>OZ035961.1:69861930-70461930 GCA_964034945.1 Chrysopilus asiliformis | reverse complement strand
TGACTGAAGCAGTGGTAAGCGTGCTGCCTCAAAAAACGATACGAGTTTGGGACATGATTGTTTCTTTATTCGGTGTAATAAAACAATGCAATGATTAATATGATTTCAGGAAATTAAAACAACAAAGAATTGCGGAAATTTAAACAAGAAAGAAAGGCATTTTCAGTCACTCCATAAAATATTAATTCATCAAATTAATGTTTTTGATTTTATGATGTTTTTGATTTTCCGATTGTAATTCGGAAATATCATATACAGTGTCCGCTTAAGAGCACTATGGCTTAAAAGAACATCCCGCTTAAAATCACAATTTCTTGTGGCATTTACTTTTCTAGATTATTGCCATACATTTTAATTTGTTTAAGAGAACACCGTTTAAGAGAACAATCCGCTTAAGAGAACAACATTTTGTGCGCAGTTTTTTATAACTCATACAAAAAAATTCGTTTAAACCAGTGGTTCCCAAACTCTTTTGGCCCACGGACCCTGGCTGGGTGAAAAACTACATAAATGCATAATAGAAAAATTACAAATTTAACTTTAATGTCTTGAATGGTAAATGGTGATGTAAAAATAAAATATAAATAAAACATTTTGTTGAAGAAGTATTTATTGAATCTCCGCCGAATACGCGGCCTTTTATATTCGCGGCTCATTTGCCAACGTTCCTGTATGTTCGGCCGAGGTCTCGAACGTTCTCGTGTGCAGATCTCAAACATTCTCGAAGCGTTCACGCCAGATCTCGAATGTCCTTGCAACTTCTTACCCGTGGACCGTTACAATATCAAAAATTTTATTTGCAACAAACTACTGTTAATTATAATAAATATTGAATGCTGCAATGTAACGCTCTCTTGAATTAATTATTTGAGATGTGAGGATAAAATTTCATGTAAATGTCACATATTGTGTAGGTACTCATTTTGTACCAATTAATTCACAACAGAATATAATAATACATTATTATACAGTAATTCCAAACATTCGCGGATTTGGTTATTCGCAGAAGTAAACAAATTAAACAAAAATATAAAATAGTAAAGCTATAACTTTTAGGGTGCATTATATTAAACAATAAAACCCAATATGTCTAACTATAAATATTTTACTTAGAACGTAAAAATCGCTAATAATTTATTCATTGTTATTTATTTTAACTTCCATATTAATAAAAATGTGTCACCATTTTTTTTATTTCATATTAAACCTTGCGCGGACCCCCTGACGTTGTTCAGGGACCCCAAATCAAATTTAATTTTCCACGGACCCCCTGAATGATCCCGGGGACCCCTGGGGGTCCGTAGGGACCACTTTGGGAACCACTGGTTTAAACGAACATAGCGACAAAACATGTGATTCTACTAAAAAACGCCCCTAACACATGTTTCAAAAATGTTTCATTGAAATCTCGTAAACAAATTTTTTCTGTTAAACAGAAAACCGAGATTTTGGATAAATTGAAAAGTGGTGCCAACAGAAAAGAGATTGCAAAATAATATGACTGCGGTATTTGTACATTATCAAAAATATTAAAGGCAGAAAATGAGTTGAAATCAAAAACACCGCTTAAAAGAACAACCCGCTTAAGAGAACCAATTTTGCTGACATTTTCAGTGTTCTTTTAAGCGGACTCCACTGTAAAAGGTTTTCATTATCAAACCTTTTTTTAAAGTTTTAAAGTTTTTATTTACTAAAAAGTTTTCATTACAAAATTTTCATTTACTATTACTGTGATGAAATTTTGTGTATTAATTGAGGTCCATGAATCGGTCGTTATTGTAACAGCCGTGGCTTTTGACAATTTTTTTTACGGTTTGAAACACTTGTAGAATTAGACCATTTGAAATCGTTTTTCGGCTAGGTAACGAATAACCTGAATTTAGCAATTCAAAAATAACTAAAGCTATAATTACCAACCTTGCAATTATTGAAAACGCGTATGGTGATATGGCATTGTTCGAAGCTTAAGTGAACGGCGAACAGTTGTATCAAAATTCCGCTTAAAAGTCAAACTTTTCATGAAGATTTCTTAAAATTTATTCCAATCGGATTTTGATGTATGGGAGTTTTATGTAGAATCATATCCTAAATAACTTTTGTTCTTGCACTTTTTTGATAAGATGCATCGAGAGAAATACTATATGTATACATAGATTTTTATATCACTCTACACGCTAAAAAATAAAGTCTAATTTTTAGACTTTTTTCCTACATATAGGTCAACACCTTTTTGAGCCTAAAAACCAAACTTAAAAGTTTGAAATTATTTTCAAATTTTAAATAGTATTATCCGGTCTAAATTTAAGGTATTAAAATTTAAATTTTAGTCTAAAATAGTTTAAAATATAGTTCCAAATTTCTAAAAATTCTCAAATTAAAACCTTACGGTTTAAGTTTAAGATGTCTGAGTCTTAAATTTAGACTGGAATGCTTAAAAAATATTCATAAACTTCTAAAGTTTTAAATATAGAGAAAATAGTTTAAAATTCCACTAAACTTTCAAAAGTTTAAAAAATAGAGGAGAAAAGTTAAAAAAAATTAGACTCCAGTTTTTACCGTGTAGTATCCCAAAAGACAAAGTGAAAAGGTGTCTTTGTTATAGATTCACACGCATAAATTTCACATTAAGACTTCTTAACTGATCTGATGTTAGTAAATGATAAAGAACACTACCGTGCACGCAAATACCACACAAAATGCAGAACGTTAATTCAAGAAATTCGGATTACAAGATAAAAAATATCCAAAACGTAAATAAAAAAGTTTGAGATCGTTTTTTATCAATTTTCGACTTTTTCAGTTTTCGAAACGAAGAGCAGATAACACCTTTAAAACCACTCTGACTGACTGTCTCGCCTACCCAGTAAAATCCAACAAAAAAATTAAGATGGTCGGAAAAGTCCAGAGCATAAATCACGCATCCCACAAGAAACAGTGAGCCAATTAAGGGTACACCATCGGCAGAAGATTCTTATTTCCAAATCGCCATCCAGCTACGGTAGGCAGTATTAAAAGGCTCATGGCCTCAATGTGTGCGTCGCGTCGTCTTCATAGCTTCTGTCTAAACGCATTTTTTTTTTGTTTTTTCGTAGCCACATTGGACCTTAAGGAAAGAAAATTTTCTCGATTAGCTATAAGTCATCCATCCGACCATATAATGATGTGATTTTGTTTCGACCGATATATACATAAATATATAAATTGAACAATTTTTGGTTCAGCTGTTTGACCTCAATCCAATTCCGAGAGGATCTCGGGAATTGTGTTCTTTTCGCTTTACGATAGCCGCGACATATTTAGAAATGAGTAGGAAAGATTTAGGTTATATGACCAAGATTCGCAATTTAGTCTGGGAACCATAGTACAAAAAATTACCTTAAATTCGATAGAATGGGAAGGTATGCTTAGTAATATGGAATTTGAATCCAATTAACAAATATTTTGGTAAACAGAAGTATTGAATCAATTTAAATTCATTGAAATTCATCAATTCGTTCAGATATCCCGCATTCAAGATATGAATGTGTTAACCTTTTAGCAAAAGGAACAACATTTGGCGTCATGTAAGCAAAAATTATCAAAGATCACTTTGCGATACACTTGAACAAGTTTTATTGTGATTTTATTGCAATTGCTATCTAAATTCATATATTAGTAAATTTCCCAATAATAAAAGAAAATAGATCATTTAATTTGTATTTAAGTCGTCGTTTATCCAGAAACTACTTTAAACTTTTGTTTTCTGGAGAAATAAAATTCTACTTTTAGTGATATATTACAGATAACTTTTCCCCTACCAATTTTCTTCGGTTCGATTTTTGAAATCTCGTGGTGTATCTTTTGCTATTTGAGATTAGAAACAGAAGTTTAGTTTTGATGCATTTAAAATATACAGTGGAGGTCCAATAAAACGAGTGCCGATCTAACAAATCCCGATGCAACTAATATTCGATACAACCAAACGAACGTTCATATTTTTAACATTGATGCATCTATACAGGGTGTATTGTAATCAGTGTTGTTGGAGACCTCAAGCCCAAAATCGCTGAAATGAGGAAAAAAAATCTCAAAAGTCTCCAAAATTATAGACAAAAATCTCTAGTTTTGAGACTTTTTTTAATGCATATTTAAACATATAATCTTGTTTTCAAATCGCTTTTATTCTTTGTTTTTAACAATAATAAAATATAATAATAAAAAAAACAACTTTGTCTTCTTAAAAAACACAAAAATAAACATAACAAAAGCTATAATTGCCAATCTGGCAATCAATGGAGACCCGTGATATTCGTATCAAAATTCGAACAATTGTACCAAAATTCCACTTTGAAATCAAACTTTCCAATAAGAATTTTTAAAATTTATTCCAATCGGATTTTGATGTATGGGAGTTTTATGTAGAATCATATCCTAAATAACTTTTGTTCTTGCACTTTTTTGATAAGATGCACCGTTTTTAAGATATTCACAAAAACCGTTTTCGTTCTAATGGTCCCTTTTTGCCCATTAACGAACTTAGCCTCGCATTTTACGAAAAACGGATCTGCGCAAAATTTCAAGTCTCTAGCTCAATCCGTGCGCCTGCAATCCGCGCCACAGACAGACAGACGGACAGACATTAATTATTTTTATCATTCTAAACACACTGGTGTAATTCATTTTTGTGTGTGATGACGGGATCTTTGCGTTACAAACGGTAAGGCAAAGTTAATATACCCTTTGGTTTCACCATACGGGTATAAAAAATTGTTAAGTTCTTCTTAGAAAAATAATAACTAAATAGACTTCAAGTCAAAATATCTACATAAAATTTATTCAGTATAATTTCTGTTGTTGATGCGTATGGATGTATATACATATTTGCTCCCCAAAACCCTAATTGCTTTCCAAAGTACACTGACGCACGAAATTTTTTCAGATATTTAATTTTTTTAGTTTTCATTTTCCATTATGAAGCGTTCATATTCAAATTCAAATACTATGTCGTGTGATTGGGAAAACAAATATTTAATAACCACAAATAATGATAACCGTCAATGTCTAGTTTGCAGTTACATGTCGAATAAAAAATTCAATCTAGAACGCCATTACAACAGCTGTCATAAGTCCGATTTTGCCCGATACAATGAAGTAGAAAGAGTAAGACAGGTTGACAACTTAAAGAAAGCTTTTTTAGAGAAATTTCCTTTAAGCTCGGTTTAGACGAGACAAGTAACTTGCGGCAAGTAGACGTAAATACACGCAATTTGACCTAGTGTGCGACGCTCGCATATGTGTGAGAATACTTGCCTCTCTCTCGAAAATAATAGAAAGCCATTCTATTTTTGTGGCAAGTAAAAACCAATACAAAAACATGGAACCGTGTACACAAGAGGTGGTTTTATGTGTGTGTGTTTCGGTTCATTTTATATTTGCTGCTTTGCCAGAAAACGTCGTAACATTTTAAGGAAAAAACGACACGGGTATAACAAACTCGTCGGCAACAAACAGTTTTAGGTCGAAATTCGCAAATTTTTCCACAAAAAAGAGTCGTGATATTTTTTTTCAGAAAATTTTAGGTTATGTTTTCCTTCGGCTGTCATTCTACTTGAAATGATTTACTTGAAACGTGTAAACTAAGCAAACTACTTGCCTCTCTTTACTTGCCGCAAGTTACTTGCTGTGTATAAACCCTGCTTTAGGCGGAACAAATGATTCTGAAATTGCATCTATAAAGGCGTCCTTCATTGTGTCTTTTAATATTGCTAAAGCGAAAAAGCCATTAACTGATGGTGAATTTTTCAAACAAAATATGGAAGTTCTGAAATGTTACGGGCCAAAAGGTAAAGAATTCGCCGAAAAAATTAAGACCGTTTGCCTATCCCGCCGAACGGTAACTCGAAGAATTGAAAAATTGAATGAATTTGTTGTTAATGGTTTGAAAATATTATTGGCTTCTTCTGTTTATGTTTCAATAGCGCTTGACGAATCTACTGACCGTTCTAATATAAGTCAGTTATTAATATATGTATGTTAGAACTATAAACACAAAATTTGAAACTCAGGAGAAAATGTTGAGTTGTGTTAGCCTCCATGGAACGACGAAAGGATGCGATATTTATAACTTACAATTAGTAAAAAATGTATTGGAAGAATACAAAATTTCAGGAAAACTTTCTTCGGTATGCACAGCCCCTTCGATGATAGGAAAAAATAACGGTTTCATAGGTTTACTGAAACAAAATGGCATTGACGTAATGAATATGCATTGTGCAATACACCAAGAAGCCCTTTGTGCCAAAGCAGTATCTTTGAAAACCACAATGCATTTTGTTTCATCTCTTGTAAATCGATTGAAAGGGGGCCATAATGCTTTGACTAATCGTCAACTTAAAACCTTTTTAGCAGAAGTTGATGCCGAATATGGTGATCTACTGCTATATACAGAAGTTCGTTGGTTAAGCCGAGGAAAATGTCTGCAACGATTTTTGGCAATTAGAAACGAGCTGGCGAGCTTTCTAGGAAATACCAATACAATAAATAATAATAAAGTATTGCAAGAAAAAATTCTTTCTTCCGAATTTAAAATTTCATTGGCCTTTCTCACAGACATATCAGAAATATTGAATAAAACTAATTTGAAAATGCAAGGTAAAAATAAAACAGTTTTTGAATTAGTCGCCGCAATAAGTGCTCTAAAGAAAAAATTGTCCATTTTGAAAAATTGTCTTTTAAATAATAACTTGCACCACTTCAAATGTTGTTTGGTAATTTCTAAAGAATGCGAAAATGTCGACTTTTCTGGTTTTGCTGATGAACTTGAAACTCTGATTACACAAATATACAAAAGATTTGTGGACTTCCAAAAAATAAGAGAAGCAAGTGAAGTTTTCACTAACCCTATTTCATGTCGAATTGAGGACCAGCCTTTGGAATGGCAAATGGAACTGTGCGATATTCAAGAGGACATTTCTTTGAAAAATATCGTTAGAAATGGCATTGACTTTTGGAAAAATGTCCCTTCTGAAAGATATCCAAAGTTGCATAATGCCATGTTAAAATATTGTTCCATGTTTGGAAGCACTTATGTTTGTGAAAGTGCTTTCTCAACCCTAAAAAACATTTAAAACTGAACATAGAACTTCTATATCGGACATACATTTAGTGGATTTGCTTCGTTTGTCATCAACAGAATCTTTCGAAATAGATTTCGATGTCGTTAGCCAAGGCGAACTGAAATGCCAGATATCAAACTCCCCGATTTAACTTCGAAATGGCAGAGGCGAGGGGCCTGCCAGATATCAAACTCCCCGATTTAACTTCGAAATGGCAGAGGCGAGGGGGCCTGCCAGATATCAAACTCCCCGATTTAACTTCGAAATGGCAGAGGCGAGGGGGCCTGCCAGATATCAAACTCCCCGATTTAACTTCGAAATGGCAGAGGCGAGGGGGCCTGCCAAATATCAAACTCCCCGATTTAACTTCGAAATGGCAGAGGCAAGGGGGTCTGCCAGATATCAAACTCCCCGATTTAACTTCGAAATGGCAGAGGCGAGGGGACCTGCCAGATATCAAACTCCCCGATTTAACTTCGAAATGACAGAGGCGAGGGGGCCTGCCAGATATCAAACTCCCCGATTTAACTTCGAAATGGCAGAGGCGAGGGGGCCTGCCAGATATCAAACTCCCCGATTTAACTTCGAAATGGCAGAGGCGAGGGGACCTGCCAAATATCAAACTCCCCGATTTAACTTCGAAATGGCAGAGGCGAGGGGGTCTGCCAGATATCAAACTCCCCGATTTAACTTCGAAATGGCAGAGGCGAGGGGGCCTGCCAGATATCAAACTCCCCGATTTAACTTCGAAATGGCAGAGGCGAGGGGACTTGCCAAATATCAAACTCCCCGATTTAACTTCGAAATGGCAGAGGCGAGGGGGCCTGCCAGATATCAAACTCCCCGATTTAACTTCGAAATGGCAGAGGCGAGGGGCCTGCCAGATATCAAACTCCCCGATTTAACTTCGAAATGGCAGAGGCGAGGGGGCCTGCCAGATATCAAACTCCCCGATTTAACTTCGAAATGGCAGAGGCGAGGGGGCCTGCCAGATATCAAACTCCCCGATTTAACTTCGAAATGGCAGAGGCGAGGGGGCCTGCCAAATATCAAACTCCCCGATTTAACTTCGAAATGGCAGAGGCAAGGGGGTCTGCCAGATATCAAACTCCCCGATTTAACTTCGAAATGGCAGAGGCGAGGGGACCTGCCAGATATCAAACTCCCCGATTTAACTTCGAAATGACAGAGGCGAGGGGGCCTGCCAGATATCAAACTCCCCGATTTAACTTCGAAATGGCAGAGGCGAGGGGGCCTGCCAGATATCACACTCCCCGATTTAACTTCGAAATGGCAGAGGGGAGGGGGTCTGCCAGATATCAAACTCCCCGATTTAACTTCGAAATGGCAGAGGCGAGGGGGTCTGCCAGATATCAAACTCCCCGATTTAACTTCGAAATGGCAGAGGCGAGGGGGCCTGCCAGATATCAAACTCCCCGATTTAACTTCGAAATGGCAGAGGCGAGGGGGCCTGCCAGATATCAAACTCCCCGATTTAACTTCGAAGTGGCAGAGGCGAGGGGGCCTGCCAAATATCAAACTCCCCGATTTAACTTCGAAATGGCAGAGGCGAGGGGGTCTGCCAGATATCAAACTCCCCGATTTAACTTCGAAATGGCAGAGGCGAGGGGGCCTGCCAGATATCAAACTCCCCGATTTAACTTCGAAATGACAGAGGCGAGGGGGCCTGCCAGATATGAAACTCCCCGATTTAACTTCGAAATGGCAGAGGCGAGGGGGCCTGCCAGATATCAAACTCCCCGATTTAACTTCGAAATGGCAGAGGCGAGGGGGCCTGCCAGATATCAAACTCCCCGATTTAACTTCGAAATGGCAGAGGCGAGGGGGCCTGCCAAATATCAAACTCCCCGATTTAACTTCGAAATGGCAGAGGCGAGGGGGTCTGCCAGATATCAAACTCCCCGATTTAACTTCGAAATGGCAGAGGCGAGGGGGCCTGCCAGATATCAAACTCCCCGATTTAACTTCGAAATGGCAGAGGCGAGGGGCCTGCCAAATATCAAACTCCCCGATTTAACTTCGAAATGGCAGAGGCGAGGGGGCCTGCCAGATATCAAACTCCCCGATTTAACTTCGAAATGGCAGAGGCGAGGGGACTTGCCAAATATCAAACTCCCCGATTTAACTTCGAAATGGCAGAGGCGAGGGGGCCTGCCAGATATCAAACTCCCCGATTTAACTTCGAAATGGCAGAGGCGAGGGGGCCTGCCAAATATCAAACTCCCCGATTTAACTTCGAAATGGCAGAGGCAAGGGGGTCTGCCAGATATCAAACTCCCCGATTTAACTTCGAAATGGCAGAGGCGAGGGGACCTGCCAGATATCAAACTCCCCGATTTAACTTCGAAATGACAGAGGCGAGGGGGCCTGCCAGATATCAAACTCCCCGATTTAACTTCGAAATGGCAGAGGCGAGGGGGCCTGCCAGATATCAAACTCCCCGATTTAACTTCGAAATGGCAGAGGCGAGGGGACCTGCCAAATATCAAACTCCCCGATTTAACTTCGAAATGGCAGAGGCGAGGGGGTCTGCCAGATATCAAACTCCCCGATTTAACTTCGAAATGGCAGAGGCGAGGGGGCCTGCCAGATATCAAACTCCCCGATTTAACTTCGAAATGGCAGAGGCGAGGGGACTTGCCAAATATCAAACTCCCCGATTTAACTTCGAAATGGCAGAGGCGAGGGGGCCTGCCAGATATCAAACTCCCCGATTTAACTTCGAAATGGCAGAGGCGAGGGGACTTGCCAAATATCAAACTCCCCGATTTAACTTCGAAATGGCAGAGGCGAGGGGGCCTGCCAGATATCAAACTCCCCGAACTCCCCGATTTGGCTTTGAAAACTCGTGGGCGAGGGTACTTCGTTCCCATCACGTTCACATGTATCTTTGGGTGGTATGGCTTCAAAATCATTACGTATGGCTGGAGTATAAAAGTATGAAAGAAACAGTTTTGAAACAGTATTTTTTTCACAATTTTTATGAGCTTTTTAGTCTTTCAAGTTCATCAATAGCTTTCCTATCAGGTAATATAATGCAATCTAGCGCATGTTTTTTCGAAGCACAGAACCGGAAATACGTCCCAAAAGTTTTTTTTTGCACGACGGAACTTATTATTTTTTTGTAATCGCATCATGATAAATTGTGTAGTCCACTGTTCTTAAACGTCTCCATCAAAAGCGAAAGTGCGTAAAAAATGGAAAAGATGCGTTTTCTCATTTTATGTTATAGTATATGAAGAACGATAAAATTTCTTCGAGTAATAGTAAATCACTACATACATGGTGCCCAGGCCTGGTTTACACGATCATTTTACCATATTTATTATTAAGTTTAAATGCACTATATCTTTCACTATTTCCGAATTGCCAATTTATTCAAGCTTAAAACATTTATATTGTATTAATCGTAGTTTCCTCGAGTTACTGTGGTTTGTGGGTACACATTTGGATTTATTGAGGTTCGATAGAGTGTCCAGAAACTTGCAAAACTTCGCTTTATCGAGGTTCCACTGTATCTTATTTTCAAAGTTTTAGTCAAGACCTAAAGCACCGAGCTTTAACATCATAGACTTAAAAGCACATAAAAAATACTGACTGACTGACTGACTGACCAATCAACGCCCGGCCCAAACCCCTGAAGCTAGAAACTTGAAACTTTCACAGTATGCCCCAAACATCACGTAGGCGCTTACTAAGGCGGGGTTTCCGAAATTTTACCGCTAAGGGGGTACAGGGGGTTTGGGTGTTTTCAAACCGTGATTTTCGCCATGAATCCTGCTCAATAAGAGACTGAAAAGTTTCACTAGAAACAGAAGGTAGGGATAACGCAAATATCCTTTTTCCCGTTTTTTCCCGCGGAAAAACGGTATTAGGGGTTTTCGGGGTCACTGATCACGAATCCGGTGTTAGATTTTCGAAATTAGAAACGGAAGGTCCTGTAAGGATATCCGAAATATCCTTTTTCCCATTTTCCCGGGAAAAATTGGCATTAGGAGGTTTTCGGGGTCGCTGGTCACGAATCTGGTGATAGACTAATTCGTAACGGAGAGTCCTGCAAGGATAAGATTTTTCTCAAAAGTTTTTAAGTGTTTTCCGATTTTCTTCGTATTCTAAAACTTATATCTACAAAAAACTTAACCCGGCAACGACGGGTATGCAAGCTAGTATAATATTTAAATAAATATATTATATATTTTTAAATATATAAATATATTATATATTAATATATTATTAATTAATATTAATATATTAATTATATAATTATTAATGGACGACATGATAATTTGTTGCTACAGATCATTCTCTAATTCTATAAATGAAACAATATTGATTTGTGGAAACCAAAATATGATACTAACATTTTAGATTCAATCTTATTTAAAAATATCAGTTGTGATAAACACAAAACTTTCCTTTGCAATATTTAGTTTCGGAAAAAATATATACAAAAAAATATTTTTCAAATATCTCGAGAACTGTTAGAAGTACGTAAAAACCATTAAAGGGAAAAATTCAGGAAATCTTATTTTCTATGAATTTGCAAAATGCACTTTCTTTTATAAAAGCGCAGTTTTCAAAAAATTTAAAAAATTACATTTTTTCAACAAAAAAATATTATACCAGGTACCCGTAATAGCTAACGTTGCTTTCCCAAAAGTTGAGAGAAAAATCCGAGTTTCGTTACTCATTTACAAAAAATTATGATTCGCTAGCTCACCGCGTTCTCGAGGTATTTCAAATATATAAAACGGACAGACCGACAGACAGACTGACAGACCGACAATCGGACAGACAGATCCACGGACATCCCCATAATTTTGCCTGAAACGGGTCGCCAGGTATCCTGTAAAGTTGCCCGAATTTTAAAGAATCGTCGCCCAAAATCGCTTCCGTTCAAGTCAAGTCGCCCAATTCGCGATAATAATTACATCTCAATAAAAACTGAAATAAAAGCAAAACCCTTTCTCCATATATAGTGATCCAATTTTATACCTTACTAGCAGACCCTACGTTGCCAGCTAAAAGTTTTTTGTATAAATTTTATTATGCCAAAAAACCATAAATAACTTAAAAAGTTGTGGGAAAAAATGTTATCCTTACGGGACCTTCCGTTTCGAATTTTGAAATTCCAACTCCAGATTCGTGATAAGTAGGGCTGCCAAAAATATGCATTTGCATATTTCTTCCCGTTATGATTTCGGCTCCGGGAGTTTTTTATTCAACCGAATCAATAAGTTTAGAAGCGAATGAAGGTCACTTGTTGTTGCATATTTCGCATATTTGACACGTTAGTGCATATTTGCATATAAATGCATATTTAGTTGCATATTTTACAACTTTCATGAAAACCAAAATTTTTTTTGTACAATTCAATTATAGACTGTTTCAGCTAGAATAAATATTAAACATAAATAAATGTGTGTTTTTACTTTCTACGAAGTATATAAAAAAAGTATTGTATTCATGAAAAATGTCAACCTCTTCATTTTGCCTAAAAAACATTTCCCGATCACTCCTGAGTCGATTGAAGTCATATTTAAAAAATGTCTTTCTGTCTGTCAGTGTGTCAGTCTGTGTACAAGATTTCTCAAAAACTAATGGAACTGGCGCCATGAAATTTTATAGGCATGTTGGGTCCTGAAATGGGACGATCCTATCAACTTTTGGTGGAAAACCGTTAACCGGAAGTATCCAAAATGGCGGTTTTTCAAAAATCGCAATTTCGTTTTTCTCGATTTACTCCCAAACTACGCGTTTTTTAGTGGCCTTAAGTATGACAAAACTTGGAGAAAATAAAATTTCCCACACTTTTGTCTTTAACTATAACTCGATATCTCCACCTGTTATCGAGATAAACCGTTATTTCCAAAAAAAAAAAAAACAGTTTTTTGCGATTATCTCGAAAACTAACAGGTTTTTGCTGACTGAATGTATGAAGTGAATTAATGAGAATGGCATTCTCCACAATTTTGTTTCTTACCGTTATCCGTTATCTTTTACCGTTATTGAAATATTTTTATTAAAATGTAAAAAATATATTTTTGCGAATTACTTGCAAACTAACAGTTTTTCGAAAAAACTTTTGAAAACCGAATTAAAGGCAATAAAATTTTCCACATTTTTACCTTTTACCGTAAATCGATATCTTTTATTCTCAAGTTATCTCAAATTTTGTACGTTTTGAGGTCGTTTTGGGGACAAAACGATAGAGCTATAGCGTAAATTGCGCAGGGTCGTAGATTTTGTGGACGAAAGTTTTGTGGTAGCCACAACTGAGATTTTTCTACAAGTTTTAACCCCGATTATACCATAGACAATATGAAGTATTGAACATATTTTCGAAATATCTTAAAATATAACAGTTGCAATTTAGAAACAAGTTTTCCTGTCAATTTTTTTTCTGTCAGTGCAAATGTCAATCTTTTTTACAGACTATTATTTTTTCAATTTTTTTATTTTCCACAAAAGTCGAATTAACTACATTTTAACAAGTTCCGTTCACTATTTTGGGTGAAATATACTATATTTCGGAGTTTGAATGTTTTCAAAGTGCATATTTAAGTGCATATTTTGCCGTTTTTAGTGCATATTATATGCGCATATTTCGCCTTTTTTAGTGCATATTTTTGGCAGCCCTAGTGATAAGCAACCGTGAAAACCTTCCAAAGCCTGTTTTTGCGAGAAAAATTGGAAAAAGGACAGTTCTGTTATCCTTACAGGACCTTTCATTTAGCATTTGAAAAATCGAACACCGAATTCGCGATCAGCGACCTCGAAAACCCCTTAGTGTCAATTTGTTTCAAGAAAAATTGGAAAAAGGACATTTGCGTCATCCTTACAGGACTTTTCGGTTAGAATTTTGAAAATCTAATACCGGATTCGTGATCAGCGAGCCCAAAAACCCCATAATGCAAATTTTTCCGGGGCAAAATGGAAAAAATGATATTTATGTTATCCTTTCAGGACCTTCCATTTTGAATTTCGAAAATCTGAATAGCTTAAAACCTGCTCCTGGCAACGCAGATCATTTTGCGAAAAACCGCGTAAAAATCGGTCCAGTAGTTTTTGAGTTTTGTAATCTCAAACGGACAGACTTCCATTTTCATATATAGATATGGTGAAACAATAAATAGGGTACCTAATAAATAGGGTACTTCCATTTTCATATATAGATATGGTGAAACATACACAATATCGTTTTGATATTGTGTATGTATGTTTTAAGATACACAATATCGTTTTGAATGATTTTGTATAATTTCAGCAACGCGCAAACAAATTTATGGTTAAATAATGCGTTGCACTCATATAGGGCCTTACCAATGACCCGTGACTAACTTAGTAACAGCTTTTGATGTGTGCGAAACGGGCTATTTGCTTGCTAATTCTAGTAAATTTTCACACATTTATCACAGCGAATTTAAAACTTTTCAATAAAAACTAGGATTTGAACCGAAATTAGCAAGCAAATAGCCCGTTTCGCACACACCAAAAGCTGTTACTAAGTTAGTCACGGGTCATTGGTAAGGCCCATAAATATTTCATTTGATAGACATAAAATTAATGAAGTTGCAGGTATGCGTTGATGTAATTCCAGCCAATAAAAAAATCGTTTTTTTTTTGCCATTAAAGGTAAACAATTCCACGAAGACAGAATATTTTATGAGTTTTCCAGAAATACTATAAAAAATCTGGTTATTGCAGCTTTTTTCCTCGTCCTCCATGCAATGCAACTTTTTTTACAATTTTCTCCAAAACGGAGAATTTAATCGAAAACCTGTGACGTAAAAAACGTTCAGAATACAATTTTACACAAATTGTCTATACATAAAAAAAATTGTTGGAGTCCTCCCCTACACTGATTTTTCGAGTTTTAAACGCAACACACGAGTTAAGAGGTCGTAAGAGGACATCGGCGAGGTCCTCTTAAATTAAGAAGTTTTTGAGGTTAGAACCGTCTGCTAACTTTTCCCCAGAATATGAAAACCGTTTACAAAAATTCACCACGAAAGTTAAGAGGTTGACTATTATCAGGAATACCAATTTCTATTAAATTTCCTCTAAAGTCCAGTTAGCAGTTAAGAGGCTCTTATCTATTATGCAGAATTGAGGGGTGAATCTGTTTGAAAGATTGGAGTCATGCCATATAGGCTATTTCAACATTGCCTGGCAATCCTAGTTTTCATTAAATTTAAATGTCAAAGGTTAAAATTTAAAAAAAAAATTTAACAAATTGAAATTTGAAGTCAAGGACTTGGTTTGAGTCAGCGACTCCAAAGTTTCTAATAATAAAGAATTTGTCTTGGTCCATTATGTGCCCTTAAAGAAGGGTGACCATATTTCTTTTGTGTCAATTCAGAACAAAATAAACAAGCGGAGGGGGAAGGGGTTGAGAGGAACATCAAGTTTTGTAAAATACAAATTTAAGATAATAATTTTATTTTATCGTTTCTAGTTGAAAAGTTTACCAAACATGATATGGGAAAAAATCAAGAAAAAAAAATATAGGGGAAAAATGATAATAATGCATTGTAGGTGAAATTTTTATACCCGTATGGTGATTTAATCAGAATGTGGTGCACTGATTAATTTACAGTCCAAAGCGAAAAGTGACTCTATTTTTCGAGCTTTTGCACAGGCTATGAATAAAAGTTACTGAAATTGTGAAAACACAAAAAAAGTTAAATGCTAGATGTATCGCCCCAGGTAAAAATTCGTCGGAAAACTACGTCGCTGGGAGGAAAATATAATTTGCAGCAACTCCCAGCAAGTCGAGTATATATTGGACACCAAATCTAGTACAAGAACAAGTAAAATATTTGCCCATGCAAGGCTAGATGAAGAACGCTTTCAGCAATCAAAACTATTAAGCTGGTCATGTCTTGATTCTTAAAGGTAGAACCAGAAACATACGTCCGTGCAAAGTAAAATCAACGGGCTGCTATGAGTACTCCCCTAATAATGCGTTTGTCCGATGCGGCCACGCACCGTCACCGCATAGAGTAGGTCGACTTTCTAAATTTACATGCGGCAACGCACGGACATGTCATTTCGCAAAAAAGTTTGGTTACGATTTAAGCAATTTAAGTATGGAACAAATTGAAAGTAATTGTTTCGACAATAAACTAATAGAAGAAGTGCAAAAAATGTGAAGAAGAAGTAATTCGTTACCGTACCCAACTGTAACCGCATAAAACGCATGACGGACGCATCGACGTATGATTCAGATTCTAGCTTAAGAGTTTTGAAAAAAATCTTTACATTTTTCTGTTTAAAATTAAACCTTTGTTTAGACGAGATGTTTTAAAGGCAATAAGTCTAAATTTTAACAGAGGACATTACAGAATAAGATTTTTTCACATTGTCCAATTTGCGATTTTTTCAAAAAGATTGTCGTAAAATCACGACAAAGATAGCCCAATTCGCGATAAATTGGAGACCCCGAAAACCCACCCACATGCCAATTTTTGCTGGGAAAAACGAGGAACAGGATATTTGCATTTTGAAGTTTGAAATTCTAACACCGGATTCGTAATCAGCGACCCCGAAAACCTTTAAGTGACACTTTCCAGCATCCTAATGAGCAGGATTCATGGCGAAAATCATGGTTTTAAAACACTTATTTACTTTTTTACCGTTTACCTTTTACCCCTTTACCTGTAAAAATTTGAAAAAAAACCCCTTTCCTTAGTGAGCGCTTACGTGATGGATGGGACATAGGGTAAAGTCTCCAGATCTGAGCCCCGGCACCAGTTCTGAGCACCCCTGTTAATTTTCCGGCTAAAACAAGAATTGTCCGCGATTGAGCCGATTAAAACACATTTCACAACGTGATGAAACCAATTATTTTTCGAATTCTTATTTCTATGAGTTACTAGGCGTACTTAATTTAACACGGGGGGCTCAGAACTGGATTTTGGGATAACTTCCACATTTACACATAATTCTTTTTTTTATCCAAATTGTTGAGGAATATGTATATGTTAATTTAATTTAAACATTCCATACTTTCGACCAGTAAGTATAAATTTCTCAGAAAGTATAGGGTAAGTCACGGATAGATGCCCCACTGGGATAGATGCCTCACTGTTAAAAACTGGTACTTAACGAAACAAAACGTAACATGTCACATTCTACATATGAAGTGTTTGCTCAATGAAACTTCAGTGCGTTGTTAAAATTCGCGAGAGTCGGGCGTGTTGCGGGATAATTGGCCATTTTTGTTTTCGAACAAGGGAAAACTCCAAAAACTTATTTTGAGCTGCACAAAAACTCTTGGAACTTTTGCTTAAAGAAGTATGTATATATTTTTTTATTTTTTATGTGTCAAATGGAGTGTTTAGTGTTTGTGAAAAAAAATTTTTTTTCTTTTTATCCACATTTAATTTATTAAATAATTGGGGCATCTATCCGGTATGAAAAGGATAGACGCCTTCTTTTTTAAAGGGATAGTTGACCTTAGGGGCAAATTAACTCTAGGTAATAATATATACCTATTTGCTTTCCCACATTCATTGAAAATACTTATTTATTATAGGTAAACATCCTATCCTTGGATTCGAAAATGAAAAACGGCTCGTGCGTCATATTCAGAAATTAGAGGCCGTTCGATTTCCTCCCGAAAGACACTGAATTTTGTTATTTTTTTCTTTATTATTTAATTAAATTTTTTTATATTGCAGTATGTGTATATTGGATAGACATATATGTATGTAAATGAATTAAAAGGCATAATAAAATTTTGTTATAACTTAATAAAATGTTTTTTTTTCCTCAAAGGCATCTATCCCACATGCACATTTGTCATGTTGGGCGTCTATCCCATAGGTTGGGCATCTATCCCAAAAAGTAGGGACTAACAAAAACAGTTTTATCACAGTAAAAAGAAAACATAATGTAAGTTTTTTTCGGCTGAAATTGTAGATAAATGTTAAGACTAATATTTAAAAAAAAAAAAAAAAAAATCGAAAATGCCTTTCTTCATTGTGAAATATGGCAAAGTCAAAATGTGGGGCATCTATCCATGAGTTACCCTACGGAAGACAAAAAAAAGATGGTATGAAGTGAAAAAAGGCTTAAGGGGGCTCAGATCTGGGTATTTTACCCTACTGTAAATTTTCAAATTTCTGCAGGGATGCAACATCGTTCATAAAACCTCGATATATCGAAAATCGATGTTTTTTTAAGGCAACATCGATGTCAAAAAATATCGTCCTGAAAACATCGATACCTCGATGTTTTCCGATGTTATGAAAAAGTTAGATTTCATAAATAATTTAGCCGGATGCTCTACTGTGGGTGGATTGCACCCAGGTAGAATTAACACGGTTTTAATTCTTCTTATACGTTGAACCACCAAAAACCCGTTAGTTTTCGAGATATTCGCAAAAAACTATTTTTTTTGAAATACCGGCATATCTTCATAGCGGCTTGAGATACGGAGTTCTAATAAAAGACATAAATGTAGAAAATTTTATTGTCTCCAAGTTTTGTAAAACATAAGACTACTGGAAAATAAAAATCGCAAAAAACGAAATCGTAGTTTTTAAAAAGCCGCCGTTTTGGTTACTTCCGGTTAACGGAAGAGATGGAAATTTTTCATGGATTACTACAACTTTGTATAAGTGAAAGACTTTACTTCATGAATTTTTACAACTTTGTATAAGCAAAACTTTACTTCATGAATTATTACAACTTTTTATAAGTAAAATAATTTTTATTTGAAAAATTTCGGGCTACAGATAATATTGAAGTATTATTTATTCCTATCGAAATTATTTCTATTCAAGTACCAGATTTCTCATGACCACAATTGAATACAACGAAATTAATTTTTAAATGAAACAATGGGGAATAGCAAAAATTTGATCGGAAACATCAAGTTTCGATCCCAAGAATTCGAAGTGGATCATTTATCAGGCAAACGCTCCGAATGTCTCTTTGTGACTTGACCGCGGAGGATGCGGATAGGGAGGAAGTTCAAATTTCCTCTATATAAGCTGATTGCATCTCCTTTTTAGGATTTGTGAATCATATAAGTAGAGTGGCTATATTAAATCTAACTAAAAACTAGTCCCTCTAGTTCTAAAATTAGTTTCTCTACTAATTTTATGAACAGTAAAGCTCAACCACAATTAAGCTAGAACTTGAAGGTAGAACCTGAATCATACGTCGATGCGTCCGTCATGCGTCCGTCACGTTGACAGTTCGAGTAGAATCAACGGGCTGCTATGAGTACATACTCCCCTAATAAAGGAGGCTCTCCATTACCATGACTTCGGCAACTGCAAAAAAATAGAGACACATTTATGTGAAGATACGTTGACGAGAAAGAGAGATAAGAATCAACTGCAAAAATTTGTCGGCAACTGCAAGAATAATTTCCCATGTTTTTTATGGCGATTTTATGGCGATTTCTACTACAATCACACATTGTCCCTGTAAGTGAATAGTAAGCACGGACACATTCAAACTGTTATTATAGCGTGATGTCATTTTTCTCCTTCGCATGCATAGTCAAAAGCTTTGTTACCATGCCAATTTGAACATTATATTCATAGCATAAGGTTTGATATGATTGCTATGAAATTGTAAAACTGGAAGGGATAGCGTTTAACTTGTATTCAGTCATTCCTTTTTAGATCTACATAAGTCTATCTTGCTCTAGTTTTCTGCATTTTTTTGCAGTTACAGAAGTCATGGTAATGGAGGAAAGCCTTAAGGTGGGTTTAGAAACACGAGCATTTTCATTTTTACTGGCAAAGTGAGCGGGATAGCGAAATTCAAATTTACGTGCGCAAAAAGTCGATCACATCAGTAGTTGCGTTTTTTTAATGTTCTAGAACATAGAACATTAAAAAAACGATCCAGAGTAAGTGGGAAATTTCATTGAGTTCGAATGGCAACTAACTTCACGTTGGTTACATCAGTAGGCCGTTACTGCTATATTTTCTTGATATAATCACGATTTGCTATCTCCCATGATTAAAACTATTTCGCTGTCGAACAGAACCAAAGAACCACCAACAGAAAATCCTCAATTGAGAATAAAATGTCAGATTTATTATGTTGAAGTTAGCAGCATTTCATTACCGTACATTACCGTATAAAATTTCCCTTTGTTCCAAACGTTGTTCGAGGTGAAAAGGTGGTGCAGGATTTTGTATGGAAAGCTTGTTCTGAACGGCTTCAGAACATTAAAAAAACGCAACTAGTGTCTCACACGTACTTTCCCTTCCACTTTATGGCGAACTGTCACTGCACATCACCTTCTCGCAGCAATACGTTTGTTAGCACTTCAATTTCACCTAACAAAATCATTTTGTGTGATGTTATAATTAATAACATAATTATTATCACCTCCCGTTTCCATTTAAAATGCGTAGCTTTCAAATAAACATCGAACTTAGCCTTACTTTTGCTGGCTGCTATAATTCCCCATAATTCAGGGGTAACATTTTGCTGGCAGGGCGGGGAAGTCCAATGTGTTTGTTGTTGTTTACTGCCATAACTTTCCTATCGTCGACGAAAGTAAAACCACTACATGCAAGCAAAATTTCCAGTAAAATTTTTACTGAGTGGTTTCCCGTCCCTTTCCCACTTGGTGAAAAAGTCATAAGAAATCTGGCATTTCACTCACTTTGCCAGTAAAAATGAAAATGCTCGTGTTTCTAAACCCACCTTTAATACGTTTTCCGATGCGGCAACCGCATAGAGTAGGTCGAATTTCTACTTTTACATGCTGCAACGCACAGAAATGTCATTTCCCAAAAAAGTTTGTTTACGATTTAAGCAATTTAAGTATGGAACTAATTGAAAGTAATTGTTTCGACGATAAACTAATAGAAGAAGTGCAAAACAATGAATTAACTCCAGATTCGTTGCCGTACCCAACTGTCACCGCATCGAACTGTCAACCGGACGCACGCATGACGGACGCATCGACGTACGATTCAGGTTCTAGCTTGAATCGTACGGCGATGCGTCCGTCATGCGTCCGTTCGGTAGACAGTTTTATGCGGTGACAGTTAAGTACGGTAACGAATCACTTCTTCTTCACTTTTTTTGCACTTCTTCTATTAGTTTATTTATTTTTATTTTATTTTTATTTATTGAACCTTATGAAGGCATAATGCCTTATGTGGTTACATTAGTATTTTATTTATTTACTAAATAACAAATTTTATAAAGAAAAAGAAAAAAAAATAAAATAATTAGTTTACATATTTCATAATAATAATACATTTCAATGCTATTAAATTAATCTAACAATCAAAATATTAATATTCTCGGTCATGAGATTACAATTCAAAATTCATAAAAAAAAAACGAAAATAATAATAATAATTTAAATTCATTCATAATAATTCAATTTACTTAATAATAACAATTAAATAAAAATAATTCAATCACAGCTTTGAGCATAATTCATAATAACTTTACTTGAAAATTTAAGGAATATGGATGGTGGGTATGTGTTTCCTTATCTCCTTAATTCAAGACTAAAACCATAAAAGAGTGGGGAATAGAGTGATGCGTGGTGAGTATACAATTCAGTCATCTTTCTGGCGGTCTGTTTGATTGGAAATACTGTTTAATTTTAGATTTAAACAAGTTTGGTTTTCCAACTATAGTTGCATTTTTGAAGTGAAAACTTCTTTAGCGGCGTTGTGAGTGATTTCAAACTCGATGAAACGACATTAAAAAGAGATAGGATATTTTAGCCTACGAGAAAATGAGATAGAATACAGATGGGTGCCAGTCAATTTATCGTAAACAAGATTGATGCGAAGCGGGAAGGGGTAGGTGAAGAGGGCGGGGTACGGGAAGGGAAAGGGGAGAAGGGAGAAGTGTTAGGAGGGAGGAAGTGGAGAGAGGAGGCGATAAATTATGTTTCGTCATAAATTGCAATATATACATATGTACTCGTATATAAATAAAAATGGATGTTTTATTGTTTGTCTGCCTGCCTGAGATTACAAAACTCAAAAACTACTGGACCGATTTTTATGCGGTTTTTTGCAAAATAATCTGTGTTGCCAGGAACAGGTTTTTAGCTATGTAGATTTTCAAAATTCGAAACGGAAGGTCCTGTAAGGATAATGAAAATATCCTTTTTCCCATTTTTCCCCGGAAAAATTTGTATTTTAGAGTTTTTGGGGTCGCTGATCACGAATCCGGTATTAGATTTTCAAAATTCGAAACGGAAGGTCCTGTAAGGATAATGAAAATATCCTTTTTCCCATTTTTCCCCGGAAACATTTGCACTATAGGGTTTTTGGGGTCACTGATCATGAATCCGATATTAGATTTTCAAAATTCGAAACGGAAGGTCCTGTACGGATAATGAAAATATCCTTTTTCCCATTTTTCCCCGGAAAAATTTGCACTATAGGGTTTTTGGGGTCACTGATCACGAATCCGATATTAGATTTTCAAAATTCGAAACGGAAGGTCCTGTAAGGATAATGAAAATATCCTTTTTCCCATTTTTCTCCGGAAAAATTGGCACTACGGGGTTTTTGGGGTCGCTGATCACGAATCCGGTATTAGATTTTCAAAATTCGAAACGAAAGGTCCTGTAAGGATAAATATCCTTTTTCCCATTTTTCCCCGGAAAAATTTGCATTTTAGGGTTTTTGGGGTCGCTGATCACGAATCCGGTATTAGATTTTCAAAATTCGAAACGGAAGATCCTGTAAGGATAATGAAAATATCCTTTTTCCCATTTTCCCCGGAAAAATTTGCATTTTAGGGTTTTTGGGGTCGCTGATCACGAATCCGGTATTAGATTTTCAATAAAAATATAATATTACTTTTGAACCTGGTACCAATATTATAATAAATAAACGCTATAACTATCCCACCCCTGATACCGCATTCGTCTCATTCTCTCGCTGTTTAGTTTTCCTAAGGTTTCACTTCTACCGCGTGTGCACTGCACACACATGTTTTTTTTAATGTTCTAGGACACGGAACATTAAAAAAACGATTCAGAGTAAGAGGGAAATTTCATCAAGTTCAATCGCAACTAACTTCACGTTCGCTACATCAGTAGGCCGTTACTGTTGTATTTTTTTCAAATACATTAATTTTGAATTTTCATTCGATTTGATTATTTTGGTTTTATTTTGTACTGACTACAATGAATGGACAGGTAAATAAGCTTTTTCAACTCATTTTTGTCAGATTATTCTATTTTTTTATTATTAGGAGCTTATGGATTTTTATGGGACTGACTCTGAGGAGGACGATTTATTGAACTCTTCGAGTAGTCACAGTTCATCTGAGGAGTCTCAGGAGGAATGTCATGCAAAGATTAAAAACTTTATCGATGTTGTTGAGTCTTACAGCGAAAATGATTTTAAAATTAACTTCAGATTAACAAGATCAACCTTGCTTGAAATTATCTGTAAGACTAAGATAGGGTTATAGTAGCCATTATTATTTTACAAATATTTTCCTTTACAGGTAAATACAATCAACATAGATCAAGTTCAGAAACTTCAGTCGGCCGGCCAAAACTTGATGGCAAAATTGATATATATATCTACATTTGGTACATCAGTAATACCGTAACATTCCGTCAACTGGGTAATCTATTTGGAGTGTCGCAGTCAACTGCTTGGAATGTCGTTGATAGAGTGTCGAAATTTTTCGTTGTCATTGGACACGAATATTTAAGATGGCCAACGGAAGAAGAATTCATCGGGATTTCCCGCCAGTTTCAAGCTCTTAAAGGCATCCCAAATATAATCGGTGCAATAGATGGGACACATATCCAAATACGAGCTCCTAAAGACAACGCACGAGACTATTTTAATCGGAAAAAGTTCTACAGTATTGCTGTCCAACTAGTAGTGGGTGCTGAAAAAAAAATCTGGGACGTGTATTGTGGTGAACCAGGATCTTACCATGACAGCCGGGTCTTTAAACGGAGTGATCATCAATATTTCCTCGGAACACATTCTTAATAGGAGACAGCGCATATGGTGTCAAAGAGTGGCTGGTTCCTCCATATAAAGATGATGGAACTCTTACCGAAATAAAAAGGAAATTCAACAACGTCCACTCTGGCACGAGGATAGTTGTAGAGAATGCCATTGGCCTTCTAAAATCACATCCCTATTTTGGTCAATATTGTTTATTCCGCCTGCGTTTTACATAATATATGCGTCAGTAATAATGATAACTTTAATTATCTTATTCCTGACGTAAACACTGGAGATAATTTGGTAGGGGCCAACGAGGAACGGACCAATAGTTTAAATCGTCGAGATCAGTTATTGCAAGAGCTTTTAAATCGAAATATAATATAGAAATTAAAAAATATAAATTTAGTCGTTTTAATATGAAAAACCTTTATTTTATCTTTAGTATTTGACAAGGTTAACACAAAACTAGTTTTTCAATAACTCCATCAAATCCCGATGTCGCTTGTTCTTTTCTTCATTTAAGAAAAGAAGAAGTTTCTTTTTTTCTTCGAATAACTCTTTTTTATTTTTTATGTATTGATTTTTTAGTTCCTCAGAGTTTCTTTTCTTTCGCTTGGAAGAACCAGCTTCTGAATAGGAAATAGACTCCAATGATACCGCAGTTGTGGAAGATGATTGATTATTATTTTCCGTGTTTTCTGTTAAGATATTAGGTCTATTTGTGGACGGTGGAACTGCGGAAGAAGTGTTGATGGTGTGGGAACAACCAGATATTGGGCGCTCACCAAATATTTCTTCCATTTGGTCACAGAATGGATAAATCGCTGGCGCTGCGCCCGTTCTTGCCTCGTTATCCTTTGAAGATTTATACGCTCGTAAAAGACTCTTCATTTTGTTCTCGAGCGCCCCAACAGTAGTCCTTGCAGTCTAGGTTGATTAAAAATAACATATAAGTAAATATTTCATTTTAAATGTACAAGACATTACTAAAATATTTAAAGATGTCAAATCTTCGAGCACATTCTAGAAGGCAAACTTCTTTCTTTTTGTATTTTCGAATTCTTCTTTCCGGCGAGAGTAACAATCCAGCAGCGCTCTCGTCTCGTTATGCTGCCATATACGGCGTACACTTTAAATCAAAATCTTATAAAAAAGAATGTTTAATTTTATCTTTTACTCACGATTCGCTATCTCCCATGTTTAAATTCCAACAGAAATTCTCCAATTGAAAATCAAATGTCAAAATTATTATGTTGAAGTTAGCAGCATTTCATTACCGTACATTACCGTATAAAATTTCCCTTTGTTCCAAGCGCTGTTCGAGTTGAAAAGGTGGTGCAGGATTTTGTATGGAAAGCTTGTTCTGAACTGCTCCAGAACATTAAAAAAATGCAACTTATATGTAACTCAGGCGGCAACTTATTCCATATATTAGCAGCTCTAATAAAGAATGACCTCTCCATAATCGTGTGGGAATGTTTAAGAATTTTAATTTGACATATTCTACTGGAGTTTAGAAATTCGACTTTAGCTTTTATATATGGGGGTTTGCCAGTTATTATGACTTTGTGAAGATACTGTACAATCCTGCAGTTAATAAATTGGAAGAAGTCAGAGCCAAGAAAATCAAGAACAAAACTAGACACATGATTAGGGATGCAACATCGTTCATACAACATCGATATATCGAAAATCGATGTTTTTTTTAAGGCGACATCGATGTCAGAAAACATCGTCCTGAAAACATCGATACCTCGATGTTTTTCCGATGTTTTGTAAAAGTTACATTTAATAAATAATTTAGCCACCTGGTGGATGCTCTACTGTGGGTGGAGTGCACCCAGGTAGAATTAACACGGTTTTAATTCTTCTTATACGTTGAACCACCAAAAACCCGTTAGTTTTCGAGATATTCGCAAAAAACTATTTTTTTTGAAATACCGGCATATCTTCATAACGGAGTTCTAGTAAAAGACACAAATGTAGCAAATTTTATTGTCTCCAAGTTTTGTAATACATAAGACTACTGGAAAATGGTTAGTTTCGGAATAAATCGTAAAAAACCGCATAGTTTTTAAAAAGCCGCCGTTTTAGTTACTTCCGGTTAACGGATTTCCACATCAGGACCAAACTTCTCTGTAAAATTTCATGGCTAGCTCTGGTATTTTTTGCGAAATCTTGTAGAAAGATGAAACCGAAAATTGATAGCAAAGAAAATTTGAAACAAATCTTTAAGTAGAGTGGCTATATTAAATCAGCTAAAATTAGTTTCTCTACTAATTTTATGAAGAGTAATGTTCTAACATCGCGGACAACATCGATACTTCGATATATCGGCTTTTTCAACATCGTGGATAACAACATCGATACCTCGAAATATCGACCTGTTCAACATCGAGGTTAAAACTCGATATTTTTTAACGAAACCTCGATGTTTCGCAAACATCGATATATCGTTGGCATCCCTACACATGATCCCTACTCTTAAGATTGTAAATGTACCTTACAACTGCATTTATGCATTTAGTTTTATGTTGTAACATGAACAACCAGAATACACTTCACAACCATACGTGAAAAATGAGATCACCAAAGCGAACATTAGTTTCTTCTTTAAATCAACAGACAAAGGGAGGCTAAGGGAATGCATTCTTGAAAGCACTGCATATGTTTTTTTAATAATGTAACTAACATGATCATCAAAAGACAGTAACTCATCAATCACAATACCAAGGTTCATTACTTTGTTGGTGTATGGAATCACTGCGTTGTCAACTACAATAGGAGGCAAGGAACTACTTATAGTCTTCTTGTAAATAGCCATCACTTGAGTTTTTATTGGGTTCACTGGCAATTTATTAAGATTAGACCAAGAAATTAAGCTGCTAGTGTCACTATTCACTTCATTAATACACTGCAAAGGATTATTAGGATTTCCAGAAATTGAAATCTGCAGATCATCTGCAAAAAGATGTGTTCTACTGAACGAAAGAGCATTACTAACGTCATTTATAAATAGAATGAAGAGTATTGGGCCCAAGATAGATCCTTGAGGCACACCTTTACAGACTTTACCAGGGACAGATTGCCTATCTCCAACTTGAACGATCTGAATTCTGTCTCTCAGGTATGTTTGCAGAAATTTACAGGCAGACATAGAAAATCGAAATTGGGTGAATAATTGATTTATCAACAAGTTACGAAAATCAACTTGCGTCAATACACTAAAAAGTCCTTTGTCCATTGCCTGCCTAGCACTTTCAGTGACATCCAATACAGTGCCCGTAGTATTATAGCCAGCCCTAAAGCCTGATTGATGTTGATACACTAGATTGTACCTGTTTATGTGCTTTAATATTTGGTCTTTAACCACAATTTCTAGCAACTTAGACAAACACGATAAAATACTGATTGGTCTGTAATCACTAGCATCTGTTGGACAGGTCTTTTTAGGAATGGGTAATATCTTGCCATTTTTCCAAGGATTAGGAAACACAGACTTAGTAATAGCCGTATTTAAAATATGAACAATACTGAAATAATCACTTGACAAATTTTAATTATATTTGATCTATACCCAGTGCTTCTGACTGAATGTTATAAAGAGCGCGCTGCACTTCGAAAATATCGGTGTTCACCAAGGAGAGACTATCTTCTGCTTCCTCTCTAGGGTTAATTTCTAAAAAGTCTGATCAGGACTGCTAGCTGTGAAGTAGGATATAAGTTCGTCAGGTTCCTAACTAGTAACTAGTCTATTTACCTTGTTTCGCGCTTTGCAGAATTTTCCCAGCACACTGAACAGCGACATCTTTTATAACAAGTATAGGCAACATTCCTAGCTTTACGGGCAAGAGAGATGTCATGACTAAACCAAGGTGGCTTAAACAATTTATTATTGTAGGTTTCAATAGGAACAAACCGATCAAATAAGTACAACAGCGAGTCTCTCTCGAGTTGCCGTTGGAGGTGGTCGAGATTGGTTCCGGTCGGAGGAATCGCCATCTTGGAGTGTCTTTAGAGTGCAGAGTTGTGTGTTCCAGGGGGGCTCGGGTGTCGGTCGTGATTCCGACTGTACAAGCCAGTTCAGACATGTCGCCATTTTCATGGCGCACATGTGGTATTCTAAAAAACCTACTCGCTGCACCATTCATGTGTAGTGAGAGATGATTATCTTTGACACATGGTCATATAGCTTTGCTGGACCAACCTAAATCAAATTCAAAAAAAAAAAAAAAAAAAGTACAACAGCTCATCATTTAGGATTTTTACTTGGTCATTAACGCTGAGTATATGATAAATCGAGTTAAGGTTTAAACTACCAGCAGCTTCATTGAGTAAGCACTCCAAATTTATTTTCGAGTAGTTTCTATAAGAATATGTAGATACTTTAGAATGTTTCTCAATAGGTACTAACGCTGATATTAAGCAGTGTCTCGATATCCCTGGAATCACCCTATTTGGTAGGACTTGAAGATCCGCGTCACAGCTCGCAACGAAGAAGTCAAGAAGCGACTCAGTGCTCAATGTAGGGTCTTTTTTATAGCAATATACTCCCAAATTGAACTGCTCAAAGAATTTCACGCAACGATTCAAACCACTACTAGCTATCAAGTTCATATTAAAATCACCTGTGTTAGGATTCTAATGATCATTCATAATGATCATGGATTAAAAACATTGAAGCTTCATTTCTCAAATATAATTCAGTCAAAAAACAGATGTAATTGGATTTCCTACTTTGATTATGAGCTAATTAAAATATCGGTCAAATTTCCAAACACGAAACAACAGATGTTTAAACGCAAGAACTGAAATATGATAACATAAACAATTGCCGTATCACAATTAAGTCACTCATGTAATTCAGTGAGGAAATCCAATGCACCTAGGTTTTGTTGACACAGCAGAAAGTAGAATTCACGGTCATGAAATGAAATGAAATGCTGATCGGAAATAAAACCATTGGACTAGGAAAGACCTTGAAATGTTTAAATAATAAATGAATATGTTTTTAAGAATATTGTAACATTTATGTAAGCGGAAGAATTCATCTTCCGCCTAGAGTAGTTATAAAAGTAAGTAAGTGTAAGCTTAAGAAGGCAATCAGTAATCGGACATCAATCGTAAATCGTACAGCAGTCGAAAATCGTACATCAATCGAAAATCGTACAGAGGTGCAGTAGGCAATCGTACAGCAATCAGTTTGTCAAGTTAGTTGTTTTCAGTTAATTAATTGTTATTTTTTACCACCGCTACCCTCCAAGGTGGCGCACTTGATGATCTCGTCTATTTGCTCTCTGGATGACACTCGAACTGGATCACTACCCTCCTCCTTCTTTATGTATACATTATCGCCGCGAGTAAAGACAAACTTGTAATTGTGCATTTTGAGCAGCTTAGCATGATGAAAGAGTTCCATGGTGAATCTTGAATTTACGTCAAAAATCCTGACCTTACTATACTTCACAACCTCATTTAGATGTTTCTTCTGCGACATCAAGTGCTTCTTTTTCAGATGGCTTAAGAATTTGACATATACAGTAGTAACTTCGGTATTTTGTGATGAAGTAGATCAGGCCTGGCCAACCCAAATCGTTCCACGGGCCAATCTGATAATTCATTTTTTTTGGCGGGCCGCACATGAAAAAATAAAATAACCGCCATTTCTTAGTAAAATTTTCAAATAATATTTTATGTTGTTTTTTAACAGTCACTTGGTTTAAAAAAAAATTTAGAACAAAATGCAAAAAGTTGAGCATAACCCCACGACTCCATTGGGCTTTTAATCAGCGTGTGGGCATCTTCAGTCATGATTTTTCATATTTATCGTGTCTCCATAGCGTACTTAGAAATGTCAACCAGGGGCCTATTCCACAAAGGTACAATTCTACAATTCACAAATTGTTAAATTGTATATTCACAATTACAAATCCAAAAAAAAACTGTTCCAGAAACTCACACATTTGTAAATATTACATTTTCACAATTTCGATTTATACAATTGTATCAATTGTTTGTTCCCCAAAAAAGTTTAAGGCCACTTGTGAATTGATTTCTTTTTCTACAATTGTTACGACAGTCTTAGCCACAGTTGTTTGATTTCACTTAGTAAGGAATTAAAATTATGGCTAAAAAAGAAGAAATTAAAAAAAGTATTTTATTTAAAATCAAAGAAAAACATAACAAAAGCTATAATTGCCAATCTGGCAATTATTGAAAACCCATATGGTGATTTAATTGAACGGCGTATCAAAATTTCATTTGAATTCAAATTTTCCAATAAGATTTTTTTAAAACTTGTTCCAATCGGATTTTGATGTATGGGAGTTTTATGTAGAATCCTATTCTAAATAACTTTTGTTCTTGCACTTTTTTGATAAGATGCACAGATTTTGAGATATTCGCGAAAAACATTTTCGTTCCTATGGGGGGTACCCCCCCTAATGGTCCGTTTTTACCCATTAACGAACTAGGCCTTGCATTTTACGAAAAACCGATCTGTGCAAAATTTCAAGTCTCTAGCTCAATCCGTGCGCCCGCAATCCGCGCCACAGACAGACAGACGGACAGACGGACAGACGGACGGACGGACGGACAGACAGACGGACGGACATGCAAAAATTAATTATTTTTATCATTCTAAACACACTGGTGTAATTCATTTTTGTGTGTAATGCCGGGATCTTGGCGTTACAAACGATAAGGCAAAGTTAATATACCCTTTGGTTTCACCATACGGGTATAAAAATTAAATTGTAAAATTGCATATAAACTTTATGAGCCGTTTTAGTATTTTCTATTTTATTAGTTACATAATTTTTTTTTTTTGTTTTGAAAATTTCAAATCATTTGGCGGGCCGCATTTTCAAACGTCTCGGGCCGCATGCGGCCCGCGGGCCGCGGGTTGGCCACCGCTGAAGTAGATGCTCTAGATTTGAATCTAAACTCATCAATGTGAGAATCATCAATATTACCATCTATGGCAGAGCAAAGCTCTTGAAATGTTTTAATGGCCTGGGTGGAACCACGAAATGAAATTAAATGAAATGAAACAAGGGAAATTTAAAATACATATCTCGTTCTTTACCGCACATCGTTGCCCAAAAACTGAGTTATTGGTGAGAATAGACGTTGTTATCTTCAAACTTTTTACATCATCGACCACAGTACAGTACTGATTTGTTTGTCATGCTCGGAATGTTTTTTGTCCAAATCATCGAACTGTCTCGTAAGGACCCTAATGCGGTCCCTAGACGCACAATATTATTGTGCAATATATTGTACAATATTATTGACATGCCCCTAGACAAATCAATATTATTGCACAATAAATCCATTTTGCGTTTGATTCGTGAGCAGTCAACATGTCTCTAAATGACATGAAATAACATGAAACGACACAAATTTCACATATTTCATAAATGAAATGACAGAGCCGGCAACGTACGGTACACTTCGATAACTTTGAGGATAAAAACACGATCTTCTTTTGATTTATTCACCATAGTTACATGTGCTCTCACCGACATTTCATAGGATACTGAGCAAATATTGTACAATATCGCCCTCAGACTATACAATAAATATTATTGTGCAATAAAAATCAAACCGATTTTGATTTCTTCAATACCGTTCAATATTACACCTAAATGGTCAATATATTGCACAATAATGAAATATTGCACAATAATATTGTGCGTTTAGGGGCCACTTAAGAGCTTTTTTGAAATCAGCCATATCAGTCGCAATGCAATCAAGTTTATTATAAATCGCTGTTAGGACATCTCTTTCTTTTTCGCTGCTGTGAGAATCGGATGACGAACATTTTTTACACTTCCATTCGGATTCATCATTTTTAGCTCCTTCAGCTTGGAATTCAGCAAAATTAAGGTTTGAGCAACAGTTGTGGATCCAGTGTTTACATTTAGTGCATTCAATACACGGCTCATTACCAACATCTATGCAACATACTGAGCATATGGTTAGTGCATCTGCTTCAGGAGCAGTCTTCCGATGCACACGACTATGTTTCCCACTGCCACTCATTGTAAACAGAATCGTTATAAAAATTAAGAAATTCTTACGACAATGCTCTGATTTATCTCGCACACACACTCCAATTAAATGACAGCAACCGTAAAAGGAAAAAAAACCGCAAACAGCTAGCAGCAATCAATAGGCAATTTATTGTATAGAAGGCAGAGAACCGTACTTGATGAGCAGCAAGAAATGACAGCAGCTAACAATTTTTGGCGGGAACCAGGCCAAGCGAATTTTCGTGATAATGCAAAATTTTTCACAGGTAGGTACTTTACCAATTCCACCAAAAGTTGCAATTGTCTCAGCCAAATATTACGCAGTAATCCGCCAAAAATCGATTTTTGCAAGCGCCAAGCGGTAGCAGGAATGACTTGTGAAAAATCACTTGAAGTCAAATGTATCAATTAAGCGATGTTAATTGATATTGAATTGTTTCTAATGAACGTATTAATCGTTAATGCACTATTGGCAATAAGAAAAACAAACTCGAAGTAACTATAGTCGATTAAAAAGTAATTTTATTCCGAGCAAATGTGTTACACGACTTGACCATGCCAGTGTTGCCAGTGCGTTTTTTGACCTACTCTATGCGGTGACGGTGCGTTGCCGCATCGGACAAACGCATTATTAGGGGAGTACTCATAGCAGCCCGTTGATTTTACTTTGACCGCATCGAACTGTCAACGTGACGTAAAAACTACGCATTTATATGAGTAAATGTATAACTGCACGTTGCTCAGACGCGTTGCCGCGCCCCTGCCGCGTAGAGTAGGCTCAGTCTCTACTTTTAGACGCGGTGACAATACACGGCTCATTACCAACATCTATGCAACATACTGAGCATATGGTTAGTGCATCTGCTTCAGGAGCAGTCTTCCGATGCACACGACTATGTTTCCCACTGCCACTCATTGTAAACAGAATCGTTATAAAAATTAAGAAATTCTTACGACAATGCTCTGATTTATCTCGCACACACACTCCAATTAAATGACAGCAACCGTAAAAGGAAAAAAACCGCAAACAGCTAGCAGCAATCAATAGGCAATTTATTGTATAGAAGGCAGAGAACCGTACTTGATGAGCAGCAAGAAATGACAGCAGCTAACAATTTTTGGCGGGAACCAGGCCAAGCGAAATTTCGTGATAATGCAAAATTTTTCACAGGTAGGTACTTTACCAATTCCACCAAAAGTTGCAATTGTCTCAGCCAAATATTACACAGTAATCCGCCAAAAATCGATTTTTGCAAGCGCCAAGCGGTAGCAGGAATGACTTGTGAAAAATCACTTGAAGTCAAATGTATCAATTAAGCGATGTTAATTGATATTGAATTGTTTCTAATGAACGTATTAATCGTTAATGCACTATTGGCAATAAGAAAAACAAACTCGAAGTAACTATAGTCGATTAAAAAGTAATTTTATTCCGAGCAAATGTGTTACACGACTTGACCATGCCAGTGTTGCCAGTGCGTTTTTTGACCTACTCTATGCGGTGACGGTGCGTTGCCGCATCGGACAAACGCATTATTAGGGGAGTACTCATAGCAGCCCGTTGATTTTACTTTGACCGCATCGAACTGTCAACGTGACGTAAAAACTACGCATTTATATGAGTAAATGTATAACTGCACGTTGCTCAGACGCGTTGCCGCGCCCCTGCCGCGTAGAGTAGGCTCAGTCTCTACTTTTAGACGCGGTGACAACTACTAGATGCCAAAACAAAATAATGCCGCACGCACGCACGCGTAATTGTGGTTGAGCTTAATGTTCTAACATCGTGTATAACAACATCGATACAGTAGAACACGCTTAAATGCACATCGAATTCCGCAGAATTTTATGTGCATTTATCCGTGTTTTGCATTTATACGTAGCACGGAAGCACGGATAAATGCACATTAATGTGCAATTATGCGAGTAAAAGATAAACATGCAACTTTAATATTCCCGTAATAAACATTTAAATTCAACAAGGCTACACAAAAACAAAGAACCTAATTAAGAATTCATTTTATCAAATAAAAATAACAACAATCACTTTTTTTTTGTGTAATTACATTTCATTTTTGCACATGTGCATTTAAGCGTGTAAAATTTCATATAATTTATACGTTTGCGGATGTGAAAATGGTTGCATTTAAGCAAGTATTGCAATTAAGCGTGTTTTATTTATCCGTGTATATTTATATGAAAAATGCTTAAAAATCCTCCATGCACAAATTTTGCGTGCAATTACACGAGTTTTGCATTTACGCGTGTTGCATTTAAGCGCGTTCTACTGTACCTCGATATATCGGCCTGTTCAACATCGACGTTAAAACTCCATATTTTTCAACGATACATCCTAGTTCCGATCACTGATTTACACTGCGTCTTGATTAACAATTTTTTTGACAGCTGGGCAGAGATATTTCATGGAATTTCATTTCTTCGCATGCCTTTGAAGTTAAAAAAAAACTCGTCACAGTTATTGCAAAATATTAGAAACAAAGAAAATCAGGCGAAAAGAAAAACCTTAATGTTAAATATTCGCTTCCAAAGCTTGTCTATTGTATTGTTTGTAAAAATTAGTTATTTTCACAACTACTTGTCGGGAGAATTTAGATTCCGCCATCTTGAATCGGGAAATTCCATGAAATTTTGCAATTGCAAGATTTTACGAAATTTATATCTGGGATTTTTTATCGCCATCAACTCGAGCTCGGATTGGTCAATCAAAAATCTCTGCGATGAAAAATCCCAAGTGGAGACACGGTCTTATATACAATGGATAGAGCATCCGAGCCGAAAAATGGCACGGCAGCAGATTTAACATGGGGATTCAGTATCCCCCAACCTAATTGTACTCCTAAACATTTTGCGTTATACAAATTTCATGTCAATTCACCTGCAGTCATGTTCAAATTACATGAAAATTACACAGATAGTTAGTTTTTACTTGCTAAATCTAGAATGCACATTTGGTTCTTCAAAAATTCGAAAAAAAATCGGTAGAAAACGCAAATGTTACACTTTTTCACTTCAAAGTTAAAGTTGAGAGTCCCCTGCTGTCATTTATGCAGCAGCCAGCTGTCATTTATGCCAAACACATATCTTGATCTTTCTTTCTCTTACCGATCGCCTTGTTTCTCACACGAGAATGAAAGATTGCCAACTCGTGTTTTATGTTAAGGTCATCTGATAGTATTTTGGCGCGAATTTATTTGAATGTGTCGCGATGTGAAAAGTATAATAATAAGTTTGAAGTGCAATTTTATTTTTTTAATTAGAATCAATCAAACATGTCCTATGAAATAGACACGTTTGTTTTATACACTCCATTTGGCATTTTGAATGAAGAATTTTTCAACAACTATTTAACATAACCTCAAACATCAACACATGATTTGGGTAGTTGGCCACCCTATTTCTTCAAACAAGGTTGCTGACATATCCCTATTTACTCGTAAAGGTTGGTAATGTATCATGGGATCCCATTAGAAAAAGAGTCAAAATGTGCGAAAGAGAATCTAGCTGTGTTTCGCGCTATTTGATTTCTTAGCGTATTATGGGAGATGATACGATACTTCCATTGTATATAATTCGTTGGGGAGATCATACTTCCATTGCATCAGTGTTGCCGGAGACCTCAAGCCCAAAATCGCTGAAATGAGGAAAAAAAATCTCAAAAGTCTCCGAAATATAGACAAAATTCGCTAGTTTTGAGACTTTTTTTTAATGCATATTTAAACATATATCTTGTTTTCAAATCGCTTTTATTCTTTGTTTTTAACAATAATAAAATATAATAAAAAAAACAACTTTGTCTTCTTAAAAAACACACTGCATCTGCAGCAAAGCAAACAAAATTTACAGCCTTATTCTAGCTACGGTCACTAGTCACAACTCGGTCACAAGAGCCTCAAATTGTATGAACTTGTGACTTAAGTATCACAACGCCAGAATACGGCTGTTAAAATAAATTTGACATTTACTTAATACTAAGTTCAGACTGACGCAAAATCGCGTAATTTTGCGAAATGATTTAGATCTCAAACCAAAGTGTTCACACAGAGATTAAGGTAATTTTGCTTGACATTTCAACTACAGGATTGCTATGAATTTTAGTGTAGGATTGCTATGAATTTTAGTAATATGATGAATAATATAATTCAAAACATCGATGAAATATGTGCAAACAGGATTAGACTCTTTAGAAGAAAATGGAAATTATCTGTAATGAAAATAAACAATTATTTTCCATTTCATATCTAATCGCATCAAAAACAGGTCCATTTTTTTGCCTCGCGTAGGTTGTTTACTAATATATCCTCTTCGCGTGCGGAACACGGCTTCTTTTTCTTATATTTCCGTCTTTCCAATCCAGCACAAATGTCAAAACTGATGTACTCAAGATAGCTGAATGAGTGATGCAGGGTTGAATTCATTGTTTTTGCTTGATTTCGTTCGTAATTTTGTGGAAATTGCATACTTTTAGTGATTTTTGAAAACAGGTTAATGTACTGGAAATCTCGTGATTTCGAGCAAGATTTCGTTCAAAATTACGAAAATCTTCAAAATTACGTAATTTTGTGTCGGTCTGAACTTAGTATAAGTTGAGTGATTCATGTATTTTCTTATAGGGGGATTCTGTGGGACTTAAGCCCGTAACAGATTGACCGGCAGTAGCAGTAGCAGTGGCAGCAAAATGTTCTGATTGGCTGAAATCCGACGAAATCCGACATGTTGTCGGATTTCAGCCAATCAGAACATTTTGCTGCCACTGCTACTGCCGGTCAATCTGTTACGGACTTTATTTATATACATTTGGTAGGTTGTTGACCCAATAAGCATAAATGTAAAAAATTGTGAAAAGTATGATATTTATTAGTAAAATTTTCAACAGTTTTTTTTCTTAAGAAACTTTTGAAAATCGCTGAAAATCTCCGAAAAGTCCCCAAAAGACCACTAAAATCTCAAATCTCAACACGTGCTTTTTAAGGCATGAAAGTCGCTAGAAATGAGACAAGTCGCTGAAAATGGGAACACTGCATTGCATATACTTCGTTGGTTTTAGTGGACTTCTCTGCCTATAACATACTTGATAATTTCATGGGTACAAATACAAAAATGAGCGAAACAAAAAAAAACAAAATAAAAATTTTGAAAAACCCCCGACTAAAGAAAAACCCTAAAAGATTGAAAAACTCCTGAATAAAAAAAAAATCCTTTAAAAAGGATAAAATCATTACAGTAAGTTTAAAATTTGTGTGCGTCGGGAAAGCCTATTGGTCGTTGAATTTGTGGAGCAAGGTTGTCTTGATGCAAACCAATTTGAAATTTACTCCAATGATTATATTATTTTATCCTTTTAAAGGATTTTTTTATTATTAGGGTTGACCTCAGTAATTTAAATATCTCGAAAGTTATGCCCCAAACAGATGAGGCATCAACGTCGGCGCTATGACACCAGCATGTATGTATAAAGCCCATAATATAGAGAGTGGACATCCGGTCTAGAGCGACTAGACATGAGTTTTTTTTACTTATATTAAGCGATTTCCGTTATTTTGATAATGTGACAAAAAACGACATTTTTAAAGCTTTCCGCGCTCGTTTTTCAGCTCGGCGGCCATTTGTACAAGTCCGGATGTCCACTCGCTATATTATAGACTCTCTACACACATGATGGCGTGTCAACAACTGCAACTTTCCAAATTTTGATGAGTTTTTTTTATTAATACTGACCGATTTAAGTTATTTTACTAATTATTTGTGGCAAAGGATTAAATTTTTAAAGCTCTTACTGATTTTTCAGCTCGGGGGCCATTTTTACACGTCCCATTGTTTATTCTCTAGATTATAGTCCAAATCCACACAAATTCAACGACCAATAGGCTTTCCCGACGCACACAAATTTTAAATTTACTGTAATGATTATTTCATCCTTTTTAAAGGATTTTTTTTATTCAGGAGTTTTTCAATCTTTTAGGGTTTTTCTTTAGTCGGTGGTTTTTCAACATTTTTATTTTGTTTTTTTTTTTCACTCTTTTTAGATATAACAGCGAACAAAACTTTTTCTGTCCGATTGAATTTAAAGTTTTTTAACAATTTTTTCAAGTAATGTCCCTCGAATGCCGAAGCAAGATCGAAAACGGTTCAGTGGATCAGAACATACATGGAGAGGGGGTGTATATTGAGGGGGGAGGGGAAACTCTGATACATCAAAATATTCCTTTCATTATTTACAACCAAATGCCGAAAGCGGGGTTGGAATCGGTTCAGTGGATCAGGAGATACATGGAGAGGGGGTTTAAATTGAGGGGGAAGGGGGAATTTTTAAACGCAAGAACCATGCGACACCCATATCCAGCCGAATGCCAAAAACGGGACCGAAATCGGTTGAGTGGTTCAAAAGTTATGAGGGAAGGACACACAAACTCAATGCGCACAACCTTTAAGCCAAACCATCTCCGTCCCGTCGGGGGTAAAAATTAAATTATTTAAAATTCGCGCAAATAATAATTCATAATTGATTCTTATTAAGTTTTCAAAAGAACTAAGGCTCCGAACAAAGTGAATGCGATGAGATTTGCAGTGCGATGTGCGATACTGAACAATGGGGTCCATTATGGATAACGATCGTAATCGTAACGATCAGAAATTGTGTGTTGTTGTTAGTGTTTTATACCAACAACAACAGGTGAATCTCGATCGTTGCGATTACGATCGTTATCCATAATGGACCCCAATGCAAACGATGCGATAGAATCGAAACCATTTTGTCGTTAGCCAATTTACAGTGCAGAAATTGATCAAAATGAGGTTTTTTTTAGCACATTACACTTCGTTTTTCGCTAAATTAGTTATTTTGACAGAGTAAAAAAAAGAAGTTTGGTTTAAAAGAATTGAACTTTTTGATTTTGAAAAAAAAAATTTTTTTTGTCAAATAGCCAAAATCTGGGTATCAATCGTGTAACGAAACGCGTCTCCGCCTTTGAGCTGAGACGGCGACATCGACGCGACACGTTTTTCTAATCGTGTATCGCGACACTAAAAAAAATTCTTAAATGTCTGAAATATAAATTTATTATAATTTAAATACAAAAACCTATACTATTTACTTTGGTTCGTCCATTGTGAAATGACAGACGAAATGACACTGAGCGACACCTGGAACTGTGTCGCTGAACGAAAAGACGCGTCGCTAGTATGCAACTACGCGTCTCCATACACGATTCCTTTTCTTAATGAAAGACGCGATTTCGTGTCTGCGTCTCGTTACACGATTGACACGATTGTATTTAAATTATAATATATTTATGTTTTTTTAGGAAGATAACGAGTGAAAAACAGTGGGAAAACCTTGTAAGGTTTATGGAGGAAAATAGTGCCTTAGCGAGGGGCGCGTTTGACACTGGTGCCTCCGGCAACAAAAAGAAAAAAACTTTTGTGGATTTGATTTTTATTCACTTCAAGCAAAAAGTCTTTTAATTATACATTACGATTTTGAGATGAGCTGGAACGGATCATTTATGTCCCTTTAGAACCTGCGAAGAACTCGTAATTCAATTTTTTCTGGTGAACTTAACATAAAATTAATTTCAGCTAATCCAAATATTTTTAATTTGACGTTTCTGTAGCAAGATATTGTAGTGAACAAAACTGGTCCGTAATGTGCACTCGGAAAGCTTTATTTAGCATGACCTATAATTGATTTAAGAAATTCAATCCATTGAACGTTCAAACTTTTTAGTGTCGCGATACACGATTAGAAAAACGTGTCGCGTCGATGTCGCCGTTTCAGCTCAAAGACGGAGACGCGTCTCGTTACACGATTGATGCCCTGGTCATGACTCTTGATCACAGACTTGATTTTTGACAGGTAGCAAAATGTCCCGGTATCATGACTCGAGTGCGGACTTACCCCCCGCACTCGAGTCGAGTCGACTCGTGTAATTTGAAATAAGGACTTTTACTATAATAAAATTGACTTTACAACACCATCTTTCTGAAAAATCACTAAATACTTTTAACCCTTTCCTGCATGAATTTTTCTACTTGGCTGGAAATTTGGATTCCAAAGGAAAATCACATTCTTATTTTGGAAAAAAACACTTGAAAAAATCGGGCATCAAAATTATATAAAATTTAATGGGATTCTCCCATTTATCATCCATTCTAAATTACGGAATAACGGTAGTTTTCGTGTGGTAAATATAAAACTTACGGTTTATTTATATTTTTTTTGTTACTACAAAATATCCAAAAGTAAAAATTTCACTAGTTTACCTTTATTATAGTAACTAGCAGACCCTACGTTGGCAGCTAAAAGTTTTTTGTATAAATTTTAGAATGCCAAAAAATCATAAATAACTTAAAAAGTTTTGGGAAAAAATGTTATCCTTGCAGGACCTTCCGTTTCGAATTTTGAAATTCCAACTCCAGATTCGTGATCAGCGACCCTAAAAACCCCCTTACGCCGATTTTTTCGGGGAAAAACGGGAAAAAGGATATTTGCGTTATCCTTACAGGACCTTCCATTTCGAAATTCCAACACCGGATTCGTGATCAGCGACCCCAAAAACCCGCTTATGCCGATTTTTCCCGGGTAAAACGGGAAAGAGGATATTTATCCTTACAGGACCTTTCGTGTCGAATTTTGCAAATCTAATCCCTGATTCGTGATCAGTGACCTCAAAAACCCCCTTATGCCGATTTTTCCGGGGAAAAACGGGAAAAAGGATATTTGCATTACCTTACAGGACCGTCTATTCCGAATTTTGAAATTCCAACACCAGATTCGTAATTAGTGACCCCAAATACCCTATAACGCCAATTTTCCGGGGAAAAATAGGAAAAAGGAAATTTGCGTTATCCTTCCAAGACTTTCCGTTTAGAATTTTCAAATTCCAACAGCCAGCTCGTGATCAGCGACCACGGAAACACCCTACAGCCAGTTTTTCGGAGAAAAAATTAGAAAACCGATATTTGCGTTTTCCTTACAGGACCTTCCGTTTCGAATTTTGAAATTCCAACACCAGATTCGTGATCAGCGACCCCAAAAACCCTATAATGGCTATTTTTCCGGGGAAAATGGGAAAAAGGATATTTTCGTTATCCTTACAGGACCTTCCGTTTCGAATTTTGCAAATCTAATACCGGATTCGTAATCAGCGATCCCAAAAACCCCCTTATGCGGATTTTTCCGGGGAAAAACGGGAAAAAGGATATTTATCCTTACAGAACCTTCCGTTTCGAATTTTGAAAATCTAATACCGGATTCGTAATCAGCGATCCCAAAAACCCCCTTATGCGGATTTTTCCGGGGAAAAACGGGAAAAAGGATATTTATCCTTACAGGACCTTTCGTTTCGAATTTTGAAAATCTAATATCGGATTCGTGATCAGCGACCCCAAAAACCCCATAATACCAATTTTTCCGGCGAAAAATGGGAAAAAGGATATTTGCGGTATCCTTACAGGACTTCTCGGTTAGAATTTTGAAATTCCAACACCGGATTCGTAATCAGCGACCACGGAAACCCCCTAAGGCCGATTTTTCCCAGGAAAAACGGGAAAAAGGAAATTTGCGTTATCCTTACAGGACCTTCCGTTTCGAATTTTAAAATTCCAACAGCAGAGCCGTGATCAGCGACCCCAAAAAACCCCATAATGCAGTTTTTTACGGAGTAGAATGGGAAAAATGATATTTATGTTATCCTTACAGGACCTTCCGTTTCGAATTTTGAAATTCCAACACCGGATTCGTGATCAGCGACCCCAAAAACCCAATAATAGCAATTTTTCCGGAGAAAAATGGGAAAAAGGATATTTGCGTTATCCTTACAGGACCTTCCGTTTCGAATTTTGAAAATGTAATACCGGATTCGTGATTACCGACCCCAAAAACCCTATAATGCAAATTTTTCCGGGGAAAAATGGGAAAAAGGATATTTTCATTATCCTTACAGGACCTTCCGTTTCGAATTTTGAAAATCTACATAGCTAAAAACCTGCTCCTGGCAACGCAGATCATTTTGCAAAAAACCGCGTAAAAATCGGTCCAGTAGTTTTTGAGTTTTGTAATCTCAAACAAACAGACAGACAGACAGACAGACAAACAGACAAACAGACAAACATCCATTTTTATATATATAGATAACGAGCAAAACACAAAAATCATTAATAATTTAAAACTAACTCCAAATGGAGTATCTCTGAATTTTTTTCCTTTCTTCGGATTTTTTTTTTGTGACTACACAGATTTACTGTTTATTTAGATCATTCCGTGTATAAATGGTTTTTACAGCCTCCCAATTTTTCTAAAACGATTATTTAAATAAGCATATCATATATGATATACGATGCAGTAAAGGGTTAAGATAAGTAAATAAAACTCATTTTTTCAAGGCTCAGTTTTCATTTATTTTCAGACGAGTAGGTTCAGTTCGAAGTGGGACTGACAGATTTAAAGAATTTAAAATTTGGAAAAAATAGCAAGAATTTATTCTCATTTTAATTAGTTTTTGTTTATTTATTCAATTAAATTATTTTAATTAGTTTTTGTTTATTTATTTTAATTATTTATTGTTTCTATTTATTATTTCAGGTGGCAGAAAATCATATTTTGTACAAACATTAGAGTATTACTTGCTAGTCGTCAGTATTATTCAAATATTTATATTGTACAATAACATTTCATTGGATATGATTTTTGTTTTCATTTAAATTTTCATAATTTTTTTAAATATATTTATAAAAAGAGAAAAAGAAATTCGTTAGTCTTGTGAACACAATGGAGGGAGAGAGGAAAGATTTAGAGATACTTTCTCAATATTATTATTCCTTACAATATATTTTAAAAAAAATATTCTATACATATCTTTAATCTATAATTTAAAAATGGAAATAAAAAAGGGAAAAATAATAATGGAATTAAGTAAAATATTCTTTTAAACAAGTTACTAATTTTGTTTCTCATTTTTCACCAAATTACTTAAAATTTAATGTAATTATTGTGAATAAATGTAACCAATACATTTAATAAGTAATTTATTTTGAATTTTTGGACATAACGCCATTGGCATTTTTATTTGCGGGATGTGTCTTCTGTAATCTAGGCGCCAGTGGTACCTGAAAAATAACTTGGTTTCGGTTAAATTAATTTTATGATTTTTTATGTAAAACCTACAGCTGCCCGCTGATCCTCCATTCGACCACTTTGCACACGCATTATGAGTGAAAAAAAATCTTCATCTGGAACCGTGGCACCTATATTTGAACTACCTCTTGTGCGAGTTTCACCGTTTTCAGCATCCATTGTTATATTAGCGCGAGGAAGTTCTGAACGTTGTTCCTCTATTCGAGACCCCTTTAAGACAATTGAATTTTTTTTAATGCGTTTCAATAACAAAAAACAAAAAATGTTGAATTCTAAGCGATTACAAAATTAAAAGGTTTTTTATCACTGAAAATTTTGACTGTTCTACTTCCATGTTTATCAATAAGAGTTTCAGTTTCCTCTCGTTCCCAGTGCGATTTAATTTGAAATTGTAATTGTAAACATAATGAATATTGTAACAGAAATTGTAAACAGAATGAATTTGAAATATTTCTTGGCCCTCGATCGTCACCCACCATTTTTCAAAAATCGACTTATGCTTTGTTCGCTTTGCTCTTCGTAGGCTTAATTGGAATAATCATAAAGAGCTTCCGCCTTACGAATCCCGATGTTTCCTTTTTAAATTAGAAACATTGTATTTTCGTCGTGAATTGTTACAAGTACTCTTTCTTTACAATGTGTTTTCTGGTGTAATTGTTTCTCCCTTTATTTTAAGCTCAATTAACTTCAACGTCCCTAGTCGCAAGTTGAGACATCACAATATTTTAAACGTTCCGTTTCATAGAACCTCGTACGGAGCCAATGAGCCCATCTCTAACATGTGCTCTTTATTCAATAAATGGCAAGAATATTTTGATTTTAGTATTTCGCGTTATAAGTTTCGGCAGAGTATTTTGAACGTATATTTTAGTAAATCATAAATTTTTTTTCTAATTTTATTATGGCTTGTTAGGATTGTAATCCTGTTTGCTTGTAAACAAATAAATAAATAAATAAATATAAATGCATTGATGTTGGACCTAGTACCCGTAGAAACGATTCGTAATACCCGTAGAAACGATTCATGGACATGAAGTATACTAAAATACAAATTGATGTTTAAAATTCGAAATAGTATGTTCGAAAACATAATTAAAATGGCTGACGATCGTAGCTCACGCGCCCATTACGTCACAAAAAAACTACACGCCTTCTGAAAGGTTGAAGCTAATGAGTTCAATTGCAATTTAAAAATACAACAATCAAAACTGTTAAAAATACAACAGTCAAAAATTAGTTTGTTAACCATAACTAGACTGGCGGTATGTTATGTTTACCAAACTAATTAGGAGTCACTTAGCACGACTCCGAAAAAAAAATTGCTCTATCACATTTAGTTTTTGCGAAAAGTATACCCAAAGATAGAAAAATAACGGTTAAAATCGGCTATACTAAAACTTTTTGAATTGCGAAATGACTACTCCTGACATTTTATTCCACGAATTTTATTTGATATACTCTTCACAACTGTTAACATTACGGCATAAAATCGGAAAATTTATTCTTGAAAGACGCCCGAATTGGAATTTTTTCATAGAAAACCGTCCGGATAAGTCCAAATTTTGACAACTTTTGCTAAACGATTTTATTCTGAATAAAATTTGTGGAGAAATTCAAGAAAATATCGGAAGTGTAAACGAGGCCCTAGGAAATGTTGTTCGTCATTTCATTACTAAAGGAATATTTTCTGTTTAGACGGTAATTCCCCACAACCTTTCTATAGCCCTCCTTTGAGCAGTTTTTCTTCGATTTCTGAAAGAAAATTGTCATATTCTCTTAACCATTAGGAAAAGGGTCATAGTATCTTTGGAAAAAATGTTCCCCATAAAAAGATAGCGGGGATCAGAGGCGTAGATAAGGGAACGGGATTCAGCCCGTTTTCCACCTTGAAGAGGTTAAAATCGTATATCTTTGAAATGCCAAGGGACAATACTGTCCCACTGGACTAGCTCTTCTTAGCATTTTTAAAGAACTATCTATAAAATCCGAAGAGATTGTGTATAGCCTATTTTAGAGACGGTAATGACGGAATTAACAAATGTTTCTAACAAAATTCGAAACGTTAGATATTAAAATAATATTTTTTTCGACTTTTATCATATCACTGAACCACTTAACAATTTTTTTAAAATTTATACCCTATATAAAATATATAGCATATATGTTATTAGATTTGCTTACCATTAATAACGCATAGAACCCAATGAATTTCATCAAGGCGGAGGTGACAAGTGATCATGGTTATCAACTATCACCGATGTCGGAATTGCCCGAAGTCACCCAAACCGAAATGTTTGCATTTTTAGATTTTATTTGTAATTGATTTGATAAGAAATTGCAAAATTCACTGTTTTCAAGTCAAAATATAGAAATTCAGACTTTAGGCAAGCATATTGCCCCATTTTTTGTTTATACAAACTTAAAAATTTCCTACAGAAACGTGGAGTATAAGCATATTCTCATTTTTTTACTCTATATGATATATTACTATATTAGATCTAGTATACCATTTGTAACGCATCGAACCTATCACCGGACACAAAAATGAACTACACCAGTGTCAAGGATGACAAAAGATTTTGATTTCCGCATGTTCGTTCGTCTGTCCGTCCGTCCATGAATACCATAACTTTCGAAAGGATGGAGCTAGAGACTTGAAATTTTGAAAAGTTACGTTTATCATATATAGCAAGGCTAAGTGCTTGAAGCGGCAAAATTGGACCATTCCTTCCCATGGGGGAACGAAACAGTTTTTGCAATCTTCTCGGAAACGGTAAATCATGTTGAAAAACTTATAAAGGTAAAATGTGTTTAGAATAGAATTTTACATAACCGTTCCATATATCAAAATCCAATTGGAACACACCTTTTTCCCTCTCGTATACAAATGGATTTTTAAATAAACATTAGCCCCTGGCCCACAATTGGCTTCTGGCAATTGTAGCTACTTATTACTAATCATGTTTTTTATGCGGAAAAGGCCGTAGCGGCTTATGTAGACTTTCAATTTTGGACGCCCTTAAAAAAAATTTTACGCCTCCGTTTAAGGCTACTATATCTCTCTAAAGATTTAAAATACTTCTGACATTTTTGTAAATGCGATAAAACTTTGCTACTGAGAAGAATCACAATTTTTTTTTAATTTTGGAATTTATTCAATTTGTAATTGTAAATTCTGAACTTGTTATATGTTTTAGACCCGCTTGCGCGTTCTATTATTAAAAAAAATAAGTTGCGGTTAGCCTACCTAAACCGTAGAAATTTTGGGACTTCAATAATAAGGTGTGTACATACAGTTAGTGGAAAAAGTCATCGTACAGTCACGATTTTTGAATAAAATACTAAATATCTCAAACACTATATTTATTTTTCAAATTCTGGTTACAGGATTTTGTTGCCTGGACAATTCTTTACAGATCTGTAAAAAAATAAAATAAAAAAATAATAATTTATTACTTAAATTTATTACTTTAACTAAAAATATGCTTTTTTAAGAGCGGAAAAAGTCTTCGTACGGCTATTAAAACAACCAAAAAATATGGGCTAATTTACCGTTAGTATTTGGTTGGGTATCCATTAGATCGAATTACTGCTTGAAGTCGCCTGGGCATCGATTCTACCAACTTCCGGGTCACTTCCGGGGTTATTTCTTCTTACAACACCGCCTTAAGCGTTTTCTCGCTAGTAATAGTGTGGCTGCGGATTTTCTTGTCAAGCAAGTCCCATAAATGTTCGAGGGGGTTTATATCAGGAGAATGGGCTGGGAGTGTTGTAGAGCAGCCATAAGCGTGTTTTGAGTGTTCTATGCTTCGGATCGTTATCCTGCATAAACACAAACGTGTCCTTAGTCCCATTTCTTCAGCGCTAGCATGTAAATTTTGTTTTAATTTGTCAATATACACATACTGATCCATAACCTCATCAATAAAATGCAGCCTACCCACCCCCCCCCCCCCCCCGCCGCGCTCATGCCGCCCCATACCCTGACTCCATGCTTGAGGTTTTCCTTTTGAAACTCCATATTCTTTTTACGGCACAAAATTTGCCTTTCTTCCGATTGGAAAATGTTAAATTTACTCTCGTCAGTAAATATTAGTCAGTAAATAGTAAATATTACTGACGAGAGTAAATTTAACATTTTCCAATCGGAATAAAAGCAAAGGTTGTGCCGTAAAAAGAATATGGAGTTTCAAAAGGAAAACCTCAAGCATGGAGTCAGGGTATGGGGCGGCATGAGCGCGGCGGGGGGTGGGTAGGCTGCATTTTATTGATGAGGTTATGGCCCAGTATGTGTATATTGACAAATTAAAACAAAATTTACATGCTAGCGCTGAAGAAATGGGACTAAGGACACGTTTGTGTTTATGCAGGATAACGATCCGAAGCATAGAACACTCAAAACACGCTTATGGCTGCCCTACAACACTCCCAAATATTTCTAAACGCCAGCCCATTCTCCTGATATAAACCCCCTCGAACATTTATGAGACTTGCTTGACAAGAAAATCCGCAGCCACTATTACTAGCGAGAAAACGCTTAAGGCGGTGTTGTAAGAAGAAATAACCCCGGAAGTGACCCGGAAGTTGGTAGAATCGATGCCCAGGCGACTTCAAGCAGTAATTCGATCTAATGGATACCCAACCAAATACTAACGGTAAATTAGCCCATATTTTTTGGTTGTTTTAATAGCCGTACGAAGACTTTTTCCGCTCTTAAAAAAGCATATTTTTAGTTAAAGTAATAAATTTAAGTAATAAATTATTTTTTTTTATTTTTTTTTTTACAGATCTGTAAAGAATTGTCCAGGCAACAAAATCCTGTAACCAGAATTTGAAAAATAAATATAGTGTTTGAGATATTTAGTATTTTATTCAAAAATCGTGGCTGTACGATGACTTTTTCCACTCACTGTAAGTTGCTAAGTTTCGTTGGTGCAAACGGTGATTTAAAAAATCAACATTGAATAGTGCTGTACGTCAAATTACAAGACTTTTACACGGAGGCGACGATATAAAACGGCTTTATATGCAAGCTGACCGAAAGAAAAAATGGAAAATAAATATTGAAAAATTCCTTTTATTTCTGAATATTTGCATATTTTTGACCAACTTGAAAATTGAAATCACAATTTTTTGATAGTAAAACATGTTCTGCGGGGAAAAATAAAAAAAAAGCTCCGCGGAGATTTTGTTCTTCGCTAAAAATAATTAAAATATGGGAACAATTGGCACAAAAGTAATTCTTATTGTTGCAGCTGAATTTCACAATTTCGAGATTGTTTGCACACCAAAACAGTCGCGTAAGTTTTCAAGACTCGCGTAAAAGTTTTTCTATATAAATTTTGACAAATCATTTACGTAAAAGCTCCACTGGAAAATTTCCCGAAATATTTTTATACCTTGTGCTACATCTACAATAAAAACAGATGTTTGTTCGTCTGTTGAATTGTTTAGTGGACCGATTTTTACGCGATTTTTTGCAAAATGATCTGCGTTGCCAAGAGCAAGTTTTTAGCTATGTTGGAATTTCAAAATTGTAAAGGGAACGTCCTGTAAGGATAACGCAAATATCCTTTTTCCCATTTTTCCCCGGAAAAATTGGCATTATGGGGTTTTTGGGGTCGCTGATCACGAATGCGGTATTAGATTTTCAAAATTCGAAACGGAAGGTCCTGTAAGGATAATTATCCTCTTTCCCGTTTTTCCCCGGAAAAATCGGCATAAGGGGGTTTTTGGGCTCGCTGATCACGAATCCGGTATTAGATTTGCAAAATTCGAAACGGAAGTTCCTGAAAGGATAACGCAAATATCCGGTGTTGGAATTTCAAAATTCTAACCGAAAAGTCTTGTAACGATGACGCAAATGTCCTTTTTCCAATTTTTCTTGAAACAAATTGACACTAAGGGGTTTTCGAGGTCGCTGATCGCGAATTCGGTGTTCGATTTTTCAAATACTAAATGGAAGGTCCTGTAAGGATAACCCAAATGTCCATATTCCTATTATTCTCGCAAAAACTGGCTTTGGGAGGTTTCAGGGTTGCTTATCACGAATCTGGTGTGTCGAAACAAAAGGTCGCGTAAGGATAACGTTTTTTTTCCAAAAGTTTTTTGGTTTTTTTGGCATTCTAAAATTTATACAAAAAACTTTAAGCTGACAACGAAGGGTCTGCTAGTACGATATAAAATGTGAAGAGTGATTTACTGCACTGAGTCAAGTGACACTATTCATTAGTTAAAAAACCACTCTCAATCTTCAATACCACCAGCGAATCGAGAAAAAAACGCATAACAGAACAGAGAAAAGTTTGTCGTCCGCTGGTGGTTATTATGATTGCATCTGCATTGGAATGAGCAAAAGAACAGAACATACAAAACCAAGTACTCTGCATTGAATCGACAGCCATCACTAACACAGAGGAATACCCGCATAAAGAATCGCTCACTGCTGTTTAGACGAGTGGACGAGTCCTTACATTCACTCTGACTTGAAACGAATCGAATCTTTAATTCATTTGATTCAAAGAGTGATTCTTTTTGAATGTATTATTTCTCGACTCGCTAGATTCGTATTGATGTTGATTCTCGATTCATGTCACTTGCATTGACCGAATCTGACTATGGTGAATCAACTTTGAGACTTCACATAATTTCGTTTGCAAATGCAAAAGAGACGAGAATTGTTATACTGGCCGACCGAATATGCTCAAATTTTATCCAAATAATTCGACGTCTTCAGGAGATATTAGCTATTCGCAGGAGCACAAGCTAATTATATTTATATTCACTAATCTGAAAAAAAACCCTTACGTTTTTTTGTAACTCAAAAATCGATAACTGAAATCAAGCTATACCTATTAAATGATCAACAATAAACGAAATTTTGGTAAGTTGCTTCTATTTAAATCTTTCCTTGTTTCAAAATATTTACCTGACATCTCATTAGCATATCGAGGAAAGCATCATCGGGAGCCGATGTACTATTTTGTGGCTGCGTATTGATTACTTTGTTTGCACTACCACGATTAATTAGACCTGGTAGCATTGCTCGCTGTTCATCCATTCTTTCTGATTGCAAGTCAGCAATCATTTCTAATAAGGAATTTCTAAAAAAGAAATAATTTCAAAAAATTAGTTCTCTTTAAAAAGAAAGTTTTAAAGTTGTGTCTAATATGAGCTTTATTTTTTAATTATCTCTAGGATATGCCGTTGATGAGCTGGTTTGAGCCTAATACTGGGTTTATACCTAAGACTAAACGTCGTATGCGATATCTCATCTCATCAAAATCTCTCATGTAAACGCGAGTCGCATAAAAGCGAGATGCATTGCAACTCAAGTCTTGAACTGCAACTAATTTGACATTTGGGTTATGAACATGTTAAATTGGTGAATTTGAAAATTGAATGTTTAACAAAATTATATCGCCGAAATGATTTGGAGCGCCAGGCATATGAAAAAAGGTCGACAAATGTTTTTGAAGTGGCCCCGTTTTTCTTCCCAAAGAAAATTTTTCAGCAGATTTGCTTCGGTGTTAAAATTTTCCCTTTTTGCGAGAATATCATTCGCGCAAACATTTTAGCAATCTACCTCACAAAGCAAACATCACGCAACAGTGACTCAAACACAATGTGCCGGACTTCATATCACCGAATGATTCACTGGCAGTCCAATCCGTTTGTTTATACAAGCTATGGTCCGTTTTAGACATGTTATGCTCTACTCGAAACCCAAATATTGAGTCATTAAAGTGAGCCCTTGTCCGTGTAGTGGACAATTTTCCAATACATGAGATGCGTGCTGCGATCGATGATTCGTTGCTGGAAGGCAAATGGCGGTCATTTCGAATAATGTGTTCTACGATTTGTAACTATTGTGTGGCCCGATAAAAAGAAATTTTTTTCTTTGAAAAATATCAATTTGTTTTCATTTGACATCAATTTTCCCTTGTATCAGTATTTATGTTTAGACTAAATTTGTAGATTACAACAAATATTTTTGACTTGCCAAACTATAACATCATGATTCTGTTGGAAATTAAAAGTGAATTTTAGTTAAAAATATGTTTCTGACTCACCTGTTATCCTTTGGCATATTTGAATTTGTATTTTGCTGTACTAGAGGTTTTCTTTGGATACCAATATCCTTCCCAATCATCTAAAATATAAACTTTTGTAGAATCACAGCAAATTAAATCGAATTAAATAGAAAATTACTTTTATTGAACAACGTTGATCATCCATTCGTTTACTTTGAGATCTTGAAAGCATCTCAAAAAAGTCATCTTCATTCAACTTAGACGGTTTGTGCGAAATATCTTCTTGTTGTTGAACTGAATTTATTTTTTTCCCATCTGGTGTAAGCTACAAAAAAAAATTTTTTTTTTCAAATAAAAGCATGAAATGGCTACGCGACTTTTGTCACGAGGTCCTTTGTCCGAAAAAAATGAATTCTTGTCTTAATCAGTCGACTGAAGATGGAACTCTTGTACTCTAATGGTTTACTACAACGCGCTTTTCGAAAATTTGTGAAAACAGTTGTTTTAGAAAATTAAGAACTTCATTTGCAATTAGGGGTTGCATTACCGGTAAACGGTTTACCGGTTTTACCGGCCAATTTTATTACCAAAATTACCGGTAAATTGAAAAAAAAATACCAGTAATTTCGGTAATTTTTTTGTATTAGTTTGGCCGGCTTAGTGGTCCAATTTTAAGAAATAAAAACAAAAGTTGTGTTTTAATTTTCGAGACGTTTCGAGCCTTGTTTTGACTCATCTTCAGAGGCGTTAAACGATCATTTAAATGCACTAACAGTTAATATTTAGCCGTAAAAACTTTGTCGAAATGTTACATTAAAAATGAGCCAAAACAAGGCTCGAAACGTCAGGCTGGAAATTTAAACTGGTAATTTTTTTCTAAATGAAGACCTCGGTGCAAAAAGCGGTCATCTCCACTTTTTCAAATTTTTCAGGAGAGACAAAAACATATTAGCGTGACATTTTTGCTCTGGGACAAAGTTAACAAATTACAATTTAAATCAAGCATGTATTCTTACATCATTTTAATTTGAGATATATCTATATATATTTTTTTTTGAAAAAGTTATAGACATTTTAGATTTTGAATTTTGGAGATGGCTGTTTCTTGTATATCAGCGGTTTTCAAAATGCATTATTGGCTACAAAATACAGTCCAAAATATGTTCAATAGCCTTTAAAAATAAACAAATAAAAAAATATTCAATTTCACAAAACAAAACTCTCAGAAAAGAAAAATTAAAAATTCTGCGTCAAATTATATGAAACAATGCCTTCAGTCGTCTCCTTTTCTTTAATAACTTTTTACACAGACCTCCAATAAGTATGGTGTTTGCAGCCAAATATGCGCATTCGTTTATTCTTGCAGTTGGCATCATTAACTCATTTTCGTCAAAGAGTGAAGATGACCGCTTTTTGCACCGAGGTCTTCAAATGTTTTAACGAAATAACTTTTGATAATGGCCTTTTTTGATAATTCAAAAACGTTAAAATTGTAAAGTCTTTTGTAAAAACCTTAATTATCAAAAAAATCCAATATTTACAAGCGTTCTGAATGTAAGAGCAAACTAAAGTATACTTATCGTACATGTACATAACTAAATGATAAAATCTGTATTATGCAATATACATATTACATTAAAGAAAAAAATCAAAACAGAAAAGAAAAAACAACCATATTTGGCATTTGTACCCGTAATTAATGTATTTTGGTTTTATTATTGAATTGTTATAATTATGTTTTCTTATTTTCTTGATAAATGAATTAAATTTTTTTGATTTACACTATAAATATTCTAAAATTATTGTTACTTATTTCTTCGCACGTTTTTTTTCCTCACACCGTCACTAATATGCTATACATGATTTTTTTTAATCTAAAAAGCGATTTACCGGTAATTTACTGGTAAACCGGTTTTTACTAAAAATATTTACCGTTTACCGGTAAAGCCGAAATTCGGTAATTTTGCAGGCCCTAATTGCAATATAACTTTCACCATCTAACAACAAAATCCATATGTCATTAGGAAGTTAATCAAGACGAAATCTTACCGTGAAAAATTTTCTGGCCAAATATTTTGAATTGATCAGGGAATTTCACTGGCCAATAAATAATTTCCCATGATCCGCCGTTCCCCAAATACAAATTTTGAGTCACAGAAAAAATACACCAAATTTTTGTTTTCATTGCATTGATATTTGGGAGTTCACTTGCACCTTCGATCAAACCTTCGACTTAGTTTGGCCGAACTTTGACCGAAGTTGTCAGTGACGGGGGGAGTGTTGACGATGCGGAAATAATGTCGGGTGATTCCATAAACAACGGTGGTGAAATCGCAACGCTGAAGCGATAGGATGACTCTATGTTCACGAGGCAAACTCTCGGAAATAATTGAGGTGAAGTTGACGGTTCATCTTGCTTGAAATGGTCCATGTTTTTAACACAATATAAAGTGTCGAGCGAAATGTGCGGGTTTTCGTCGCAAGTTTTGCGACTAAATCGTGGTTTAAAAGATAATGTTAAAAAAAGCCGTTGAAATAGCGGCAGCTGATCCGTCGGAAATCCTAGACATCTTGGAGATAAATATGGACGTTCAGAACACATCCTGCAGGAACTTTGGTCTCGAGCCATGTAGACTTCGTGGCAAATTCAGAAACCTTTCTGGAATATTGCAGCGTAATGAGAAACATAGCTGCTGCAGTAGAGGGAAGTATTTGTATTGATTTCCTCAACATAAAAGAAACTTCATGTATTCTTATAGAAAAATTACCATCTGGTGATCCAATGGGGAAATTATCTGGTGTAGAAAAATTTAGCTGAGAGAAGGGAATCGCTGTGGGACCTGACCAACTGGTCGATGACAAATCTCGGGCGGCATCCTAAAATTTTTGACAGTCAAAACCTCCAGATCTCCAACGATCAGGCAGTAAAAACCCCACTAACATCAAAAAAGGCAAGGAACGATACGTAAAATATTCCAGAAGGAAAGCCATTCTGACGAACATTGTCAAATTTTCAAGGAACAAAAAACCATTAAACATCAAAAAAAGCAAGGAACGATATATAAAATATGCCAGAAGGAAAGCTATTCCACCGAACATTGTGAAAGTAAAGGAATCTATAGTGGAAAGTCGATGGAAATTGGTGGAACAACATAAACCTTTTTTTGTTGTTTAAACCGTCATCAAAGTTCCTAAATTAGAATTAATGGTCGCTCTACAGCCGTATTCTGGCGTAGTGATACTTAAGTCACAAGTCACAAGTCCATAGAATTTGAGGCTCTTGTGACCGAGTTGTGACTAGTGACCGTAGCTAGGATAAGGCTGCTAATCATAGCCTGACTGACGCAGAGCGTGCTTTCAATTTGACCTGCGAAGGTTTTGGTCAGATTCAACAACGGTTACCAAAGGGTAAGATCGGAGAAAAGACTGCTAATTTTTTTAGCACCAGTGAAGGAAATATTTGGTTTGGCAATGAAACTAGATACCAAACTGGATACCATAAGAAATGAATATGGCCGATGATTCTACTCGCAATAAGGAAATACATAGTTTTAATGAACATCATCGATAGTTCAAACGGTCGGATTTTCTTAGAAAAACCGGAACCAAAGTGTAGAAGCAGAGATTTCACTCCCCAAATTAAGTTGAACTTCACACATTAAAAGCTGCTATGTATCACGGTGATCGTGGAATTTTGCAAGTATCTTCAAGAGTTCGGGAGATGGACAATTTAATAATTATTTCTGGCTCGGTAATATTAGATGGAAAGCACAAACATAAATACTTAATGATAAAGCGTTATCATGAACAATTTGGACATCAAGGAGTGAATATCATTATTAATTAACTCCAAAAACAATTTGTGATACCGAAAATTCGAAGAAAATGAATACAAAGGATGGGAATACTTCCGACGAAGCAATGATAGGATGATGAGAGAACGTTCGTTTTCAGCAACTTGACTTGATTATGTCGTTCCAATTTCGATCAAGGAAGATAGATCTTTGGAGAAGAGATAAGGAGTAATGTTCACCAAGTTAACAACCCGTGCACTACGTGTCGAGATTGTACACTCACTCTCGACTGATTCGTGTATCATGATAGTCAGGAGAATGATGGCAAGTAGAGCAACATTAAAATAATATCAGGGAACAACTATTATATAGAATGGAAAGTAAGCCCTTTCCCCATTAACTTCCACTAGAGTAAGCACTACACTATAGAAATTGGTGTCAGGTGACAACCCTAGCCACCAGTTGTTGCCGAGAAATGGACGCGAACAGTCGTGTACTCTGAACGAAGAAATATATTGACTTAATAAAAACCGGCCATCTTTTATTTAATTAATCGCTAAATAGGTCCGTCCGTCCGAATACGAATTGTCACCGTCCGTTTACCGTATTACCGTGACAATATCAGAAGTGGAATCGAATAACTCGTAATTGTCCGGCGTGGAAAAAAAAGGGAAAAACGAAAAATGAAGTTTTCCGAATTAAAAGTGCCTCGACTCCGAGAACTATGTAAAAAAAAACGAATTAAGCTCAGCCGGGGTGAAACAAGAGCTGACTGAACGACTGATGGAGAAGCTGGGAACGGAGGAGGTGCAAAGTGATGAATCCGGGGAAGATTACGCGAGTGTAGGGGACGATGAAGCCATAAATGAAGTGAGCGAACTAAAAAGAAAAGTCGAACAATTATCCGCCATGCTGGAAAAAGTAATTGACTTGCAATTCTCCGCGCCGCCGCCGTCCGCACAAATAAAAACAGGAATGCGAGTGAATTTCCCCACCGAGTCGTTAAGAGGTGCTTCGGTAATTGGAGCTGCTGAGGCATCGTCGTCTGTAGCCCCACGTGGCGAGGATCGGGTCGGAACAAGTATTGGTGTGTCGTCGATTCAACCGCATTCAATGTGTTGTTCAACACATTCCGTTTATGATGCACCATTGTCATCCGTTTACAGTGCGCTGCCATCAACATATTCCGTTTATAATGCGCCATTGTCTTCCGTTTACAATGCGCTGCCGTCAACACATTCCGTTTATGATGTGCCATCGTTATCCGTTTGTAATCCGTCACCGTCGTTCGCTGGGCCGTCGTTGCGCTCCGTTTATAGTTCACCGCTTGATGATACATCGAATTTCAGGGGAAGTTCGATGCACACCGTACATCAAACGCCGCATACCGAATATGGCGTGTTAAATCAGCATTGCCAGTCATCGTTTTTTCCGTCAGGCGAACCGAGAGTGCCAGGCGTTGTTTTTACCGTGAACGAAAATCAAAATATCCAAAATAGTGTGGCTATTGACCACCAGTTGTCATCACCTTCGTGGGGAAGATTGATAAATCAGTGGTCAATCAAAGACGTATCGGAAATCTTGCCGATCTTTGATCCTGCACAGCCGTCGTCGCTAACGTCAGCTCAATTCGTACAAAGGGTGGAAAGGTTGAAGACGTCGTACAAGTGGAACGAGACAATCCTTTTGTGTGCAGTGCAAATGAGAATGAGAGGTTTGGCGAAAACTTGGCTGGACGGGTGTCCCGAAATCCGGAATCGTGGAGATCGTTCGCTGACAGACTCCTTAAAGATTTTCCATCAGACGAAAACGAAGCAGACGTGCATGCCGCCTTAAATAGAACATATCGAAAATCAGGTGAGAGCGTTCTTGAATATTTTTATAAAATGTGTGCAATAGGCAACAAGCATAACATCAGTGATGCGGCGATTAATCGATATATTTTGGGAGGAGTTAATTTTTCAAATTTGCAACAGTCCTTGTCGGGACTGGAGTTTAGAACAACAAATGATTTGCTTACCGCAATGAACCGATATCTTGCAAATCAGCCACAGCGAGAAAAACACAATTCCGCCGGGAAAAGGGAAACATTCCTGGAACGAGGAAAACGACATGAACCGGCGAGGCCTAAAGTGGAAGAGACAACAAAAAAAACCAACTAATCCGAAGAACATTGTTTGTTACAACTGTTTTGAGCCGGGACAAATGTCGGCAGAGTGCCCAAAACCACAACGTAGACCCAGGTGTGGTCAGTGCAAGAAATCTGAGCACACTTCGGAAACCTGCCCGCAGATTCAGCCGAGTACATCGTCGTCGACGCCAATTCGTTGCATAGATGCCAACAGTCAACCGAAACCGGGAGTAGTGACAAAAACGATATTCATAAATGGCCAACCGACATCGAGCTTCATTGACAGCGGAAGTCACCGATCGCTGATACAGAGCAGCTGGGTGAGCAGCTTGGGAGCCGAGCGGGAGTGCAGCCCGATCGTCATGAAAGGATTCCCAGGAGGGACATACGAGTGCAATAGATGTGTTCAACTGCGCATCAAATTCGATGAAGTGGACATCGAGGCTACCGTGTATGTGGTCCCGGACACGATGATTCCGCAACCCGTGTTGTTGGGGCAAGACATTTTATGTGCGCCATCGACCCGTCTGGTGTTAACCTCAGAAACGTGCACTCTGGAGGAAAATCGAACTCAGGGTGTGATAACGGGAAACAACCTCACCGCACCCGAATTGAAACAATTACACGATTTGATAACTAAATTTTCTGATTGTTTTTCCACAGATGCGACTCACCTGGGAAGAACTAAATCCGCCACGATGTCTATCGAACTGACGTCGCAAAAACCGATCGCTCTGAAACCCTACCGTATTCCGTTTGCCAAAAGACAACGTGTGAGCGAGACAATCAATAGTCTTTTGAAAGCCGACATCATCAGGCCGAGTACTTCAAACTACTTATCCCAAATCGTCCTGATCAAAAAGGACAACGGAGAGGACCGATTGTGCATCGATTACCGAGCACTAAATGCGATCACCGTGAAGGAACCATTTTCGATGCCCGTGGTCGAGGAACAACTATCGGCCATCGCAGGAAATCGGTTCTATACTGTGTTGGATTTCAACTCCGGGTATTACCAGGTGCCGATTGAGGAACTGAGCAAGAAGTATACTGCATTCACGACTCACGATGGTCATTTTGAGTGTAACCGAATGCCTTTCGGCGTAGTAAACGGCCCAAGTATGTTCCAAAGAGTCATAACGCGAATCGTCAGCCGAATGAGGCATAAGGCCGTAGCTTACGTCGACGAAGTCATAATCGCCAGTCCAACTGTACACCATGGCTTGCAAGTATTGGAGGAGTTTCTGGAGCTGATAAAGGAGGATGGTCTCACGCTGCGATTATCAAAATGCAAGTTCCTATCACAAACCATATCTTTTCTTGGCCATGTAATAGACGAAGAAGGCATAAAACCGGGAAGGATGAAAGCCGACGCGATTCAACAGTTCCAAGCGCCTACGTCCCAAACGGAAGTCAGAAGATTTTTGGGATTGACAGGGTTCTTCCGAAAGTTCATTCCGTCGTATGCCACTATCTCGAAGCCGTTGTGCAACCTATTAAAGAAGGATGTTCCGTACGAATGGGCCGATACGCATCAACACGCTTTCGAGACGTTAAAACAGCGGTTATGCTGTGAACCGGTTCTCGAGATGTACAACGCATCGGGAGTTCACGAATTGCACTCTGACGCGAGTTCCCATGGATTGGCGGCAATCTTAATGCAGTCCACGGGAAACAACGATTTTAAACCGGTCTTTTACTTCAGCCGCCATTGCAGCCCGACCGAACAGAAGTACCACAGTTATGAGCTGGAGTTACTGGCTGTCGTCGCCGCCTTGGAACGATTCCGAGTTTATTTACTCGGAAAACCATTTAAGGTAGTAACCGATTGCAGCGCCATTACCACGCTTAAAACCACGAAGCAAGTTACGCCCAGAATTGCGAGATGGCTGCTGAAACTTCAAGAATACGACGTTACTTTCGAACATCGAGCAGGAGAAAGGTTACCGCACGCCGACGCGCTATGCCGAAAACCGCACGAACCGCCAACGCCAACTCCTGGAGTGGCTGATCAGGTGCTGACGGTGGATGTAAGCCAGAAGGATTGGTTGACTACTCTCCAATGGAGCGACCCGAAGATCCGCGAGATCGTCAGCATCATCAAGGGAGAACGTCCGTCCGACCAGGCGAAACAGTATCATCTTGAGTACCTGGTGAAAGAGAATAAATTATACCGCAAAGACAAGGGAATGGTGAAGTTTGTGGTTCCCTCAGCCGTTCGATGGAGAATACTGAAAAGCTACCATGATGATATGGGTCACGGAGGACTAGAGAAGACGATAGATCGAGTCAGCAAGGAGCTTTGGTTTCCGAAACTTAGAAAGTATGCCAAATCATATTTATCGGCATGCCTCGATTGCATTTACAACAAACGAAAATACGGCAAAACCGAAGGAGAATTGCATTTAGATGAAGTCGTCCCAATACCTTTCCGTTCCATGCACATCGACCATCTGGGGCCATTTCCACGAAGCAAAAGAGGAAACGTCTACGTCCTGGGGATGATCGATCCATTCAGCAAGTACTGCATCTTGAAAGCCGTAAAAACGACAAAATCGCAACCAGTTCTAGCCGCTTTGAGAGAAGTATCGACATATTTTGGGACACCATCACGCATAACCAGTGACAAAGGACCTGCTTTCACGTCTAAATCATTCGAGGACTATTGTAAGGCAGAAGGAATTCAGCACGTGAAAAATGCTGTCCGTACGCCCCGCGCTAACGGAGCAATCGAAAGAGCAAATCAAACGATTCTAACGGGTTTGCGAACTTCTACCGTAGAACCGCAGGACTGGGACTTGGAGTTGAGAACTATCCAATGGTCGATGAATAGTACACCGAGCAGCACTACAAGGTACAGCCCAAATGAAATCTTGTTTGACTTTACGCTGAGAGACATCGTTCCAAACCGACTTGTGCAAGTCTTGCAAGATGACGACCCGGTTCGAAGTGCTAAAGGTCTTAAGGAATGACCGATATTTGATTGGGAGTGTCACCAATTTAGACTCTACCACTCGGAAGTTCACATCCGTATTTACATCCGACAAACTAAAGCCCTGGTGCACTTCTTACCCAGAGTTAGATGAGCTCACCGATGAAGACACTTCAGAAGACGACGCCGAAGATCAGGAAGGGCCGAGCTGTCAGGTGGCAACCCTAGCCACCAGTCGTTGCCGAGAAATGGACGCGAACAGTCGTGTACTCTGAACGAAGAAATATATTGACTTAATAAAAACCGGCCATCTTTTATTTAATTAATCGCTAAATAGGTCCGTCCGTCCGAATACGAATTGTCACCGTCCGTTTACCGTATTACCGTGACATTGGTTTTGTTGTCTTACTTCTTCTTTCTGCTGTCATACACTTTTAGAATATTTATAGTGTGAATCAAAAAAAAATGTTTGCTTGTATTGTCACAGAGTGCAAAAAAGGTGAATTTTATTCAAGCAAATATGTGAATCATGAAATGACACTTCTAGAACACCCTTTTTCTAATACATACAGAAAAGTGCTGGCACTTTTGTTTACATTTTGCATGACTTTTCATTGCAACGATTGATCTTGGTGGATATTGCATATTTTACCGGTTTGACCTCGAGTAATTTCACATAAAAATGAATAATAAGTAAATTTAATGTTCTCTGATAATATGGTCCGACAATGGCGCCAATTTGAGAGGGTGAATCAGGAGGGTATCATAAAGGATCTTCACACTCACTACGGATAAGATATGACCAAGATAGTTGGGTGAAGCTGAAAACATTGTACCTTTAACATGTGTCTGCAGAATCCGGATTTGCGCAGTATTACTCCGAACTAGACTTTAATAGGACAAACAAACTGTACGTTAATACAGGGAATATTTGTACATTGCTTACATGAACTTTGTGACGACAGGAGTTCTAGTCATCACCAAGGGCCAGAAATGTCAGCAACACCTCACGCGTAACAACCGAACGAAAAATTTAGAGATATGTAAAAAAATTTATTCTTACAGCACTAGTAGTCAAGCTTTTGAATTGTAACGAGACATGCGTGCTTGAAAAAAAATCGAATTTAAGTAAAACGAGGGTGCTGTCTTATTTTTCTTTCGTTTCTTACACTGTAAGTCAAATATGGAGTGATAATAGAAAACTGGCCTTCGTAAAACCATGTGGCCGTCGAAAAGTTTCTAACAATCTTATTTCGAAAGTTGTGTTGAAAAAATCAGCTTTGTTTTCAGCTTTTTTAAAAAATTTATTGTTAAAATTTGTTGAAGCCGTGGATCCATTGAAAATTGAAATTTATCGAGTCAAACATTTTTTGTTCAAATCTATGATAATGACAAAAAAAAATTGGAAATTTCAACGATGATCACACTCGATTTTTATATAGTTACTCTATATTTGACTTACACATCTCACAAATCTGAACGAAATAGCTACGTTCCAACCTCATGTAAAAATTACTTGTAAGTACTCCCAAGTTATTGATAACAAAAGTCTACATATTAGTTACTCGGATAAATAATTTTTACATGAGGCTGGAACGCAACTAATATATTCAAAACTTTTTATTTCGGGCAAAAGTCCATTTTTGATTGAGAATTTTGTTTGTATTTTTTTCGGGACAAAAGTACACTCTCTACCGGATAAAATATAAGACATCTGGACAAAAATAAATAAATTCCGGACAAAAATCTCAAAATAAAAAGGAGTTTAAACCGAAAACTTTCTTACAAATGTATATTTATTTTCCAGACAAATAACCATGTTAGTTTGAGACTTTTGTCCCATTTTTCCGGGCAAAAGTTTACTTTTGTCCGAAATATTTCATACCATTTTTTTCCGGACAGAAGACCATTTTTTTCCAACAAAATATCCGCCCCCATAAAACATACAGATAAATAACAACATCAAATTACAAATATTTTTTAAAAAAATCGCACACACACATAAAAATGCGCAATTTGACTGCAGTTGATATAATTTGCCATTTAAAATTTGTTCAAATGTTATTAATGACAACGATAGCTACTTTTGCTCTTCTTGTATAAGTGAAAATGTTAAAATGTTAAAAAAGCAGTGAAAATATTCAATTTGATCAACAAAAATTAAAAGAAAAAAATAAAAGCAAACAAAAAACCTTAATTAAATCCAATTGCTCCATGCTTTGACGACGAACACGAATAATTCTTGAATCGCTTACAGAATTTATTTGTGTGTTATCGGATCCCGGGGACGAATGAGCTTCTGATGGAGAATCCTCTTCTTCATTCATTTCTGGTAATCCTAAAATCTTCCTTAGATCAGTAATATTTATTTTTGCTGTTGATTCACCCACTGGATCTGACAACTACAATTGAAAATTAAGTTTGAATAAAACAATTAAAAAGACCCGCATCAAAATTTCAATTTTTGTTTTTTTTTCCTACCAGAACATTTGGACGAAAATTCACGGTTAAACAAATGATATAGCAGGTTTAGATATAGGCTAGAAGTGATTTTCCTTGGCATCTCTGCCCCGCCGCCATACAAATGGAAAAGTTTCTTGGGTTTTTTTTCGAAGCGACACATCTATCGAAAATATGGCATCAGGTGACAGTGGAATATTTAGCAGACGCATGGCTTATAAGTAGGGTTTCAACGAATATTCGGTTAATATTGGGTATTTGACATATTTTTACTATTCGAGCGAATACCAAATATCAGAAATTTTTCACTGATTTTTTTAATTAAACACAATTTTAATTACAAAATCTATTTGTATATTTACAATTTAAAAATGACAGGAGATTTCGTTTTTCCTTATAAACTTTCATCTCTATTCTTGAATACGGCGTTACGTTTATTTGCTCGATTAGTGTTCGATCGTGAGCAATCGGTATTCTTGAATACGCAGTATCTATCAACGTTCGATTTGGAATAACGCATTGCAACGCATTCGATTTTTGTTATTCTTGAATACGCCGGGAGCACTTTTTTGAGGTTAAATCACTCACTTCAAATTTCTCGCGTTTCATTGACGTTTGAATTGAGTGTTTACAAAAATGTAAGGTAAATCTATTATAAGTTTAAATCAAAGATTTTAACAGTGATTTCTTAAAATAGGAGTGCAAAGAAAAACACTACAAACACAGACTAGTCTGCATTTTTATACCCGTATGGTGAAACCAAAGGGTATATTAACTTTGCCTTACCGTTTGTAACGCCAAGATCCCGTCATCGCACAAAAAAATGAATTACACCAGTGTGTTTAGAATGATAAAAATATTTAATTTCTGCATGTCCGTCCGTCTGTCTGTCTGTCTGTCCGTCTGTCTGTCCGTCTGTCTGTCTGTCTGTCTGTCCGTCTGTCTGTGGCGCGGATTGCGGGCGCACGGATTGAGCTAGAGACTTGAAAGTTTGCACAGATCCGTTTTTCGTAAAATGCGAGGCTAAGTTCGTTAATGGGCAAGAATGGACCATTAGGGGGGTACCCCCCATACGAACGATATGGTTTTTTGTGAATATCTCAAAAACGGTGCATCTTATCAAAAAAGTCCAAGAACAAAAGTTATTTAGGATATGATTTTACATAAAACTCCCATACATCAAAATCCGATTGGAATAAATTTTAAAAAATCTTATTGGAAAGTTTGACTTCAAAGTGGAATTTTGGTATAACTGTTCGAATTTTGATACAAATATCACCATACGGGTCTCCAATGATTGCCAGATTGGCAATTATAGCTTTTGTTATGTTTAATTTCAAAAATGAAAAACAATCCGGACATTGCCAAGGGATATACGAGGAAGTCGCCGATAGAGATGAATTTATTGTGCGAGGAAATTCAATGTATTCGAAAGCAGTCTTGTTCAACCGGAAATATTTTTTGAATCTACAAAATTACAAATAAACATAACAAAAGCTATAATTGCCAATCTGGCAATCATTGGAGACCCGTATGGTGATATTCGTATCAAAATTCGAACAGTTGTACCAAAATTCCACTTTGAAGTCAAACTTTCCAATAAGATTTTTTAAAATTTATTCCAATCGGATTTTGATGTATGGAAGTTTTATGTAGAATCATATCCTAAATAACTTTTGTTCTTGCACTTTTTTGATAAGATGCACCGTTTTTGAGATATTCGCAAAAAACGTTTTCGTTCGTATGGGGGGTACCCCCCCCCCACCCCCTAATGGTCCATTTTTGATCATTAACGAACTTGGCCTCACATTTTACGAAAAACGAATCTGCGCTCAATCCGTGCGCCCGCAATCCGCGCCACAGACAGACGGACAGACAGACGGACAGACAGACAGACAGACAGACGGACAAAAAATGACATGCAAAATTCAACTTTTTTTATCATTCTTAACACACTGGTGTAATTCATTTTTTTGTGCGATGACGGGATCTTGGCGTTACAAACGGTAAGGCAAAGTTAATATACCCTTTGGTTTCACCATACGGGTATAAAAATCTATGAGATTCCCAGTATTTGTATGCACTTTCGCTTCATCGGTTAAGCTCATCAAATCTGAAGAGTGTCTTAGAATTTTTTTTCGCTGGCGTAACGAATTCAGCTCCTCTTGCCTCAATAAATGATACATCAGTGTAGAATCCATGGCTACTGAAGCAAATCACTTCAAACACTTCACTTTTATTGAAAATTAAGAACAAACAATCAAATCAGCTGATGTTTGACAGCGCGTTGCCATGCGATACTTTATATACCAAACGCGAAGCTCCCGGCGTTTTCCAGAATACCAATTGCGTAGCAAATCGAATCGAACGCGTTACGATTTTGATCCTAACGCCGTTTTCAAAAATAGAGGTGATTTCCTACTTCCGAAAACTGTTCTAAAAACACTAGTTATAGGAGCAGATTGGTAGATTGCAGTAAACTCTACTACATAATGTAAATGTTTATTCCCATAAATCATTCATCTTATGTGTCAGATTGTCTTTCATTCGAAATAATCACCTCTATTCTTGAATACGGCGTTAGGAGCAAAAACCTAACGCGCTCGATTCGATTCGCTACGCAATTGGTATTCTGGAATACGCCGGGAGCTTCGCGTTTGGTACATAAAGTATCGCATGACAACGTGCTGTCAAACATCAGCTGATTCGATTGTTTGTTCTTAATTTTGAATAAAAATGAAGTGATTTGCTTCAGTAGCCATGGATTCTACGCTGATGTATCAATTATTGAGGCAAGAGGAGTTGAATTCGTTACGCCTGCAAAGAAATTTTTTAAGACACTCTTCATATTATTTGATGTATTTGGTGAGCTTAACCGATGAAGCGTAAGTGCATACAAATACTGGGAATCTCATAGATTTTTATTTGCAATTTTGTAGATTCAAAAAAGATTTCCGGTTCCGGTCGAATATATTGAATTTCCTCCCACAATAAATTCATCTCTATCGGCGACTTTGTTGGATTGTTTTTCATTTTTGAAATTAAAAATGCAAACTAGTCTTTGTTTGTAGTGTTTTTCTTTGCACTCCTATTTTAAGAATTCACTGTTAAAATCTTTGATTTAAACTTATAATATATTTACCTTACATTTTTGTAAACAATCAATTCAAACGTCAATGAAATGCGAAAAATGTGAAGTGAGTGATTTAACCTCAAAAAAGTGCTCCCGGCGTATTCAAGAATAACAAAAATCGAATGCGTTGCAATGCGTTATTCCAAATCGAATGTTGGTAGATACTGCGTATTCAAGAATACCGATTGCTCACGATCGAAAACTAATCGAGCAAATAAACGTAACGCCGTATTCAAGAATAGAGGTGAATCTTTGTTGTTTAATACCACAAAGACGAAATAGCGCCTGAGAGTGACGCTATTCTTATATTCTTGGTGATGGTCAGCACATAAAAAATGAAAACACGTAGCACCCCTTTTCTGGTCCCCTAAGGTAACTGTACCATATTCCGTGCCATTAAGGGTTCTGCCACTTTCAGTTGAATTTGTGCTTTTCCAAGATAAAGCAGCAATGCCACACTTTTTTAGCATAATTTAGTATCAATTCTGTGTAGATTATCATATGTGTCATACTTGTAAAAATATATTTTATATTATTTATTGATAAATTTGTTAACACCTTAATTGTCTGTAATTCCGTGCTAAAAAAAATGACGTTGTATTTAATTCGGTGCTAGTAAGTACCTAATTCCGGCCTATCTATGAGAATTGCAGTTTTGCACACAAAGCAGTATTAGAGAGCTTAAGTTTTATGAAATAAACATAAAAACAGCTACAATAGCGGCGTAAATCGTGAAATATCCAATATGAAGAAATTTAAATTTAATAATTTGAATTTTTTCAAAAGTTTAAACACTTAAGTATACATAATATCATTTTCCTCCCTATAAAACACAACAAATATTTAAATAAGAAAAACAATATTTATGCAGATATGTATTTATTCGATTATAGAATATGTATTCGATAAAAAAATATATATTTTCTATATATAATACAAAAATAAAAGAAAAATCACAATTCATTGCATTGAAGTTAATATAAAATATATGTCCTAAACAGTTGCATTAATATTTGCTCAATTAAAGTCTTGAATAGAATAAATTCCTCTATTAATTAAAATAACTTGAAAGTTAATTTTCTTCAAGACATCTTTAGCGTCATAAAAAGGACCTCACCGTGTTCAGGCCAACGCCAGTTGGCTCCGCACATTGTCATTGTTTTTAATTCGATTGCTAATTCCGTCTTTGTCACGGAATATTGTACACGTCTGATTAAGTCGGGAACCAAATTCCGTGCTAGGTAAAATAGTAGAATATAAATATAATTTTAGTGTTTTTAATCAAAACCTGTAGTAAAAATATTACTCTTTTATTTTATAATAATAAAGTTACACAATTCTCGGATTTTACACAAATTGTAATGAATAACAAAAAACGTGGTAAGGAGAAGATTCTCTTATAATATAAAAAAAAGTTGTTGATAAAATCTCAAATAACTAAAAAACAGTAAGAAAAAATGTGGTCCGGAATTTGCTCAAGTGCACTTCTATGGTATACTTTATTTAATAAAACCGATAACTAATTATATATTTTATGATTGATTGCAAAAAAAGCCAAAGAAAAACTAATTATTATTCGTCAATTCCGTCCTAGGCACGGAATAATGTACACGTCAGATTATTTAGTGAACGTAATTCCGTCCGACAGTAAAACGGCTTGTTTAATAAAAAAACACAGAGTAACACTTTGATACAAATAAAAATACTTAAAAAAAGGCATAATTTCAACAAAAACAAAGATGTGGTTAGAAATGACTTACCTTTTACTTTTTGTGATCTTAAGAAAATTGCTTCAGTTCCTTGACGATTCACACAACACGTTTACTTGGCACAGCACTTTTCACAGAATTACTTATCAAAATAGGATTATTAGTTGTAATTGATAGACAATAATATATACTACACTTCATTTTTAGACACAGTAAACATTACTGATCAAGTTTTATCAAGTGATTTCCTCAAAAGTTGATCAGTTTTCTTATTTTATGACTTTTAATTAAATGCGACGGAATAATGTACTAGGCCGTAATAGTGTACACTTACCTTATGCAAGTGAAACACGTTTTTATTGTTTTCTCGAAAATAGTGCGTCATGTCGGAAAAATGTATTATTTGTCTAAAGTTAAGTGCACACGATATGATCACTGTTCATATTTATGAACATACATACGCATATGTTGCTTATTAGCTTCAAATGCTCATATGTTCATACAATATATGAAAGTTGTTCACACGATATGAACATTTTGTCCCAAAGCTTCAAATTTTTAGGTGTGTTCATATGTGCTCAAATGCATTGTGTTCATATTTTTTCTGCGCGTATGAACCACTGTTCAGACGATATGAATGTTTTGTTCAAATTACAGATATGAACAATTTTTAAGAACATTTGAGCACACAACACAACAAATTACAAAACTGTCGAAAACTTTTTTTTGTGTTATATGCAGTGTTGGGGCCAGATAATTATTTTTTTATCTAGATAAAGATAAAGATAAATGCTCGTAATGTTTATCTAGATAAGATAATAGATAATGAAAATATGAAAGATAATAGATAAGATAAGATAAAAAGCCAAATTATCTAGATAATTTTTAGATAAATATTTATTTTGACATTGCACAAAATTCAAAATTACGTACTAAAAAAAATAGCACAAAATTTTTTGCTTTTCTTGATTTCCAATTTAAATATAATAAGAAACGAAATAATAATAAAAGAAAACGGATAAGAAACGTTATCGTAACGAAACGAAATAACGTCACGAAATATAAGTTTAATTTTGCTACGTAAGGAAATTTATAACGTTATGATTTTTTATTTCGTTCATAGCCCGGTTTACACTTGGCAACAGTTACTGGCAGAACTTTTTTTTATGGACAAGAGAAGAGAGGCGAGGGAAAGAGTGACACTTCGCTTCCTTGTCCGTAAACAAAAATTGTTGCCAAGTATAAAACTGTTCCTAAAAAAAGTTTTTAGGTTTTCAAAAGTATGCAGAAAACAATTTCGTTTCAGCATTTTTTCAGATTTAATTTTTTGATTTTCGGTGGTAACGATTATCTCTAGATAAATGGGATTTTCCTTTATCTAGATAAGATAAAGATAACTTTTTGGGGGTGTTATCTAGATAAGATAAAGATAACATTTTTTTTTATCTAGATGATTATCTAGATAATTATTATCTAGATAACCCCAACACTGGTTATATGCCAGGAGGCGAAGACCAAACTGGTCCGTGTTTTAAAGTCCATGAACAGAAAAGTTCAAATTCGAATCGAATTATTTTACCCTGAGTGGGATTTGAACCACTGCTCATTGGATCACAAGGCAAGCACTTAGCTGACTGAGCCATCCACGCCACAAATCTAAAACCTACTAGACCCAAATAAAAACCAGAAAACATAAATTTACGTACAAATTTGACTCAAAATTTTACATTTGAACATGTTGAAAACTTAGCCCATGTTCAAATGTTGCAGTGTGTTCATATCTGTGATCATACGTCCGAATTTTACAAACTGGGCTCATACGGTCCCAAAATAGTGTTCACACGGTATGAACAGGTCGTGTTCATACGTTTGCTCACGGTATGTTCAAATGTGTTCATATGCCTTGTGTTCATACGTATGAACACAAAAATATGGTGTTCAGACGGTATGAACACGTTTGGGACACTTTTTTGCTCAAAAATATGAACAGTAATCATATCGTGTGCACTTACCTTAAATGCTTTTTCCGACATGACGCACTATTTTCGAGAAGTATTAAGACAAAATGTCCATAACTCCTCGTTACACAAAAATTCGGTTGCACCACTCCTTCCCTCTCCACATATAGACAATTGCAAAATTTCAAAATTTCTTATTGACAATGAAAGTTGCCACAAAATCGTTTCATTCTTCGTAGAAAAAGCTCCATTCGCAGATACCCCAGATGGATGCACCCGATTTTTGAAATATTACAATTTTTTTCATAAATTTTATGTTCAATTTGTCTTATATATATTGTATTATAGTAGAATTATTCACACAAACTCTAACGGCCAATTTCTTCACAGAGTACTAAAGTGGAGTCTAGCTAGTCTAGGTACTATCTCTGGTACTCGGCACCAACGAAAAGTTAGTACTTGTGCATTTCTTCACATCGCTAGTACCGGAGCTAAATTCATCAGCCGGTACTAGCGGCAAATACGTCTAAAACTAAGATAATACGTCTAAAACCGAATTTTACACTATTTTGACATTTGAATTTGAAATATTATTGTTCGCCGTGAATTTCCGTGAATTTGTGTACGTTATTTTTTCAATAAATGAAATATTATTAGTCGCTGTGTTCCGTGAATTTGTGTACGTTATTTTTTCAATTAATATTTGTTTATAAACGTGTAATTTAGTGCGGTTAGTGGTACGATTAGTGGTGATGCAAAAAGGCCTCGCTGCCCCATTTGGAGTCAACAATTGGAGTCATATCCTAAATAACTTTTGTTCTTAGACTTTTTTGATAAGATGCACCGTTTTCGAGATATTCACAAAAACCGTTTTCGTTCGTATGGGGGGTACCCCCCTAATGGTCCATTTTTGCCCATTAACGAACTTAGCCTCGCATTTCACAAAAAACGGATCTGCGCAAAATTTCAAGTCTCTAGCTCAATCCGTGCGCCCGCAATCCGCCCCACAGACGGACGAACGGACGGACATGCAAAAATTGATTATTTTTATACCCGTATGGTGAAACCAAAGGGTATATTAGATTTGCCTTACCGTTTGTAACGCCAAGATCCCGTCATCACACAAAAAAAATGAATTACACCAGTGTGTTTAGAATGATAAAAAAAAGTTGAATTTAGCATGTCCGTCCGTCCGTCCGTCCGTCTGTGGCGCGGATTGCGGGCGCACGGATTGAGCTAGAGACTTGAAATTTTGCACAAATTCGTTTTTCGTAGAATGCAAGGCTAAGTTCGTTCATGGGCAAAAATGGACCATTAGGGGGCGTACCCCCCATACGAACGAAAACGATTTTTGCGAATATCTCAAAAGCGGTGCATCTTATCAAAAAAGTGCAAGAAAAAAATTATTTTGGATATGATTCTACATAAAACTCCCATACATCAAAAATAAATAAATTTTAAAAAATCTTATTCGAAAGTTTGACTTCAAAGTGGAATTTTGGTGCAACTGTTCGCTGTTCACTTAAAGCACCATACGGGTTTTCAATAATTGCCAGATTGGCAATTATAGCTTTTGTTATGTTTATCATTCTAAACACACTGTTGTAATTCCTTTTTGTGTGTGATGACAGGATTTGGAGTTACAAACGGTAAGGCAAAGTTAATATACCCTTTGGTTTCACCATACGGGTATAAAAAGGGTGTTTACTTTTGCCCCAAGTTGTTCACATTAACCCCATTATAGTGTTTACATTTGGACATGAGGTTAAAAATTAAGGGGTAAATGTAAACAGACAATAACTTTTTACAGTTTGATTATAGACAAAAATTAACATATATAACCGATCTCAAACAACTATAATGTTCGTATATAAAGTAAAACATACATACTTTCTTTTAAAAATCACTTCAAAAACTAATTCTTTTCACTCTTAGAAAAACTGAAATCACACTAAAAAGAAGCACTTTTTTTGACAGCTCATACACAACAAACCCTCTCTTAGATCTATTGTGCCACGTGTCCGCAGTGAGACAAAAGATCAATTTCCAATATATTGTCTAGATAAGCTCAAAAGGAATAGCAGTTTGGGGACAACCAATAGTGTTTACAATTACCCCTGTTTACATTTACCCACTTTGACCCTACCAGCTAATACTCCGTACCAAACTCAGTACTAAGGCGCGCTAGTACTTGATGAAGAAATAACTTGATACCAATTTGAGTACCAAATTTTGGTCTAATACCGGTAATAGCGTTAGTACTCGGTAAAGAAATCGGCCGTAAAGAAATTATCAAAAAATATTTTTTTCCTTTTAATGCGATAAATCCCACAAAATGGAACTAATCATGAATATATCCAGTGACTGGTCAAATTTTCTATGACCGATTGGCCGAATATTCGAAATTCGTCCTGTAATTGGCAAAATATTCGGTATTAGGTTTTGGCCGAAAGCCGGCGACCCGCGTCTTTGCTAATTTCATATTTCGTCCCGGTTTAGAGCCTTGTAAGAGTAGTTTCAATAATTAGTAAAACGTATTTTTTAACGACACAGCAGTGTCACAATATAAAATACGACATTATACCTAGTGTATAATGGATAGAGGCTAATCCTGAAGGGATGCCAAAGGATGCCAAAAAATTTAATTTATATATTAGGCAACTATGTTAATCAAGTCATACTTGTTTGTATTTTATTATTTTTAATACGTCAGAGTTGCCAGTCCAGAGATATTGGTCAGTTCAAAAAACTCCATTTTTCTCAAAAGTTTTACCTTTTTTTGTCGAATAAATCAAATCCCTGCCTAATTATCTTTAAGACGTGGGTAGTTTCATCCTCTTACGTCGCTTGATTTTCAAAATGTGGAAGTCAACAGAAAATTAGGTAAAAATTGTTTGAACATGAGTAATTGAAAAAAAGTAAAGAGCTTCAACCCTTGATTTTTTTTTTACAAATATAACTTGATGAAAATTAGTTCGTTAGAGTTTCGATTTAATAAATAAATACACATTTCTTTAGCAATTTCCCTTAAACACCCTTTAATTCTGTGTTAGTGTAAGATACAAAATGTACTCTGATGGCAGTAGCCATTCGTAAAAAAAAGATAGATTTCCCGATATCAGTCTTCATTCTGGTAGACAGTTCAAAAACGCAAATATTTTGACAGTATAATTTTTTTTTTAATTGAAATAATTGAAGTCACAGTATAATTGAAGTCAGATTTATTTATCTGCTTGTTGCAATATTGTTTTATACTTTTCTGACGTAACAATAGTGTTAAAAAAATGCTATACTTTTCTAACTAACAATAGTGGCTCATGTTTTTATATCATATCTTTTGAAATCATGTTTTTCCACCATACAAATATGATCATAGACTATTCTGACAAAGGAAACTTATAACCAAACACACTATCGTCAATCCTTTTAAAATTACCATAATTTCATAGTTTATTGTAAAAAAAAACTGAAGATGACCGAAACGTCGAGTTAAGAAATAAAAATAAAATATAAACAACGCAACATAATTATACTTTTAATTAACACCTGAGAAAACAACAAGGAGGACCAAGGAGCTTTTTTTGAAAAATTATAAAATATAATATTTTTTCCGATATCTCGAGAACCGTGATAGATAAAGAATGCAAAAGAAATGTTTATGCATTTTGAAAAACAAAAAAAAAAGTACGGTTTTTGAGAAATTTTCAAAAAACTGTATTTTTTCAAAAAAAAAAAATTGTATAGAAGATTATAGCTTACGTTACTTTCCGAAAAATTTATGGAAAACTACGATTTTCGTAAAACTCATTTACGAAAAAATTCAAATCACTAGCTGAACACGTTCTCAAGTTTTTTGGGACTTTGTTTTATACTATTTATAGCTAATTCTGCCATTTTAACTGGATATTTGTGATATTCAAACTAAAATAAGTTAAAACAGTGTTGTAGTAATATTTTTGCGTGTTAGTTAGGTGGCTAATATTTTTTTTATCCTTTTTTTGTTTTTTTATTTAGTATATAGTATATTTTATTTAATATATTTTGTGCAGTTTTCTTCAATATCGCTGAAATCAACGAATTGGGGTTTTTATTTGCAGAACAAACCGACGATTTGGATGTGCCTCGTTAACCAAGGCCCCAAATTGATTCTTTTGGGTGTCTAACGAACAATTTGTAAAACTGTTTCGGCTAAACAATCGATTGGCTGATGAATTAATCGACATCTTAGATTATTTTATGATCTAAGGAGCGATATCGTCAGCATTACCCACGACGGAATAGGTAACAAATTTACAAATTTTTGATTTTTTTCAATAACCATTTATATATTTATTTATGCAGGTTTTAGCATCACTACAATTTTTTGCGTAAAATTGACGTCTAATTTGCCCTTAATTAATACCTTATTCGGCTCCAAAAACTCTATTAGGGTTCTTTTTGGGCAGAAGTCAAATTTCCAACGTTTTTTCCCATTTTTTTTTACTTAGGAATTTTACTTGAACACAAGTTTTTGTCAAAATCACGTGAAGTTGGTTACAGAAATCCTAATGTAAATCTCCGGAAGCAAAAGTCGATCCGTTATCGAGATGCACTGTTATTTCTAAAAACTTATGGTGCTATGCAGCGGCGGCTCTAGGGCGGTGCGAACGGTGCGACCGCAGCGGGCGCCGTCATGGGGGGGCGCCGAAATCAACCGAAACGCGACCGCCGCCACCGACTCGTTATTGACCGACGACCGATCGGGCGCGCCTGTGCTGATTTGCAAATCAAGTTAACCGATGAGAAAAAATATGACGTGTCTGGTTGTGAATTGGTTGAGGAACTTATGAGTCTGAACTAGGGATGTCAAAATTTTGAAAAAAAAACCGGTTTTCGGTTAAACCAGTTTTTAAGACTTCGGTTTAAACTGGGCCGGTTTAACCGGGTCCAAAAAACTGGTTATTAAAACACCGAAAAACCGTTTTGTTCAAATTGGGTAGGTTAGGTCTTAGACGCAACAAATACACTATAATACAAACAAAAGACGTGAAATGCCATATAATCCATTAAGAGACCATAAATGGCACAATATAATATTGTATTTGGTCTAGAGTGGCTAAAAAGAAGACCCGTTAAAAGTTCTTCGACTTATTAAACAAAATGATTGGCAGGATATTTTTCCGAATGTGTGAACAGCGCTACGTATCTTGTTGTCTGTACCTGTAACTGTCGCTTAAAAAAACTTACCTACGTTCTACTATGTGTCAGGAAAGACTGTCAGATCTTGGAATTTTATCCATAGAAAATGCTATTGCCCAGGAGCTAAATTATTCCGACTTAATAAAAAAATTTGCAAGCGCAAAAGCTAGAAAGGTGGTCATCTAAGTTTTTTTTTATCAAATTGGTTGTCCTTTTATTTTTTTTTAAATTTTCATTAGTGATTACTGTCTGCAGCAAAAAGTTTAAATAAAAGTTGTCGAACAAAATATTAATTGTATTATTTCTCATCTGTAAAAGTTGTCGTCTCATATATACACTCTAGTTGATTTGTTTGAATTCCAACAAAATTTTGTGGGTAAAAGCAGGGAACAACCATTATATAGAATGGAAAACTCTAACAAATTTTTTTGTGTTGGGAGCGTACATCCGAGGATTTCTATAGCTGTTACATGACAGTGTACATGAACACTGAGCGATTTGGTGGTGTGTGGCAATATGGATTCCCATCTGTCACTTGAAATGAAAACAAATCAAAACAAAACCGGGTAATGGAAATGTTTTATGGATAATTTGATATTTCCATTAAATATTAGCAATGTTCTAATGTGTTGAAAGGTGTTAAATTAAATTTAGTTTTAGTTTTCAATTGTTTTGAGGCCCGTTCATGTGCAATTCTGTCGATCTTTCGTTATACTTTACCTTTCTGTTGTTGATGGGACTCGGAAAAACTTTCTATTTGGGTTTTTAATTGAATTGGCGGAACATTCCTTCACTAAACAGTGGTGAATTTGTGCTTTATTCATTTTGATGTGAAATTATGAAATGTTAACACGCTAAAATGTAATTATTTATCAAAATCAATCGTTGCAATGAAATGAATCAATGTTGCAATGAAATGTCATGCAAAATGTAAACAAAAGTGCCAGCACTTTTGTGTATGTATTGTAACATTTGATTTTTTTTTGTCGAGTGTATGACAGCAGAAAGGGGAAGTGAGATAAAAAACCCGATTTCTATAGTGTAGTGCTTACTCTAGTGGAAGTTAATGAGGAAAGGCCTTACTTTCCATTCTATATAATGGTTGTTCCCTGGTAAAAGCCCATTTTTGGAGCATATTCGCATTTTTGATGAGTGATTTTCAACAAAGCGAGCGAAATTCCTATTGCAGCGTAGTTTCACTACTAAATTGGTGTGATTTGTAACAAACGACCAGTGATTTCCAACAATCTAAGGTAAATAAGTTCGCGTAACCAGTTAAATCACAACATTGGCGTGATTTTACTATTAAAAGTGAGCAAAAACAGTTTGTATGAGTGTTAAATTATGAGTTTTTCGGTAAACAGTTATGCAGAGCGTCATTCCAAGTTCAAACGTGATAAGGATAAGAAGTTTGTTTAATTTGTCGTATTTTTTTCATTCTTTGGAAGTGTTTTTATGAAAATGTTAGTTAAAATGAAATAAAAAATGAAAGTTGAAATGAATATGAAACATAACTTTTTAAGGTGGCGTACATAAAGACACTGGAAAATTTGGAAATTAAAAATATTGGGCGCTGTGAAAAATATTGTGGATTCTGGATATAATCACTGAATATTTCGTGTGGATTTACTTTGAAATTTGTTGAGGGAAGCTTGTTCTGTGTAAAATCACTCTGCGCTTTGTGGGAAAAACGACTTATTTTGAGTAAATTCACTATTTATCTGAGGATTTTTTGTTTGAAATCCCTCCATATTTTATGAATATTTTTGTGTGAAATCACTCTATATCTGCAATGTGAAATCACTATATGTATTGAAGGCATTTAGTTTCCTTCAATTAATGTAGTAAAATTCAACGAAAATCAACTAGAGTGTACCATAGATATTTGGTCGTCTGATACTGTTTATAAATGTGAAAAATTACATTCAATTTTGTCTCAATGTAAATTCTGTGCAGCAAAATGACGGGTAAGCAACTGCATAGAAGGGTTTTGTATTTGGAGGGGCGCCACTTTGAGATCTCGCACCACCTAAAAATTTGGCTAGGACCGCCACTGGTGCTATGTAAGAAATAAAAGAAATAATAGTTCCCACAACTTATTTTTTGCCGTCAATTTTTATCTTTACTCGTTCCCGAGATGTTGACATTAATATGTGGATTTTGCCAAATTGCTTACAAACTAACAAAAATCTTGTTACGTAAGAATTAAAGATAATACAGTTTTGTAAATTTTTACCTTTATCGGTAAATCACTATGTTCTACCATTCCCTTAAGTGAATTTTGTACGTATATTTTTGTGGAAATTCAAGTGGTCGTAGTTAATATAAGAAAGTCGTATGCTGTTCATATCAGATATATTTTGTGAAGAAAACTTGGAATAATGACTTTACATGTGGTATACAATAAGAATTATTTTAAAGATGGAACAAATTTTGCGAAAAAGTGGAGATGGTACACAAACGAAAATTGATCGACGAAAATGGTGGATATGGTACAAAGTGAATACTGGATTTCTTGGCTATTTGAAGTACTAGAACTCTGGGACCTGGCGCGTTTGAAAGAGGTCGAGCCAAAACTCAATTCTCCATCATTAGTTTAAAAAGTTAAAAATCGCGTATGGTACAAAATAAGATTCAAGGAAATATGTTAAAATCAAAATAAAAGAAAAAATAAAAACCGAAGATATAAAGCTCTGAATCAGTTTCGAAATATAGGCCCTCACTATTAATTCCCCATGCCTTGTATCTATTCGATTTGAGATTTTAAAACCCTCCCATTTAATCTATCACGGAAAAAATCACTGAAAAATTATCATCTTTTGTGCCAAAATCACTATACAACGCCACAATAAGGAAGATAATGATAAATATAAATCTTATATCACTAGTAAGTATAAATGTGACAGTAAAGTACCTCTCTTGCTAATGCGTAATGCAGTTCAGCGAAATGGAGCGCCTTTTCATGAGTACCAATCGCTGAATGAGCATTTCCTAAGCTCCAGCAAGCTCGAGCTTCTCCAACTCGGTCGCCTAGTTCTTGAGCTATAGCTAAGTGCCGATTATGATAGTCGATGGCAGTGGGAAAGTCCCTTAATAAGGTATATGTGTTGCCAAGACTATAGCACGCCTGGGCCTCGACAGCCCGTTCACCTAATTCTATTGCCAAGGATAATGTGCGTCTGCAATTTGATATTATTTTTTTTATTACTTAATGGTTTTGATAATGTATTAATTGAAGTTTACTTGTAGTGATCAGCTGCCTTTTCAAATTGACCCAAAAATATATGTGAGTTCCCCAAATTACTGTTTGCTCTACGTTCAGCTGCCTTATCGCCAAACTCTCGTGCAATGCGCAATCTTTCCTGTAAAGAAAATATTTTTATATTGAACACGTATATTATCATATGGAAAAAAAGCACAGAAAAATCTCGAACATACGATTTTTCAGTTGCAATTTCATAGAAAGCTACCTGATGATGTTCTATTGCTGCTTCAAAGTCTCCGAGAAGATAATAAGTATTACCGAGATTCCCGCATGCACGTCCCTGCGCTCCTCGATCACCCAGTTCCCTCATTAATTCCAAGTTCTTTCTACAAATTATGAAACCCCAAAATGTCAATTAAAATGTTTAAAATAATCAACTTACTGATAGTATTCGACGGCTTTGGTAAGAGCATCCTTGACTTCATCAGAGAAATCTCCTGGATCCCGTTGTCCCATGTGTTTGCCCTTGGCGTGATAAACATTACCCAGATTATAAAGAGCCCTTCCTTCTGACAGACGATCACCTAGCTGTTTGGCCAGCGTAAGATGACGATCACAGCAAATTGCAGCTTCGTCGAATCGACCCATTACTTTCAGAGTGTTTCCAAGATTCCCCGAGGATTTCGCTTCCCCCAATTTATCATTCATAGATCTAATGGATCGAACTTAGTTCATGTAAAGACAAATATCTGCGAGTTACAAACCTAGCCAATGTTAAGTCCAGTTTGTGGTACTGCATAGCTTTGGAATAATCACCGAGATAAAAGTAGGCATTCCCTAGTTGACTATAAATGGCACTTAAAGTTCTCAAATCGTCTGTACCAGCCTGAATTGCTGCCTACAAAGATTTCCCCAATGAATTACAATATAAAGTGTATCAATGATAATTACCTGAAAAAAGGCTACACCAGCCCGACAATCTCCAGCCTTACATAGCCTCTCCCCCTCTAGCGCTAATTCCAAACACATAGATGAACCATCGTTGCTCTAAAATTGAAAATGAATCATCGCTACATTACACTTATTCACAGAAATGTTTTGACCAAAATGCTTAAAGTTTCATTATCAAACGTAAAGCCTTCCAGAAGCAAATTGGCAATAATTGAATGTCAAGATTGATTCCGATCAAAGGGAAAAATGGGCTTGGCCCCAGAGCGCCATCGAATGTTTAGTGATTAGAATTATGCAGCTTTCTTACTTGTGTATCACTTGAAAGATTTTCAGCACTTGCAGATAATGACGACATTATTACTTTGGACAAAAATTTTCATTTATGTAGAATTTCAAAAATCTTTCGAAACTTTCGATTTTTTTAAATATTTTAATAGAAAGAACACAGTATTTTATTGACACAAGGTTCTAGTATTCACAAGGAAATTGATCGTATGACTTTCTAAATATCTTTAATAAAAAAATTTATGAAGAAAGAACCTTAAAAATAAATTTAAGCACTCTCCAGCAAATTCACTCCACAAAAAGACACGAACTGAAGAAAACAACCATTGCGGTGGAAAACAACGTTCAACCGAAACAGGGTTTTTCATCCAATTAAATACATGTATGGTAACACTTGTCTCATGGAGGACAAACCAGCATCAATGGCTGCGTTCAGACGAGTAAAGGCTGATTTCCAATGAAGCAGCAACGCCAACAGCAACAGCAACCAGTGATGCTATGTACCTTTAGTGAAATTCCCCTTTCCAAATGACGAAATCCCCCTTTTTCCCCTTTTTCAATGACGAAATTCCCCTCGTTTTTCCCCTATAAAAACAACGAATTTTAAATAAAGAATTCATTTATTAAAACCAAAAATTATTGTCCTCTGGACTCATGTTAAAGTCTTTTAAGAGAAAAAAGCACAAATTAGGAAATAATTTTATATTTTGGAAAGCTTTAACAAAATACTCGTTAATTGTATTCCCGATAACAGCGTCACGGGTCTCCAACCAAACGTCAAATAAGATATGAAAAGAAGCCGGGATTCACAATTAGATAATAATCAAGGCAAGTCCCGAATTTATAAATCAAGGTAGTTCCTTTGCTTTCGAGCTTAAAATGATCCTGTCCTCCTTAAATTCGGTAAAAATTATTTCCATATTTTGAATTTAAAAAAATATAAAAATATCAAAAAATGGAAAAAAACGAAATCAAGTCGCGAATGGAACTCGATTTTTGTATTCCGGGCACTTTGCCACTGGTCCATGCATTCTTCTGGTGAATATTTGTCGAAATTAGAAAATTCGAAATTAGAAATTAGAGATGTCCAAGAAATTACCGATTTAATTGATTTTTATTTTACATAATTTAAACAAAGCACTTCTGCTGAGTTGCAATTGAAAATATTTCTATTGAAAATATATTTAGGGAATCCGAAAAACGAACAAAAAAGATGTGTCAATGAACTTTCATGGAAACTACTTTCCATTAAAGACTTTTAAAGTAGTTTAAAGTAATTACTTTGAATAACATGAGAAATGGTACTTTTTAATGTGCTTTTTTCAAAGCGGTTAAAAAGTACCTACACTGAAAAATCGGTTAAACGTACATTCCAAAGCCATCTTAAAGTGTTTTCGTTTAAAAGATTGGTGTGTACTTTACAATTGCAATAAAATAAGGGCATTTCCTTCACTCTTTACCTTTGCCTAAGCTAGGAATTGGACTGTAATTGTTTTTATTTATTTGTATTTTTACTTTTCCGTAATTTTTTAAAAGTATTTCGGATTTAGTTGAAAGGCGAAGATTTTCCCCTCGTTGTAAATCGTTTCCCCTCGTTTTGAAGCGTTTTCCCCTTTTCCCCTATTAACAATTTTTATAGTCAAATTCCCCGCAAAAAGGGGAATTCCCCTCGATATAGCATCACTGACAGCAACGTCGACGTAAAGAGCGACGGCAAAAAGAGAAATGCTGTCGGATGAATTACAATGAAGCAGCAACAGCAACAGCAAAAATCGACGTTCCCGAATTGTTAGAAGTTTTTTGTGGATTAATCTTTTTTCATGATTACCTAAATTAAATTTTTATTACACTTCATTTTAAACACAAAATTCGCCACCAAATTCGTTTCTAAAATGTCAATCACATGTATACATAACCAACAAAAACCAGCTATCGACATTGCTGCTTAGCGTTGCTGCTCAAATTTAGGATTAGAAATGAATCGGCAGCAAAATATCTCTCTGAAAATCTGACGTCAAAGAGTCGATTCTCGACCAATCAAAACACTTTCTCCGTGACGTTGCTGTTGCTTTTGGCGTTGCTGCTTCATTGTAAATCAGCTTTAAAACTGGTTGAAGTCAACCAAGCACTGATATCCTACTACTAGATCAAGCCATTTGCTATCTCAAATAGGCCACTGAACTGAAACGTCAAAAAGCTATGACGAAAAAAAGGGACAAAGCTAGTAATTCTGGGAAATTAAAATTCTGGAAAAAATGCTTATGCAGGTCCCCGACGGAATATTATTCAATCCCTATACCGATTATTCATGTTAATATTCAGTGCTGCCACATACATTAATATGCAATTCCCTAAACCGGTGTATAAGTCTTATGAGTTCGACGTAAAACATATAATTCAAGTGTTATTGAGTTGGTTGATTCGAACTAAAATTCGAAGACAAAATGAGACAACCATAGTCACGCTGTCCCATATTTTTGCTATGGAATTGTTCGAGTGCCGCGATCTATAGTAGGATATCTGTGCAACCAAGTTACTCTGAGTGAAAAAATCTGCTTGCGTTCTCACGTAGTGTTTTTCAACTTTTGCACTGCAGTATATTTACACATGCTATGTCAATGTGTGCATGTAGCAAGAAAAATTTTGTGAACCCCCACCATTAAACTCTATGTGTGTATGTGTTTTCAACCAAGTTCACCCGGCCTAGCCAGCAGGTGAATTCCCCGCATACACCCGATAGCGTCTGGCCCGTAAAATCGAGTGGAAACTTGGTGAAGTCAACCAGTTTCAACCGCGTCTGAACGCAGCCAATAATGTATGCTTTGGTTATGTGCGAACTTTCGAAATTTTGACAGAACTTACACCGTGTCTTCATTTGGGATTTTTCATCGTAGAGATTTTTGATTGACCAATCAGAGCTCGAGTTGACGGCAATAAAAAATCCCAGAGATAAATTTCATGAAATCTTGCAATTGCAAAATTTCGTGTGTAGTGCTGACGGACAACAAAAACTCGTGTTGGCGATCATGATCGCCAAATATCAAACTATCTTTGATTTTTGTGGGCGTGGCTTAGGTTGGCCAACATGATCGCAGGTGTATTGCTGTGATGTAGGCAACGAAGTATATACAATGGAAGTATAATCTTCCATAATACCATAGTTAAACTATAGTTAGGAAACCTAGGGATTTTTCCGTGTACCTACGTTGGAGTAAAGATAACCGATATACTCGTGGACGCGGTTTTTCTTTCTTTCCTATGCGTAAATTACCAACAAAACACAACACATGTAAAACCTAGCCACATTTTCATACACCACCAAAACATGCAATCTTTCGACAATCTTCCGCTGGCAGAAGATTGCATGTGTTGGTGGTGTATGCAAATGTGGCTAGGTTTTACATGTGTTGTGTTTTGTTGGTAATTTACGCATAGGAAAGAAAGAAAAACCGCGTCCACGAGTATATCGGTTATCTTTACTCCAACGTAGGTACACGGAAAAACCCTAGGTTTCCTAACTATAGTTTAACTATGATAATACGCTAAGAAATCGAATAGCGCGAAACACAGCTAGATTCTCTTTCGCACATTTTGACTCTTTCTTTCAAAATGGATCCCCTTGATACCATTACCAACCTTGACGAGTACATAGGGATGTGTTAGCAACCTTGTTTGAACAAATAGGGTGGCCAACTAATCAAATCATCTGTTGATGTTTGAGGTTATGTTGAATGGTTCCTGAAATATTCTTCATTCAAAATGCCAAATGGAGTGTATAAAACAAACGTGTCTATATCAAAGGACATGTTTGATTGATTCTAATTAAAAAATTAAAATTGCACTTCAAACCTATTATTATACTATTCACATTGCGCCACATTCAAATAAATTCGCGCCAAAATACTACCAGATGTCATTCACATAAAACACGAGTTGGCAATTTTTCATTCTCGTGTGAGAAACAAGGCAATCGGTAAGAGAAAGAAAGATCAAGATATGTGTTTGGCATAAATGACAGCTGGCTGCTGCAGAGATGACAGCAGGGGACTCTCAACTTTAACTTTCAAGTGAAAAAGTTTAACATTTGCGTTTTTGCACCGATTTTTTTCGCATTTTTGAAGAACACAGATAGAACACTATCTGTGTAATTTTCATGTAATTTGAACATGACTGCAGGTGAATTGACATGAAATTTGTATAACGCAAAATGTTTACGAGTACAATTATCCCCATGTTAAATCTGCTGCCGTGCCATTTTTCGGCTCGGATGCTCTGTCCATTGTATATATAGGTCAGTGTATACATGTTAGTTAATTACAATTCAAGCTTCTCGACCAATGAGATAAAAGCTTTAAACGATAGGGACACGAAAGCTTTGATCTCTTTGATAATTGTAATCGTTAAGCGGCCCCTACACGTTCAATCTTGCAGTCAATCATCGCATGCTGTGACAGCATTTTGAACGTCTATGGTGATGCTGTCATGAAAAATTCCATGATTGCCAGCATGCTGGCCAATATCAAAATCATTTTGATATTTTTCAAGGGAGCTTTGTGATTGATAGCATGCTTGAACGTGTATGGCATTTTTGGTAGTGAAAAGATATCGCATATAAAAGACAAAGTTTTTGGGAATCCTTTTTCGAGTTATATAGACAAAGAAGTGAGTTGTGGATGACGAAAAGCGAAAAATATAAGGACAAAAATTTTTTTTAATTTGTGCTGTGTGCTGTCGGTCTGGCTGTTTCGAATAAAATGATGCTTGTGTGCATGATTGAGCGTCTAGTGCAAATAAGCTTTTTGATGTGACAGCATGATTGACTGCAAGATTGAACGTGTAGGGGCCGCTTTAGTCTGAATTGGGCTTACCATCGATATAATTTTGGGACAGGTCGAGTCGCCTAGACATAACCTTAAATTATGCACATGAATAAAGACATATTTTTGCATCAAAAAGTATATTTCAAAGCGATAGTTTGCTTTAAAAAGTCTCTTAATTAATAAAAAATGTCGAATTTTTTATTTTTTGTTGCTCATTTTTTTATAAAAAAAACTGCATCTCACATTTTCTTATATATATGTATATACTAGCTTGCAAGAACCCGGCGTTGCCCGGGCAGTAATAAATTTTTGAATATGAAAAAATCCTTTTTTTTCAAAAATATTTTGAGGTATAGAAACATTATGCAGTAATTATATTTCAAATAATTTTTTGTTCATATTTTTTTTTAGTTTGACGCACTGTTTTCAAGAAAATTGCAAATATTTTTTGCATCTGCTTGGGAAAAAGGGACTAGAGCGAATTCCCTTATCGCCAGATACTTAAGATTTTTGCATTTATGTTGTAACATATGTTGACCATCCATAAAATAGTTTCAGAGATAGTTGAGGAGGGGATTGGTCGAACATTTACCTTGGCAGATAACCTATCCGTAGTTTAGGAGATAGCAGGAGAGGGGGCTCGCACCATGTAGAGCGGAGTAGTTTGAGTGGGTGAAAATTTATTTTTATGTAAGTCGACCGTATTTATGTATTTATGGTGTGATCGACAGGCTAATCGGTCCAAATTTAGCTTTAAGAGGTGTTAAATAAAAAGCATCAATAGGCCCTATCACAGAATCCGATACGAATGATTCGGATCGTAAACTCAATGTTGTTGTTAGTGTTTTATACCAACAACAACATTGAGTTTACGATCCGAACCATTCGTATCGGATTCTGTGATAGGGCCTTATCTTTTTAAAAGCTTTTATTTAGCTTGCCTTCGTGTCTGTCTGTTTGTCTGTCTGTCAGATCAAATCTTGCAATCAAATTTTGACCCACTTCCACTCATCCGATTCACTTGAAATTTTGTACACTTATATAAGTCCGATGACAATACAATATTTTCTCTACTTCGTCCTTGTAAGGATAAGGGAAGGTCCTGTGAGGATAACGTGATTATCCTTTTCTCCAAATTTTCCGGAAAAAAATCTATTCTGGGGGTTTTTGAGGTCGCTGAATCCGAATCTGCCCTTAAAAAGTCTGTAAGGATAACGGAAGGCCCTGTAAGGATAACGTAATTATCCTTTTCTCCAAATTTTCTGGAAAAAAAGCAAGGTGTCTGTCTCGTAGAGACGGCCAGAAGACGTGGATCCGCCTACAACGATCGCCAATAGATATTTAAGTAAGAAATTTTAGTGAAAAGGAAACTAAAGAAACAATTTGATTGACCGTAATGTTACGTTTAGACCTACCTTACACGTTCAATATTTTTGCTTCAATATATTGAAGGGTATTCAAAATCGTATGGATCGGTTCAATACTTTTGCTTCAATATAGTCTTTACACGTTCAATATATTGAACACAACCAAAATATTGTTCAATATATTGAACGTATAAGGTGCCCATTACGGGATGTACCTTTCCGTTTGGTGAATTTTGGCATCTTGTACCTAAAAATCAAATTTCACTTGCAACACAACGAACAAATGTTTAATTCTGAAATGTTATAGGGCATTTTCATAAATGTACTCGGAAGTTGCGCAAATTGCACAAAACGTTTTCTTCCATCTCCCCGTAATACTTAGTTGTTCAGTAATTTGCGAAATTAAACTAACTAAACCAGGCCTGGGCACCATGTATGTAGTGATTTACTATTACTCGAAGAAATTTTATATTTCTTCATATACTATAACACGAAATGAGAAAACGCATCTTTTTCATTTTTTACGCTCTTTCGTTTTTGATGGAGACCAGGGATCCCGTTTACACTACTATCGTAGTTTTACACTACTATTTCGACATAATTTGACCTAACACTACTTACACTACTGAAAAACTCAAAACACTACCTTTTTCGCCCTATAAAAAACGTCCTATAAAGAAAATTAATTTCTAGATTTGAAAAGTTCATTTATCTGGGAAAAATTAAAAAATATCGCTACTCCGGAGGAAGACTGTCACAACTCAAAAATTGTAAATTTTGGGAAATGACGTTTTAAAGTTATTCTGATATTTTGTGTTAGTATTTTTGATACAATTGTGACACTCTTCTACAACTTCTACAACAAAGTATACCATATTTACCACTTTTCCGCACCTTTAGTACAAATTCGACATTTTTTGAGTTGTGACAGTCTTCCTCCGGAGTAGCGATATGTATATGTAATCATTCAGACTCTTTATCTAAAATATTTAAGTATTTTAGGCATCCCCTATGAAAAAGTGACTGACTAACCGCACTCAATTCTTGAGCAAAAGGGACATATAATATTTAATTCCTTCCTTTAATTTTAATTAAAAAAAATCGATTTTTGTACTAATATAAAAATTTACTGATATGATATGCAATAAAACATTAGACGGTAACATTCAAAATGTTTTGCCTCAATAAAACTCTAAATGACTGTTAAAAAAGTTGACACTACTGAAATTCCTCTGACACTACTATTTTTCGATCAGTTATGACGTTTTCGACTGGCAGATTCAGGGCAGATTCAGAGCACGCTCTACCCCAGTTTAGAGCAAGGTATTTCGAGCAGATCTCGAGTAGATTTCGAGCACCTCTGCTTGGGAGTCGAGCATTTCTCAAAGAACAAGAAGAAGCATAAAACAAATTAAAATTAATTTTGATATATTCCCCTTAAGTTGACACTGCACTAATATATTTCTGACCAAATGAAATTTTTCTTCACTAGATGAAGAAGAATCCAAGAAATCAAAATCATAAATATCTTCCATTTACGATTCCACACGATTTTGTTAGCCTTAACCTCAAAAGAGCAACTCAAATCTGACTACATTAGGCAGATCACAAAATTGCTCGAAAAATGCTCTTTTAGTGCTCGCATACGGAGTACTTGCGTCACTCGAACACGTAACTCTTTTTCGAGCGATCAAAAAATCTCAGTCGAACACAAGATCTCAGAGTGAGCAAATTTAGAGCAACTTCAGAGCAAAAAGAGCATGCCAGTCGAAAACGCCATAACACTCCGCTTTTCACTTTTGGGGTGGGAACCCTGATGGAGACGTTTAGGAACAGTGGACTACACAATTTATCATGATGCGATTACAAAAAATAATAATTTCCGCTGTGCAAAAAAAACTTTTGGGACGTATTTTCGGTTCTGTGCTTCGAAAAAACATGCGCTAAATTGCATTAAGTTACCTGATAGGACAGCTGTTGTAATGGCGTTCTAGATTGAATTTTTTATTCGACATGTAACTGCAAACTAGACATTGACGGTTATCATTATTTGTGGTTATTAAATATTTGTTTTCCCAATCACACGACATAGTATTTGAATTTGAATATGAGCGCTTCATAATGGAAAATGAAAACTAAAAAAAATCGAATTTCTGAAAAAATTTCGTACGTCAGTGTACTTTGGGAAGCAATTAGGGTTTTGGGGAGCAAATGTATACATCCGCACGCATCAACAACAGAAATTATACTGAATGGCTGTCGTAGGCTCGTTCCATCGATTGTTAGTGAATCGTTTGATTTCGGCTGCCGAAGTGGCCGTCGTCTACAGGGTTCCCACCCCAAAAGAGAAAAGCGGAGTGTTACTGATCGAAAAATAGTAGTGTCAGAGGGATTTCAGTAGTGTCAACTTTTTTAACAGTCATTTAGAGTTTTATTGAGACAACACATTTTGAATGCTACCGTCTAATGTTTTATTGCATATCATATCAGTAAATTTTTATATTAGTACAAAAATCGAATTTTTTTTTAAATTAAAATTAAAGGAAGGAATTAAGGGGCCTATTGCGGTTATCGATATCTATTCGATCGACCATCGTTGGCCGGAACGATCGAAAAACAATTTGGTATTGCGTAAGGTTCATCGTTCAAGCAATCGCTATTGTGAATTTTTTTAGTGTTTGACGTTTGGGAATTCACATTGTTGAAATTATTTTAATGTTTAAAAATGACTTCAACGCAGAAAATACAATATTAAGCTCACTTAAAACATAGAGGAGGTGGATGACAATGGCGATATGAACGAAATTACAGACGGTTTTACAAACCAACGTCAAGGCGAAAATATTAAACACCGAATGTTGAGTTCTTTGAATTGAGCAATATTTCAAATCTATGTGAATAAAACAGTTTTTAAGTTCATTTTTTATTTAAATTATTTTTATACCACTTCAGTCTTATTTATCTTCATTTTTTCAACCAATTTTTATATTGGATTTTTGATCGAGGTTTTGATCAAGATATTCCTCATTAATAATTTCCTAATGTGTACAAATACTTCCATTTTATTATTAGCCTCTGATTTTGATAAAAAAAAAAAAAGTAATTGCAATACTTCACCGATCGCTAACTTGACATAAACTTCACCGAACGATCAAACAAATGTCATCGTTCCCAACTGAACGATTTTATCGTTCACGAACGCTCACTATAGGGGCCTAAGTATTATATGTCCCTTTTGTTCAAGAATTGAGTGCGGTTAGTCAGTCACTTTTTCATAGGGAATGCCTAAAGTACTTAAATATTTTAGATAAAGAGTCTGAATGATTACATATTACATATTTTTTAATTTTCCCCAGATAAATGAACTTTTCAAATCTAGAAATTAACTTTCTTTGTAGCACGTTTTTTATAGGGCGAAAAAGGTAGTGTTTTGAGTTTTTCGGTAGTGTAAGTAGTGTTAGGTCAAATTATGTCGAAATAGTAGTGTAAAACTACGATAGTAGTGTAAACGGGATCCCTGGTCGTCTACCAACACGTATCATTGCGTTGGAGAGTCGAGTAAAAATGTTCATACATTGATTGTATTCTCGTAAAATTTGATCAAAAATGTTATCGTTGTGAGGAGCCAGACGAGCCAAGGAGTGCCCAGGCTTGGTCTAAACCACAGTGAGCACCATAACAGTTTTTTTTTCTTAGTAGTGTTCACTCAGTCTCAGTATCGTATTCGTTTGTTGTCATCGTTGTGTTCGTCATCATCAGAGAGTATTCTTTTCCTTTTGTTTTTATTTTCTATTCTGTCGTGTAAGAGAGCGCAATACACGATATAATCACTGTTGCCAACTCAAAAATATGAATCCGGTCAAATTTGACCGTTTGACAGGATTTTTTTCTGTTGAATCCTGTCAGAAAAAACGGTCAAAAGTTTTAGCGTGTTAGATCCGGCCAAAAAATCGGTCAAATCCACGCAAACGACATTTCTGATCACAATAACCTAGAAATTAAACATAACAAAAGCTATAATTGCCAATCTGGCAATTATTAAAAACCCGTATGGTGATATTCGTATCTTAATTGGAGCAGTTGTAGCTAAATTCCACTGCGAAGTCGAACTCTCCAATAATATTTTGTAAAATATATTCCAATCGGATTTTGATGTATGGGAGTTTTATGTAGAATCATATTCTAAATAACTTTTGTTCTTGTACTTCTTTGATAAGATGCACCGTTTTTGAGATATTCGCAAAAAACCTTTTTGTTCCCCCTCCCCCCCTTACACTAATTGTCCATTTTTGCCTATTAACGAACTTAGCCTCGCATTTTACGAAAAACGAATCTGCGCAAAATATCAAGTCTCTAGCTCAATCCGTGCGCCTGCAATTCTCGCCACAGACGGACGGACGTGCAAAAATTAATTATTTTTATCATTCTACACACACTGGTGAAATTCATTTTTTTGTGTGATGACGGGATCTTGGCGTTACAAACGGTAAGGCAAATCTAATATACCCTTTGGTTTCACCATATATAAGGAGAAATATAATTTTATTTAGGTACAATCGACTTAACAAAAAATAACAAAAACAAATTCTTTTTAAAAAATAACATTAAAACAAATTCTTATAAATAATGATAAATGAAAAAAAACATTAGATCTCCAGAAATATTATTATAACTTACATATATGTACCCGAATTATTGCAGTAACCCGAAAAGTCCCAATTTCCACTTATAAATTATAAAGGGTGCGTTCAATTTGTGAACATTCTTTTTATGAAAATTGATAATGTTGATAATATATTATTTCTTTCCCAATTGAAAAACTGTTAAAAAAGGTCGAAAACACATTCAGTTCCGGTTAAAAATCCGGTCGACCGGATTTTCATTTTTTCTCCTGTCAAAGTGGACAAAATCCGGTCAAATCTGACCGGAAAACGGTCAAAATGGCAACACTGGATATAATAACTATTTGTATACCGTGAGCGCAATATACAGCAGAGATGTGATCTGTGTCTCGTTTTATATTGTAAGTGTCTTCGCTATATATGTGTAGGGCTTCGACAGTGAATCTTTTGCTGTAGTTACTCCGTGTCGCTAAAATTTCTGTCTTTTCAAAATCTGGTTCATATCCATGTGTTTTGTAATGTTCAACTAAGGCTGTGTGTGGTATGTCATCGGGTTTTTTTCTTTTGTCTTGTTCTCTTTAAGTCGTTTATGTGGTTGCTAATTCTTTTTTCCAAATGTTGTTTGGTTTGTACAACATAGTTTATGTTGCACTTTATGTTATTTTCTCTGTTTCCTTTGCATGGAATTTTATAAATGACATTTGTTTGTTTTAATTTAGGTATAGGGTCTTTTAATTTACTGTATATATCGCGTAATGTTGTTTTGTTTCTGTATGCTAACATTGTATTTTTTGTGTGTTCTTTTAATGTTTTAGTTATTCTTTCTGTAACACCTTTGACATAAGTTATGCTCCTATAGATATAGGTGTCATTACTTTTATCAATTGGTGTAAGTGGGGTTTTATCGTTGTTGCTCCTAGTTTTTTGCAATTTGTTAATTAGTTTTACCGGGTAATTACCCCTACAATGGAGTTCCACCTTGTCGCGGTGTAGGGGCTTAAGTAGGTCCAGAGGTCTTGTGAGCTATGGCGGCGGAAATGACACTGATCATTTCTGGTAGGTGCAACCATACCGCAAAGGTCATCTGATCGATGAAGGCCCGAAACCAAGGAGAACTTTTTACAGGATGAATTGACAACTTTAAGGAAAAAACTCGGGTAGGGATATCTACCCAAATGTCGGCAGGAGTCGGTGCTGCGACTGGCGGCGGGCACGGGGAGGATGACTCATCCTCTGTGCGTGTCGCCAGTGGCACCACACTTACAAATACTCCGAGCGAGATGACTGGAGCGGGTCCCGCCGGTTTTAATACTACCGCATCCACACCAACGAGCTCTAAACTCCCTTGTGCTAATGCTGCCTCAAGCGCAGACAAGGGACTCACTAAACTAACGGAGATGTCTGAGGAGGAGTTACTGCGCTCCCCGATTTCAGGCGAGGATGCTAGAAGGCGTAAGACCGCTAGATCCAGACCAACGAAAGAGGGACGCCAGGCACTCTCCCAATTCAAGACTGCCGTTAGACTGATGGAGATGCTAGCCAACAAGCAAGACCCCATAGAGGCGGAAAAAGAACGCATAGCTTGGGCGAAAGCAACAGTAGAAAAGGGCAGAGAGCACTTCGAGAAACGCAAAGGTAGGGAAGAGCCCTCCACCTACAAGAATGTAGGGGAAATTGTGAGGAATCACCTCATAGTGGCCCTTATAGATCGTAGTGAGACCCTGGGAAAGATCTCTCTCGAGAAATGGAAGCAGGTGGAGATGAAGCTGCTGGAGGCACTTATGATCCAAATGGAGGAACACCCGGATCAGCCGATGGCATCGTTTGATGGAGCAGGTTGGTTTCAGGGTGTCAAGATCATTAAGTGCAACGATTAATTCACCCTAAACTGGAAAGATGTCCATCGAGGGTGAGGGGGAACCTGTGGTACCCCAGGAGAAGGAAACCCTAAAAACATGTTAAGGGTTCTACAGATCAATCTTCACCACTGTAGCTCAGCCTCGGAAGAGCTACTAAGAACTCTGGACGACGGCCGGTATGACGTGGCGCTAATCCAGGAACCCTGGATTACAGCAGGTGGCAACATCAAAGGGTTAACGTCGAAAAGATATAGGCTATTCTATGCGACTGGAAACGGTAGGAAACGTTCAGGTATTTTAGCAAAGAAAGACCTAAATATAAAACTTTGCCCTAATTACAGCACAAATGACATGGTCACAGTAGCCTGTGAAACGGAGAAAGATGACGCTAAATTGCTCATAACCTCGGTTTACATGGCTCAGGACAGAGAAACTCCTATCTCAGAACTCCAATCGCTGATAGAGGTAGCGGACCAAGAAAAGCTAAACATAGTTATTGGAGGCGACTTTAACGCGCATCATGTAGCTTGGGGAAGTAAGAACATCAATTCTAGAGGTGAGTCTCTCTTCCAATTTATACTCAAAACTAACCTAGCTATAGGGAACCAAGGTAATGAGCCGACATACATTGGTGCCCGTAGCGAAGGCGTTATGCCTGGAGCCCAATGAACGCAACGCGAACGCAGAAACTGTCACTTACAAGTTTGTTCCATAGAAATCATTTGAAGTGAGCACAGTGAACGCAGTGAACGCAACTACAACGCAAAAGTTTGCAAACTTCCAACTTTGCCGCGGAATTCTGCGTTGACAGTTCATAAAGTGAGGTTGGGGAAATGTCGTTCCAGAAAAAATTGATAGCCTTACTGCAATAACATACGAATAACAAAGATAAAGACCAACAAAGCAAATTATCACTTCAAAATTATCCATTTTTGTAATTTTGCCAATTTTATACCACTTTATATTATGTCACTTGTACTACTTCACGAGATGCCATTGGGCTCTGCCGCTGAAATGTTGCGCTGCGTGACAGTTTCTGCGTTTTAGTTGCGTTCGCGTTGCGTTCATTGGGCTCCAGAGGTTATAGACGCCACATTCTATACTGACACTGGTCTGACCGAATGGAGGGTCCCGAATAGACCGTCAACGTCAGATCACAGGTACATCAGCTTCAATGTTAGGACAAAGGTAAGTAAGACTAACAACACTGCGTACCGGAATGCAAAGAGAACAAACTGGAACAAATACTCTACGATATTGCAAGATAGACTAGGGAAATTAACCCCAAACTCTATATGGAGTCTGGAAGCTCTGGAGGCTACGGCAAACCTCGTAACTAATTGCATAACACATGCTTTCGAACAGGCTTGTCCTGTGATCAGACCTAGCAATAAATCTCAGCCGCCTTGGTGGAATAGTGAAATAAGCGGTACACGTAAGAAGGTACTTGAGAAATCCTTACATTACAAGGAATACACCCTTGGTATCTTTACGGATATAGAGGGTGCTTTCAACAATATCAAAATGGAAGCAATTGTCAATTCACTAAGAGTGGCGGGCGTGGACCCAATCATTCGTAGGTTAATAGGCAGCTTGCTCGGCAACAGGACCATTGAAGCACAATGGGGCGGTGTCACGTTGAGGAAAACAGCTCGCAGAGGCGTGCCTCAGGGCGGAATAATATCTCCTCTTCTATGGACACTCGTCCTAAATGAAATACTAGTAAAATTCGATAGTCAAGGAATGAAAGTCATAGCTTATGCCGACGATATAGCAATCTTATTGTCGGGGCTCTGCCCATCTACTCTTTGCGAACTCACAGAAAGGACTCTCAAAATGCTAAGTAACTGGGCAGAGAACAAGGGACTCAGTATCAAATAACACACAAATTGGGGTCAAGACTCAAGCTAAATACCTAGGGCTTATCCTAGACAGTAAGCTGTCTTGGAAACCGAACACTGAAGAAAGAGTCGCCAAAGCAAGCAAAGCACTCTACGCATGCAAAAGACTCTTAGGCAAAAAATGGGAGTTAAAACCTAGCTTGATGCACTGGAGCTACACGACCATAATCAGACCAATACTGCTATATGGAGCTATCGTTTGGTGGCCGGCAGTAGACAAAAAGGTATCTCAATAAACTGGAAAAAATACAGAGACTGGCCGGGCTGAGCATAACTGGGGCGATTAGTACAACGCCATCCCGTGCACTTGACATAATTCTGGACCTTGACGTATTAGAGCTGACCGTAAAGAGCATGGCGGAGAAAGCTATGGTGCGTCTCCATGCGACAAGTCTTCTTAAAACACGAGGCTATGGTCACAGCAAGTTAGTGAACACATTCAGTTCACACTCAGACTAGATGATAGCACAAAGGGACTGTCAGAGGAAGTTCATTGTGACTATACCGGAGAGAACGCAGAGAGTATGGGAGACCGAAACCTCTGGTAACTCTATTAACATTTACACTGACGGCTCAAAAACTGTGAGTGGAGTGGGAGCCGCAGTATTCTGCGATAGTCTAGACATACACGCATCCTTTAGACTCCCAGATGAATGCAGCACATTTCAAGCCGAAACTGTAGCCATACAGAAGGCGGCAGATATGGCATACAAAAAGCTGAGATATGGTCACTCAATAAATATATTTGTGGACAGCCAGTCAGCAATTAAAGCACTGGCTGCACGCGAATTCAAATCAAAAACAAAACTTGAATGCTTCAGGACCCTCCAAACTCTAAGCTCTAACAGAAGAGTACGGGTATGCTGGGTCCCGGGGCACGAGGGTATTGCCGGAAATGAGGCAGCAGACGTACTCGCTAAGGAAGGAGCAAATATAGATCTGAGCAGAGCAGAGACAATACCGCTCCCCCTAAAATATGCCAAATCCTCCATTGATAACCGCACAAAGGAAACAGCGGCTAGCAGGTATGCTGAGATCGAAACCTGTAAAGTAACCAAAATTATGTGGAAGGCACGCAATCCTAAAAAGACCAGTAGTCTTCTACAGCTACCACGAGCGCGATGTCGGACACTGGTAGGAATTTATACAGGACATGTTCTTATAGGCGAACACGCTTTCCGGTTGGGCCTAGTGGACTCTAACCTGTGCAGGAGCTGCAAGGAGCCCGGAATTGCAGAAACCCTAGAACATTTATTGCAGAAACCCTAGAACATTTGCAAGGAGCAACAACGATAAAACCCCACTTACACCAATTGATAAAAGTAATGACACCTATATCTATAGGAGCATAACTTATGTCAAAGGTGTTACAGAAAGAATAACTAAAACATTAAAAGAACACACAAAAAATACAATGTTAGCATACAGAAACAAAACAAGATTACGCGATATATACAGTAAATTAAAAGACCCTATACCTAAATTAAAACCAACAAATGTCATTTATAAAATTCCATGCAAAGGAAACAGAGAAAATAACATAAAGTGCAACCTAAACTATGTTGGACAAACCAAACAACATTTGAAAAAAAGAATTAGCAACCACATAAACGACTTATTTTTCAATAAATAATTTGTAAGTACCATTAGATTAAAGTAATAACAAACATTATAGTTTTCACACTTTGTAATTTTTATTGTATGTAGACATAAGCCTCCTGAAGATGGTCACCATCGTAACCGAAACTTTGAGCAGTTAAAATAAAACAACAAAAATATATATTGATGCTTTTTATTTAACACCTCTTAAAGCTAAAGGACCGATTAGCCTGAAAATTTATTTTATGATTGACCTGCCCAACACTGAAAACCGTATTCAAATCCCTTCAGTGGTTCAGAAGATAACAGGCGAGGGGGTGAAAGGGGAGCCGATACCGCGACCACACCTAAGATACATAGTCTATGTTGGTGCAGTAGTTCTTGAGTTTATAGGTTACTCCGTCTCACAAATGAAAAAAAAATTTATAACTATCTCACAAATCAAAAAAAAACGCTCTCGCACCCCAAGAAGTTTGTTCCTGCACTCCAGATTGGGGACCTCCACACTATATGAGAATCATATTGAAGTATATTAGATTTAGTCGTAACGTATCAAACCAATCGCTGGACACAAAAATGAACTTCACCAGGGTGTATGGGATGACAAAAGATTTTGATTTTGGCATGTCCGGCCGTCTGTCTGCCCTTCTGTCGTCTGTCCGTCTATATATCCGTGAATATCATAACTTTCGGAAGGATTGAGCTAGAGATTTTAAATATATACAGTTGCGTTTCTCGTAAATGGCAATGCTAAGTTCTTGAACTGCCAAAATCGGACCATTCCCTTTCTCCATATAAATGAAACTTTTTTCGCAATTTTCTCGAAAACGGTGAATCGCATTGAAAAATTTATAAAGCTAAAATGTCTTTTGAATATGATTTTACATAGCTTATATATACATAAAAATTCAGTTAGACTACCTCTTTCCCCTCCCCGAAACAAATTGAATACTTTTTCCTTATTTTCTCAAAAACGGTGAATCGTATCGGAAAGTTTATAAAGAGCAAATGTGTTTAGAATATGATTTTATAACACTTATCTATCCAGTTGGACCACTCCTACTTCCCTCTCCCATACAAATATGCTTTTTTAAATAAACCAGTTGACAAAATACCTTATTTAAATTCGTTCTCCACAAAATGAATGATTTCAATTATGAAATCGCACAAAAACAGTGGGTGAATAAAGGAAATTTGCACTTTAGCAATCATGACAACACAGACTGCACAATATGTAATCTGCAGTAGGATTCTTGGCAAAAATCGATAAATAACGATCTGGAAAGATCGCTAAGGGTATTATTGTGCACAGGTGGTTAATTTTCCCTCTGGCGGCGAAAATTTAAATACAATCTTGACAGTAGCGGCAAATTTAAAATTTGTTTTAAATTCAACATATTTTGAAAAGTGAACAAATAACAATTTTCTTTCGAAAAAGTCTAATATTTAGCTGTGAAAAGTATTTATATAAGTCGGGCGGCCAGCAGGCAGTTTTTTATGCAATTCTAGATGGATTTCCGCACACTTTTCCTTTGAAAAACAAAATAGAAAAGTCTCCGAAAATCGTTTTAGAATTTCCCCGGATTAGTCAAATGAAAAGGTTTTACGTTTTTGGGAAAAATTTTTAATAATCACAACAAAAAAATTTCACAGAAATAAACACAAATGGTTGAGGTTAAATACAAAAGATTTTGTTTGCTGTCAGCAATTTCGATTGAATTCAATTTCATTGCACTTTCTTGCTGCCAAGATGTGTTTCCCTTCCTCTTTCCGCACTACAACCGGTTTCCGCTGTTGGCCTCCACAAGCAAGAGTAATTTTCATTTCGCTGTGCGTGAAAGATTTTTTTTCATCAGCAGTTTGAAAATTTCAACTTGATCACAAGGTAAAGGCGAATTTAATTTCGTTTTTTAAGGAAAAGGGAAATGCGAGTAATGTTTAGACAATTAAGGGACGCATTCAACATTTTATTTCGTTTTTGCCAACGCGACAACAATTAAACAACATTCTTAAGGGGACGAAACTCAAACATTAGTGTTTATCGACTGGTCCGAGAGCAGTCGTTATGAAAATTCGTATTGGAAGGCTCAGCATTGCCAGAGTCATAGTCGAGGGTAATTTCATTGGAAAGTTGACAGCGAGAAACAAATACAACGCCATTTTATATCACTACCACAAACGTAAAAGCTCTTATTCGTATTTATGGATAACGACATCGCTATGGATAACTACATCGTTATAAGTGCCAAGAATCCTACTGCTGCAGTTGGAGGCAGGGTTCCTACTCCAAAAGAGAAAAACGGAGTGTTACTGATCGAAAAATAGTAGTGTCACAGGGATTTCAGTAGTGTCAACTTTTTTAACAGTCATTTAGAGTTTTATTGAGACAACACATTTTGAATGTTACCGTCTAATGTTTTATTGCATATCATATCAGTAAATTTTTATATTAGTACAAAAATCGATTTTTTTTTTAATTAAAATTAAAGGAAGGAATTAAGGGGCCTATTGCGGTTATCGATATCTATTCGATCGACCATCGTTGGCCGGAACGATCGAAAAACAATTTGGTATTGCGTAAGGTTCATCGTTCAAGCAATCGCTATTGTGAATTTTTTTAGTGTTTGACGTTTGGGAATTCACATTGTTGAAATTATTTTAATGTTTAAAAATGACTTCAACGCAGAAAATCAATATTAAGCTCACTTAAAACATAGAGGAGGTGGATGACAATGGCGATATGAACGAAATTACAGACGGTTTTACAAACCAACGTCAAGGCGAAAATATTAAACACCGAATGTTGAGTTCTTTGAATTGAGCAATATTTCAAATCTATGTGAATAAAACAGTTTTTAAGTTCATTTTTTATTTAAATTATTTTTATACCACTTTGGTCTTATTTATCTTCATTTTTTCAACCAATTTTTATATTGGATTTTTGATCGAGGTTTTGGTCAAGATATTCCTCATTATTAATTTCCTAATGTGTACAAATACTTCCATTTTATTATTAGCCTGTAATTTTGATAAAAAAAAAGTAATTGCAATACTTCACCGATCGCTAACTTGACATAAACTTCACCGAACGATCAAACAAATGTCATCGTTCCCAACTGAACGATTTTATCGTTCACGAACGCTCACTATAGGGGCCTAAGTATTATATGTCCCTTTTGTTCAAGAATTGAGTGCGGTTAGTCAGTCACTTTTTCATAGGGAATGCCTAAAGTACTTAAATATTTTAGATAAAGAGTCTGAATGATTACATATTACATATTTTTTAATTTTCCCCAGATAAATGAACTTTTCAAATCTAGAAATTAACTTTCTTTGTAGCACGTTTTTTATAGGGCGAAAAAGGTAGTGTTTTGAGTTTTTCAGTAGTGTAAGTAGTGTTAGGTCAAATTATGTCGAAATAGTAGTGTAAAACTACGATAGTAGTGTAAACGGGATCCCTGGAATACACTCTTAGAACAAATTTTCAGAGAAAATTTTTCCACTGTGAGATGAAGCAAGAGGATCCGATGTAACACGGAAAAAAATATCCATTCGATTCCTCCATCTCATTGAATAGATACGACGAAAATGATTCTCTCTGCTTCGTGCTCCCTAGTCTAAAAGTAATTAACTTTTAGGCCGTAGCTAGTGAATCGGCCTTTCCTTCCACACGTGTATTCTTGCATCTGCGGATTGGGTTCTGATTGGTCAGTGACTAGTGGAGGGGGTTCTGCAAGTGATGAACGTTTGGGCGAAGTTCAAGAGTGCCCAAAAGTTGTGCATGCAAGAACACAACTAAACAGCAATAAAATTTTTCCATGAGTGAAATTATGATTTCTCACACTACGATGCTTCTCTACTCACGTTTAAACCACAATGCCAATATTCGCACTCACACATATAAAACTGACACAACTGGTAACAACAGCGTGTGGACTCGAACTGGTTGTCGTTATGTGTTGTCGTTACAACTGTGTGTGGAAATGCCCAATGATAGGGACATTTTTCCCCCCTTCGAATGGGAAATTTGTCAAAAATTTGTTCGGCAGAGTTTTTTCTATATATTCCTTAAGGAGGATCTCCATTACCATGACTTCTGTAACTGCAAAAAAATGCAGAAAACTAGAGCAAGATAGACTTATATAGATCTAAATAGGGGGTGCCGGTCAATTTATCGTAAACAATTTATCGTAAACAATTTATCGTGAACAATTTATCGTAGAACAATTTATCGTAAGAACAATTTATCGTAAGAACAATTTATCGTAAGAACAATTTATCGTAAGAACAATTTATCGTAATGAAGATTATTGTGATGGGTTGGGTGGGTGATGGGTTGGGCCGGATGAGTGGGTGGGTGGGGTGAGTGGGTGGGTGGGGGGAAGGACGGTGGGGGGGGGGAGGGGGAGGGGGAAGGGGATGGGGGGGTGGGGAGGGGGAAGGGGGAGGGGGTATATATATATATATATATATATATATATATATATATATATAACGTAAACATTTTGTCGTAAGGAATATTATTTTTACAAATTCGGGCGCCCGAATTTGTAAAAATAATATTCCTTACGACAAAATTTTTACGATAAATTGTCTTACGATAAAATGTTCTTACGATAAATTGTTCTTACGATAAATTGTTCTTACGATAAATTGTTTTACGATAAATTGTTCACGATAAATTGTTTTACGATAAATTGTTCACGATAAATTGTCCGCGAATCCTAAATAGGAATGACTGAATACAAGTATAAACGCTATCCCTTCCAATTTTATAAATTTATAGCAATCATATCAAACCTTATGCTATGAATATAATGTTCAAATTGGCATGGTAACAAAGCTTTTGACTATGCATGCGAAGGAGAAAAATGACATCAGGCTATAATAACAGTTTGAATGTGTCCGTGCTTACTATGCACTTACAGGGACAATGTGTGATTGTAGTAGAAATCGCCATAAAATCGCCATAAAAAACAGAGGAAATTATTCTTGCAGTTGCCGACAAATTTTTGCAGTTGATTCTTATCTCCCTTTCTCGTCAACGTATCTTCACATAAATGTGTCTCTATTTTTTTGCAGTTGCCGAAGTCATGGTAATGGAGGAGAGCCTTTATTTTATATTTTGTAAAGGTTTAACAAAATACTCGTTAATTGTATTCTCGATAACAACGTCACGGGTCTCCAACCAAACGTCAAATAAGATATGAAAAGAAGCCGGGATTTACAATTGGATAAAGGAGGATATCCATTGCCATGACTTCGGCAACTGCAAAAAAATAGAGACACATTTATGTGAAGATACGTTGACGAGAAAGGGAGATAAGAATCAACTGCAAAAATTTGTCGGCAACTGCAAGAATAATTTCCCCTGTTTTGTTATGGCGATTTTATGGCGATTTCTACTACAATCACACTTGTCCCTGTAAGTGAATAGTAAGCACGGACACATTCAAACTGTTATTATAGCGTAATGTCATTTTAAAAGCTTTTTCTCCTTCGCATGCATAGTCAAAAACTTTGTTACCATGCCAATTTGAACATTATATTCATAGCATAAGGTTTGATATGATTGCTATAAAGTTGTTAAACTGGAAGGGAAAACGTTTAACTTGTATTCAGTCATTCCTTTTTAGATTTACATAAGTCTATCTTGCTCTAGTTTTCTGCATTTTTTTGCAGTTACAGAAGTCATGGCAATGGATATCCTCCTTAATAAAGCAAATCAAGGTACACGGAAAAAAATCCGGATAGTAATCGTTTCTATAAAATATGGGAAAGCGATTATAGGAGTCATTGCACCATTTTGTAGCAAAGGCTTCCATAAATATTGGAACTAGTCCTAGTTTTCGTGGAATCATTACTATGTGAATAGGGCTGAGAGAAAAATGGACACATTCCAACAAAAGTAGCACCGGAATAGATTTCATTCCTTTCATGTTAGGTTTGAGTCCTGTACTAAAGGGAATGTCGCCCTATTTTTTGTCATAGCCAGTCTAACATATACAATAATCTCTCCCATGTAACACGTTGGAGTCTTTGCCATAATTTTGGGAATGGTTACACAAAAAAAAAGAATACGACCACTTTTTTGTTGGGATGTGTCCTAAAAAATTTGGGAGCTGTTACAACTTTTTTATAGGAATGACTCCGATATTCGGCCACTATGCCGTTTTTGACGTGGATACGTCTTGGATTTTGGTTATGGGGGTACAAATTAGAAAATCGGCTTGCTGCCATGATAACAAATTTGCAATCGATGATACTCGATAGTTTGTGGTGACATCCGAACAGAAACTGTGTTATAAAATGAGGCCTACATTAAAGCATTGTTTAGGGTATTTTGTTATGCTAATCTATGTTCAATTATTTTTTTAAATATCAAAATCGAAATTTTTACTGCCGCTGCTATGCTGTGTTTGCTGCTTGTAGTACAGATTTCACATTTATACTCTTTTTATGCTCCTCCTTTGTGTGTATTGAATCTGATGTATTGAATGTCATGTTATTCCGTTCTTTTCGCTCTTAAAAGTTTCGTTCTTAACGGAAAGAGCGTTTGCTGTGGTTTCCGCCTCTCGTTCTTGGGAACGAAAATGATTTCTATTTAAATTTTCGCTTCTTGTTCAAAGCGGTTTGTGGGACTCGCATAAAAACGAATGAAAGCCTCGAGCGATGGCTGTTGGATATGATCATAGATTAGAGAGTTACTATAGATGAGAAGAAAACGCATTTTCCCATATACTTACGTAGAGTAAATAGCTGCGCTAGTGGAATATTTTCTGATGACATCGGTATTCCTTTTCACTCCTTCACGTTCAATTGGGATGCACAGTTGACGCATACGACACAAACACAAACATATCTGGGGCCAGCGCTTTGTTTACATTTGTCGATGGGAATCATTCGTAGGCGCACAGGTTTTCCATTTTACTTTTATTAACGTTTTTATAGCACGCAAAATGTCCGCGAAAAAATATGTGCAATGTATTGTTAGGGAATGCTCGGCGGACAGCAAGAAAAATCCCAAAAGAAAGTTTTTTACACCAATTCTCACACAAAAGCAATTCATGTCTTTACGAAGCAAATGAAACAGATGCAAAGTACTCTTCTTCAGGAAAAAATTTCTTCCTCGTTTCTTATCTATAGTAACTCTCTAATCTATGATATGATGCACACACATCTATAAGTATGTATTTCATTAGTAAGGGAGCGATATTTCGCTCCCAGCATTAGGCCTACCCTACACGCGGCAACTTTAAGCGGCGACTTTTCCTAAGTATAGGCGCAAGAAGTGAGGGAAGCGGTGGCTAATGTCGCCAGTTCCGAAAGTAGAAACAAGGCGACAAAATACGCACACAAGCACAAAATCACAAAGGACGGGTTCGTTCTTCACACAACTTCACACACACATGAAACACTCACTGTGTAATATACAGAAGTCTCCGGCAACTTGTCTCCGCGTGTAGCACAAACGAGCAACTTTTTGTATCGAGTATCGGTTTAAAGTTGCCGCGTGTAATGTAGGCCTTAAAGTTCTGTTCAGGGTTGTGACTTTTGATTTTCGAAATCGTAGTAAATCGGCCGAAAAATAGTAGTAGAATCGATGAAATAGTAGTAAATTTATGTAAAACCTTCGTCATTATAACTAATTTGAACGAAAGACTAGAAATGGTAGCGTTTTGTACACTGTTGTATGATATTTATTTCACACTTCTCTTATCATAAACCAATTATAAATAAAATTATTATACCCGTATGGTGAAACCGAATATCTCAAAAACGGTGCATCTTATCAAAAAAGTGCAAGAACAAAAGTTATTTAGGATTATGTAGAACATAAAACTCTCATACATCAAAATCCGATTGGAATAAATTTTAAAAAAATCTAATTAGAAAGTTTGACTTCAAACTGGAATTTTGATACAACTGGTCGCCGTTCACTTAAATCACCATACGGATTTTCAATAATTGCCAGATTGGTAATTATAGCTTTTGTTATGTTTTAAATAAAAATTTGTTTCCTTAATTTCCTTTTCACTAAAATTTCTTACTTAAATATCTATTGGCGATCGTTGTAGGCGGATCCACGTCTTCTGGCCGTCTCTACGAGACAGACATCTGCTTTTTCCCATAAATATGGGACTGGAGCATGCGATTTTGGTGGAACGGTTCCTATATGTTTTTTCCGTGTAGTTCCTTTGCTTTTGAGCTTAAAATGATTCTGTCCTCCTTAAATTCGGTAAAAATTATTTCCAAATTTAGAATTAAAAAAATATAAAAATATCAAAAAATGGAAAAAACGAAATCAAGTCGTGATTGGAACTCGATTTTTGTAATCCGGGCACTTTGCCACTGGTCCATGCATTCTTCTGGTGAATATTGGTCGAAATTAGTACCTACATTAAGCCAAATTTTAAAGATGACCAAGAAATTACCGATTTAATTGATTTTTACATAATTTAAACAAAGCACTTCTGCTGAGTTGCAATTTAAAATATTTCTATTGAAAATATATTTAAGAAATCCGAAAAACGAACAAAAAGTATGTGTCAATAAACTTTCATGGAAACTACTTTCCATCAAAGTCTTTTAAAGTAGTTTAAAGCAATTACTTTTAATAACATGAGAAATGGTACTTTTTAATGTGCTTTTTTCAAAGCGGTCCAAAAGTACACTGAAAAATCGGTTAAACGTACATTCCAAAGCCCTTTTAAAGTGTTTTCGTTTAAAAAATTGGTGTGTACTTTACAATTGCAATAAGATCATTACATATAAAGTGGCATATGCAAAAATAAGGGCATTTCCTTCACTCTTTACCTTTGCCTAAGCTTGGAATTGGATTGTAATTGTTTTTAATTATTTGTACTTCTACTTTTCCGTAATTTTTTAAAAGTATTACCACAAATAATATACAGATGAACAGAGCTCAAAGAAAACCATGTTATATGAAACCAAATCAAGCGAGCTTTTAAAAGCCGAAAAACTTTTTCCTCTGGGAGAGCCTTGTCTTCGGTTCTTTTGAGATGATTTCAAGCTTTTGTAAACTTGTTTTATACAACCCCACCGCCGCGCCAATCATACAAAAAATTCAACACATTTATTACATTCACTTGTGTGTGTGTTCGGCATACGATTTGACGAGAAACTATCTCTTCACTCTCGCTCAAAATTTAAGTCAAAAGCTTTTGTCGGCTGATCTTCTGTCGGCTGATTTGGTTTCATATAACATGGTTTTCTTTGAGCTCTGTTCATCTGTATATTATTTGTGGTATTACGGATTTAGTTGAAAGGCGAAGATTTTCTCCTCGTTTTGAAGCGTTTTCCCCTTTTCCCCTATTAACAATTTTTATAGTCAAATTCCCCGCAAAAAGGGGAATTCCCCTCGATATAGCATCACTGCTCTGAGGTGATAAAAAAATTCACCGTCGATAATGCGGCAGTCACATGACGCTGTTTTGCCAGCGCTGCTAGATATTGGGTTAGTAGCGCTGGCAAATAGCAACAGCAGGCAGCGTACTGAGAGGGTTCACACTAGTGCTGTGACATCGAAAGAAAACATCGATGTTTTAAAAATGAAAACATCGATGCCACAAAAACATCGAACCAAAAACATCGATGTTTTTTCAATAAATAAAGAACTTTTAAAAGTGGGTTAATAAAAGTCATTTTAAAGAAAAAAAAGGCTCTTTATTAAATATGTTAACTATTAGCAAAAAAACAACTGCCTCAAACTAATCCAATCCCCAATATTTATTATCTACACTGTGTAGAAATAGAAGTTTGTCTATATGGTCCCCTGAAAGGCAACTTCTTTTAGTGCTGACAATACGTCCTGTAGCTGAAAAAAGCCTTTCAGATGGGACCGAAGTAGCCATTACCGACAAATATTTTTTTGCGATTTTTAATAAAGGACAATTTTTGTTAGCGGATTTGCACCAAGCATTTAATGGAGATTCGTTTAGTCTGGCTACAGGACTCTTCAAGTATAATGATAACACCGATGGCATTGTCATGTCACTCTCGTCCAACAAGTAATCAATACCCCTGACGCGTTTTTTTGACTTCCAGGTCTCTTCTACCATTTTGTGGTGGTCATCCCATAAACTGAAGGACTGTGCGTGTGCATCTGGAAAGTCCAAACAAAATTATTACACATACAAACCGTGGTATGCAATTGCAGCGAGTATTTCTATCCCTTTCAGACCCAAACATTTTTTTCTTCCGATTGCTACAAAAATTGCTATACTATTATATTTCAATACCAGAATAACAAAAAAAAATTAAAAAAAAATTTTTGGGTCTGAAAGGGATAGAAGCTCTCGACAAAAATTAACACGATCACTGCTTTTGGGATTTTGAGCGAAATTTTGAGTCTGAGCCGAAATATAAACGTATTACGTCACCTAACACAATCGTATACAGTGGGTCTGAAAGGGCTATACATCGAACACAAAACATCGGACACAAAACATCGATGTTATAAAAACATCGGAAAGAAAACATCGATGGTAAAAACATCGATGTTTTGGAGAAAACATCGATGTTTTCAAAACATCGATGTCGATGTCACAGCACTAGTTCACACGATTTATAACTTAGTAGCGCTGGCAAACAGCAAAACCGTCGTTTGACATTTGAATTTGGGCGATTTTTTAAAAAATAAACGTAACACAAATTTAAATGAATAAACGTAAAATAACAACTTACAATAAACAAACTTTACCACTTAACAGACTTGTGACAGCTCAGAAACCATGCGACAAGGTCACGTGATCCCTAGTAGCGCAGGCAAAGTAGAACGGTCTCTACTTCAATAGCGCTGCTAAAATCATCGCGCTGCTGCTGTTAGTAAACACTACACAAATTATCGCATTATGGGCTTTCTCCATTGCCAGGATATTTTAGTTGCGATAAAAATGTGTTACAAATAGAAAGAGACAGATAGCTGTAATTGTCAATGGGAAAGACAGAATACGGGCACGAGTCTTTATAGAAAGTTTTTTAGGATAAAATCATAGGAATTTAAACCGTATTCCATGTCCAAAACATTCTATTTGCATCTCCGAATCACATATCTGTATGTCCTCTAATATCTCAAATTTCCTACCTGTAAATATGGTTATTATTATTATAGTCTGTATACCAAAACATGTAATAAATATAAATACCTTCGTTGTTATTCATTGTATTGTAAGTTTTGAAACTGCATTTGTCAAAATCAGACAGATTTTCACTACTTTTGTAGTTTATTTTATAGGAAGCGTAAGTCAGTTCAAATACATCTACCAAAGCGACACCTTGCGACGAACGCTTCCTATAATATAAACTTCAAAAGCGACATCTGGCGACATACGCTTTTTTTGTTCTCTCTCTTTCTTACCAAGCCTTTGTTATATAAGTTTTATCCCAACTAAAATATCCTGGCAATGGGGAGAGCCCTTTATGCTGAACTCAGCCTGCCTGTAATCTTAAGCAAGAAATAAGCCATATTGCTATGTAAATACAATTCATTTTCCTGAATATGTGCAGACGAATAAGACGGAAAATTTCAGAACTAAATTTGATAAAAACAAAAAAGTACAACCGCTTTGACTTGGTGGAATGTATTATGTTTTCAAAAGAATTATCTGAAAATATTATACTTCAGTAATTCTGTAGTTTTATTTTTTCTTTACGTAATTAACTGTGTTATTTACACCAATGAAATGTTTTTTTTTTGGTTATACGTTTGATTTTTTGTATGTGATTATATAGAAGAATCGACCTGCTAGTTTTGAAATTATAACAAATAATCTGAAAATTATGATTTTTTTCCGAAAATTAAATTGTTGCTGCTTTTTTTACGTTTTTACGTCTTTTCCTTAGGTTGATACTTTTTTCTGAAAAATTTGACACAAAAATTTTTTTTATCATGCGCTCACTGGTAGCAGCCTACTAGGGTTCACACGGTGCTGCTGAAACGGCTGCTAACAGCCAAACAGCTAGCAGCGCTGGCAAAACAGCGTCATGTGACTGCCGCATAAAGGAAAAACAAAAATGTGTCATAGAGGTACTTTGATCTCGGTTATAGAAAAACGCTATGTTTGAACTTGGGAATATAAAACATTTTCCTTTGACCTGAGTCAACTGCCAATTTAAAATGAATGAAAGTTCATGATAACAACTCTAGGTGCTCTAACGATAAGAAACAAAAATTGCGAAACAGTTATATTTAACACATTTAAAATCACATATCTGCTCCTTCCATATTCTCCACGAAATAACGAACTTGCGCGATGAGGCAACGAAAGACTGCATTGAGTGCTGCCAACAATCTTGCAATTATAGCTAGTTGAATGAAAAAAAATTATAGCACTTTTTGATCCATAAATATCTATTTAAAGCTGTTCTACGAGCTCATTTACAAAGCCTGTAAATCCATTTCAGAGAAAAATTTGAAGTGTAGTGGATCGTGGAGGACCAAGTGAAAAAATTAACCCGGACTAAGTGAAAAATTGTAACCTATAAGCTGTGAAAAAATTCTAAATGTTATACCAGCGCGATTTTTAATTTGTACCTGGCAGTACTGTTGCGCATAAGAAGTCGCGTGAGATATCGATTTTTATGAGTAGTTTTTGGGGTAGTACGCGTGTTTTACTCTTTTTTCGGATTTCCCGGATAAAATTGTGTTAATCTCTCGAATAGTGTAAAATTCTTACAAAGTTTTCGATCAAATGGAATTGTAGTCAAGTAATTGATCGACGTGCGGGAAGCAATACCACTTTTTTAATTTGCGTGATGTGAAATTGATGAAAACTTTTGCAAAGAAATAAAGTGAAAAAAGTCACCACCAAGAAAAGCGCATACCCTGCAATTCTTCATCAATTTTCATTATAATTTCGTTCGTTTATTCATATCTGGTTTCCGGTGCTGCAAAATATATTCGAGAGAAATCCAATTCTTTGCTTGATTGGGAGCCACTGATTTCTAATCTCCCAAATCGTAGGTGAAGGCTACTTCTAACTGCTCAGGAAAAAACATGACCAAAGACAGATTAGCAGCCCTCGTTGCGGTAAGTTGTCAAAAAAGGCGAAAATTTATGATTCATTGAAAATCGCGATTGGATATTGTGAAAACTTTAAGGAGTTACATCCCTTGGTATTGATGGAACTGGGCCCGTGGGCTAGCGGATGATTGCGGGGCGATTCCTCCATTTTCATGCTCAACGTTTCCGCAAGGAGGACATTCGACACTTCACACCCAGTATTGGTGATAACTCGAGAAGCCCCACCCGATATGCACTCAAAATGTCACAAGCTGTGGAAAAGCAAAAAACGCCTACATTTTTGTAAATTTTCCCTTGTATTAATTCTGCATCATAGGTTATGAATCAGACAGATAAAATATTGACTGCTGAAAAGGCTAGCAGTCAGATTCAGTTCAGCAGATAAAGATTTTCGGTTGCATATTTCCTTCCATTGTAGAAGAAAATTTGTGACAATATTTTTTTTTGTGGTTTTGTTATAGATGACAGCACAACGAGCTAATCCTATTCACGGAATATAACTTTTTTTTGCCAATGTCATTTTTACATACGGGAGAATGTTTAATCAATTTTCCCATAAGATATTACACATTTAATGGCATCGAGAGTGCGTTGAAGTTGTGTCAGACGCATGAATATCAGGCAAAAATTTAATAGAAGAATAACGCCCCCAACTCTGAATTTAATCGACGCTTGACTACATTTAAATTTGCAACCGGAATTTTCATGCCTTAATTATTTTAGCCCAAAAAAAATTGTTTTCCATTAATTTGTCTCATTTTACAAGTGAAAATAGGATATATGCATATATAAAAATTAGGTGTTTCCTAATAGTCCTCCCTCTGGAACTCTGACTCACTGAAAATAATTTTTTTTATTCCATTTTACTTCTTTTTTAAAAGTTAGATCTCGCCAGAGTTAATTTGTTTCTTCTAACTGTTGACTTGGTTTTAGGTCAAAGATCAACGAGGTACTTTGCATCATTCACTGAGTCCCCTTCAATCTCAAGTGAGAATAATTTAATTTGTGATATTTTATTCGTTAGACAATCACTGTTTAACTTAAACGGCTTCCTCTAAATTTTTTTAAAAGTATGTGTGCTCTAAATTGCCGGCAAAATGAAAGCCATATACCTACTACTGCTATTTTAAAATTTTGTGCAGAAAAGAAAAAATTATAATTGAAAATTTCTTTTGGAGTCTTTTTTGCTGTTAAATGTGTCATTCTTTGACTTCATTATAGCAACATTGCATGATTCAGAGGTGTCATTAGTGAATAATTAGAAAAATTATCGCGCGACTTCGATAATCGCAAACATTAAATTAGTTCTTCATTGAAAGTTTACTGAAGTAAAACAAACACAGTCGAACCTATTTAAGAGTAATTCGTTTATCAGCATAAAATCCTTGAATTTGAAATAAGATTACCCATCAGCAGTATTTCACCCCAGTATATGTAGGCCGACACTAATTTTGGTGCACTCGACACTAGAGTTTATTTAGGGAATGGTGTCGTTGATTCTGAATCTGGCTAGAAAAGGTTAAGCTTAATTATAAATTTTCTTTTTTTTCTGTTTTTTGCATAATTTTTCAATATTTCTATTATCTATTTTTATTTATTTTATAATTTTCTCTATTTTTATTTATTTTATAATTTTTGTTAGTTTTCTCTTTGCTTGGAATCGGCCGGTTAGGAAATTATACCTGTTGGCTATGTATATATATAAATAAATAAATAAATAAATAAAATATTGGTTGACCCACAACCAATAATTAAATTTTTTATCCACATCGACTGAGCATTTTACGCAATTATGACAAATATTGTCACATTTTAAGTTATACCTGCTAAAAGCAGCGGAAGAAAAATTACCGAATTATATGAGTCAGGCGCCGCTTCATTGGTTCAGTAGCATTTCTGCCGTTTCCCCCTGATAAAGTAAGGACAGTGAGGTACAAATATTCACGCCATAAACTCAATCGGTTACATTTTTTCTTTCTTGTACGTAGCATAATAAAGTATTGTATCCATGAAAAATTTCGACCTCTTAATTTTGCCTAAAAAACATCATGAGTCGATTGGAGCATTATTACAAAAATATCTTTCTACCTGCTAGTTTGTCGGCCTGTTTGTCAGTGTACAAGATTTCTCAACAACTAATACAGCTAGAACTATAAAATCTTACAGATATGTTCGCTCCTGGACTAAAAATCCGTTAAAACTTGGAAATTTTTAACACCCTTAGTAGTCTGAAGGGATAACATTTTCGCTTGTCCATTTTTTGTAGATTTCAGTTAAATATTATGCATTATAATAATAAATATATAAATAAAATAGTTTTGACAAATATGTTAACAAAATTTAATATTTTAAGATTTTTTTTATACACTTTCTTTTTTTCAAATCACTTGAAGCTTATATTTCTAAAACTATGAAACCAATGGAAGTTAAATTTCGTCATCTTGTGCCGTTTCGTTGACAATACAATACTTTCACTACTTCGCCCTTGTAAGGGCAACGGAAGGTACTGTTTCATCTGAAGGTTTTTGGGGTCGCTGAGTCCGATTTTTAAATTATTTTTTTTATTGTTTACATTGTTTATTATATAGAACATTCATTAAAGGATATGTGATTTTTGTTGTTTAAAATAATAAATAAATCTGTGGTCACAAGGAAAACCCGCTTAAGTCGAGTTATGTACTTTTAAAGGTTAGTGCATATTTGAAGTTCTATATTCTGTCAAAAATTGGTTTTCATGCTGTACCCCTAGGAAGAATGGCAGAGCAAAAAGCATATAACCTAAGTCAGTTTTGCTTGCAAAAAAAAAATAATCAAAACTTTAAACCCAAATTACTCAAAACACACTTTTTCGACTTAAGCAGTTTTTCCTTGTGACCACAAAAATGTTGCAAGCTAGTACTATATATAATTTCGCCGAGTTGAATATTTCTCAAGATATTAATTTTTTTCAACAAACATGTGTGGCCATGATTGGAATAAAAAATGATGGAAAGTCGCGTACAAATATGTCATGATTTGTAGATTTTGCAAGAGTTTAAACTTCGAAAAGCGCCAAATTTTCTTCATCCGGCTTTTTAGTATTAACCGTAAGTAACCAAACTGGCGGCTTTTTAAAAATCGCAATTTAGTTTTTTTGCGTTTTAGTCCGAAACTACACAATTTTCAATAATCTTTTGTATGACAAAAGTTGAAGACAGTTAAATGTCCTAAACTTTAGTCTTTTAACCGAACTGAGTATTTCAGTTCAGGCCGTTATCGAGATATACAGTTTTTGCGATTAATCACTGGTTGTATGTATGAGATGACATTCTCCACAATTCCTCTAACTCGAAATCCTTGTAATTCGAATTTTCCTCTAACTCGAATTTTTTAACCTTTTTTGCCCTCCCTTCATTTTTTTGCGCTCCCCTCAGTTTGTTTTAAAAACTTCTAAAAACGAATAAATATACATATATGTATGTACATGTATTTAAAAAAAATGTTTCAAATTCTCCAACTCGAAATTCCTCTAACTCAAAACGATTTTGATGGCAGCAGACAATTCGAGTTAGAGGACTTTGACTGTATTTTCATTAAAAGATAAAAAAATATTTTTTTGCTAATTGCTTGCATACTAACGGTAGAGCCATAAAATTTTACAGGCATGTTAATTCCTGGACTGGGAAAATTATCTACCTTTTTGCCTTTTACCGTAAATCGATATCTTTTACCGTTTTCGAGATATTTCCGATCTTGTAAAAAAACACAGCTTAATTTACCTAACGGTGAAATGATAAATGAAACCTCATATGATGAATATAAGTGAGTATAATGTTTGAAGTTTTTATACAAAAACATTTGAAAACTCAAGAAATAATTAAAGTAGACAGTTGAAATATGGCATAGAACAGGATTTTATCAAAAGATAAACCTCTTCTGGAAATGAAAAAAATTGGAAATGAGAAAACTTTTTCCCTGTTTTCTCGAACATGTTCGTTTGTTCCACAGGATTCTATGGAACGAGTAAAAGAGATGCCACTCTGATATCAATAACTGATAACCACAGATATCGTACTACTAGATCGCGGTGCTCGAACAATTCCATAGCAATAATATGGGACAGCGTGACTATGGTTGTCTCATTTATTCTTCGAACTTTAGTGATGTCAGATGTTCGAATTAACAAACTCAATAACACTTGAATTATATGTTTTACATCGAACTCATAAGACTTATACACAGGTTTAGGGAGTTGCATATTAATGTATGTCGCAGCTCTGAATATTAACATGAATAATCGGTATAGGGATTGAATAATATTCCATCGGGGACCTGCATAAGCATTTTTTTCCAGAATTTTAATTTTCCAGAATTACTAGCTTTGTCCCTTTTTTTTCGTTATAGCTTTTTGACGTTTCAGTGGCCCATTTGAGATAGCAAATGGCTTGATCTAGTCTAATAGTACGATATCTGTGCTGATAACGATCTGATTCCGATATCGCTGTTGCCCGACTGCGCCTACTGAAATCAATTGGCATGTCACAGTGAGCCGATAAATTTGGACAGGGTCGCTGTTTAAATGTCAAAATGTCAGACAGCGAAGAATTCCTGTTTTTGTATTGCTTGAAAAAAAGGAAACGGAAAAGAAGATATTGGGAACATCCTACACTGAGAGAACAGAAATCTATATTTTGCGTGCCAATCACTACAATGTTAGTGCCAGTTGCTACTGATGTAGTGTCAAATTCTCATATTGGGCTCCTCACTGCATCATATAGTGCCAAGGCGAATGAGCGAAAAGCAATATCTTTTCTCTCAGAAATTGTTCAATAGCGCCTAAAGTTCAAGCGAGATAGAAACCATTCACGTTTAGACTCGCTTTATTAATAGACTTCGGTGGCCGTATGCGTTTGTGAGTGGACTTCAACCCCAGAGATCTCGGGTTCGAATCTCGGTAAGAGTAAAAGTTTTTCCACATTTAATAATGCGTAAGTAAATATTAATAATTTATAAATACACTCATACCTCGACTTTTCGCTATAACGGCCTTCTTTAATTGTGGCACTTTTTCGATTTACGGCCCAAAATGTTTCGTTATACGGCCAAAAAAAAATTGTGAAAAAAAACAAAAGCTATAATTGCCAAATCTATCAATTATTGAAAACCCGTATGGTGATTTAAGTGAACGGCGGTTCATTTTCGTCATCAAATTAGAACCAATTTAAACATTTTAAATTATGTTTTTTATTATGTATATGGACATGTGCATATGATTTTTTTTTAAGTTATCTTTTTATGTACATATGATTTTTTTTTTGTTATTGGAGTTATCCTTTTATTACTTGTTATGTATTTTTATTTTGTATGTAAGCATTTTTAAATGAAATAAAAAGAAAAAAAAATGCATTTTAAACTAAAAACTACGTTATTTAAAAAAAATGGAACGGATCCTATTGAATGTGTATGGGTTTGTATGAAAATAATTGATTCGTTATACGGCTTTTCGCTTTACGGCCAACTTTCCCGGAACGTATCTAGGCCGTAAAGCGAGGTATGAGTGTACTGTAAAAAATAAAAAACACTACTGGGAAATTGGTAAAAACCTAATATTGCTATCGTAAAACCATGAAAAATGAAGATTTTATTTTTTTAAAAGCTTTTAAAAAAGCTTTTCTTCTGACAAGAAATATAGTGAGGAGCCCCAGAATCATAGTACGCCATTTTTGTAGTGCCAGACCGGTGATTCTTTCTCTCAGTGTAATATTATTAAAAACAGGAAATTGAGTACAATTTATAAGAATATGCAGAATGAAAAGTTTCAGACCTTCCATAGAAGTTTTACTCAATCTGTGACTGCCCCTCAATCTGCCACACAATCCCTCCTTGAATCACTACTGCTCACGCAATCGTACAAGCACCTCCTTTTTTCCACTGCATTTACGATTGCTAAGAATTTACATGTGAAATTTTTCACGTATGCGTGCGAGTCTAAGGACGTGCTAATTTCCGTTCTAATTCCAGTTTGTATACGAAAGTCTCCACTTCGGAATGCAATCTAGTATGAAACTGTATTAGCATGCAATTAGACCGTTTCGAACATGCCCTAAATATATACCATTAAATTGTAAGCCACACGATGTTTTTATTTTATAATAGCGCTTCTCCGTTCAGGCTATTCTTAAATGCAAGGCTGCCAAACTCAAGGGTCAACACGACTAGTAATCGTTGATAGGTAAATGTTGTGTTCCTCATTAATTAAACTTGTGGTTTGGCGTTTTTTTCCCCCGGATGCCTTAAATAGAGGACAATGTCTGGATAAAAATGGAAAAACAGATAAACTTCAAAACTAAATTCAGTAGTTGCAGTCGCTGCGCTAGCCTATCCACGATCTATTCGGGTTTTATATATACTTCTCTAGAAATGCTAAGAAGATCTCTCTGAGTTAGACGATCTTGTACCATTACATTTCTAAGTTAGCACAGGATGTTAACACGGGAAGGGTGGCCAAAATTCTTAAAAGCTGGCAAACTCGCGGAAAAAATGAACAAACTTTTTCATACAGCAAAGAACTGTGTTCGCATTTTAACTCTAAAACTCTTCCACAGGATTATTGAGCCTAAATGTCTATATAGACCTGAAATATTTCGTTTTAAATCAAATGGAATTGTTTATTTTTTACTTACCCCACGACTCCATTAGACTTTTTAGAATCATGATTTTTTCCCCCACTCCATATTTTGGCGAATAAAAAAATCAGCGCGTGGGCATTTTCAGTCATGATTTTTCATTTTTATTGTGTCTCCATAGCGTACTTAGAAATGTCAACCAGGAGGTAATCAGGGCAGCTAACTAGAAATCAGCCAATTTGACTGAACAAATGGCAAAAAAAATCCTACTTTTCAGCAGCCGAAAAAATCATGACAGTACGGAGATTTAAATCATTATGCAAGATTTTTTGAGTCTCCATTAGATTTTTTCGTGATTGGATTTAAATACAATCTGGAAAAAAGTCTAATGGAGTCGTGGGGTTACACTGTATCGGGTAAATCGAAAGGATCGACAGTCGTGTTATTCTTTTAATTTGGGACAATATTTTATAATTATTCGCATGATAATCATTATTAATAAAAAAAATGGCGTTTGAAATTACTTCTATTTTTTGTTTGATTTGACAACAATATTTAAATATTTATTTAAAGCTGTATTCATTCCGAAGTTGTAATTTATTCAAATTAAAAAAAATGCCTTGGGAGGTCTTCGGTTTCTCTCACTTGTTATAGTGAAAGCATTGAGTCGCTTTGCGCTACGTTATAAATACTAATGGAATGCAATTAGTGCATAATAATAGCGTCAAACACTAATTTTGTTGCCGAAATTGATAATTTTATTTTTTTTATACTCGATATGATTATATTAGATTTTGTATACTGTTTGTAATGCATCAAACCAATCATCGGAAACAAAATTGAACTACACCAAGGTGTTTGACACCATAACTTTCGAAAGGATTGAGCTAGAGATTTAAAATTTTGTAAAGTTACGTTTCTCGTAAATGGCTAGACTAAGTTCTTGAACGGGCAAAATCGAACCATTTTCCCCCCATCCCTTACGAAACAGTTTTGTGCAATTTTCTCGAAAACGGTGAGTCATATTGAAAAATTTATCAAAGTAAAATGTGTTTAGAATATGATTATGTATAACCGTTCCATACATCAAAATGTAATCGGACCACTCCTTTCCCTCTCTCCTATACAAATTATTTTTTATACCCGTATGGTGAAATCAAAGGGTATATTAACTTTGCCTTACCGTTTGTAACGCCAAGATCCCGTCATCGCACAAAAAAATGAATTACACCAGTGTGTTTAGAATGATAAAAATATTTAATTTTTGCATGTCCGTCCGTCCGTCTATCCGTCCGTCCGTCTGCCTGTCTGTAGCGCGGATTGCGGGCGCACGGATTGAGCTAGAGACTTGAAATTTTGCGCAGATCCGTGTTTCGTAAAATGCGAGGCTAAGTTCGTTAATGGGCAAAAATGGACCATTAGGGGGGGTACCCCCCATACGAACGAAAACGGTTTTTGTGAATATCTCGAAAACGGTGCATCTTATCAAAAAAGTCTAAGAACAAAAGTTATTTAGGATATGATTCTACATAAAACTCCCATACATCAAAATTCGATTGGAATAAATTTTAAAAAATCTTATTGGAAAGTTTGACTTCAAAGTGGAATTTTGGTACAACTGTTCGAATTTTGATGCGAATATCACCATACGGGTTTTCAATAATTGCCAGATTGGCAATTATAGCTTTTGTTATGTTTCTTTTTAAACGTTTTTCCCTTTATTTTTGATTTGCAATTAATATTCTAAAATACATTTTATATCATAAAAATGTTTTAATTATATCTACATCTAACATTGGGATATTTACAGCAGACATTAATGTTTGTATATAGTTTAGGGATGGTTTCAACGAGTTGGTTTCTTCATTTTCATTATTGAATGTGTTGAATACTTTGTCTATTTTTTGTAGCTCCTCCATGAATATCTTGTTGGGTTTATGAAGTCCCCCTTCACTTATTATATTCGCCCATGACAGCACCGAATTCACATCGATGTCACAAAACCTATCAATAATATTCGGAATTTTTGATTTGAACAGATTAATGAGGTAACCAGCCAAGTATTCTAGGGCGTCGTATTTAATTTCACTTCTACCTCAGTTGAAGTGAAGCAAATGTGATCACAGCATCTGAAAATATTAGAGATTTTATTAGAATAGCGGAAAATTATAATCACCATATGAAATTACTTACTTCCATAGTTCAGTATTACATGATTTATCTTCGAATGTTCTGAAGACATTCTGGTCATTAACTGTTGGTGTCTGATCATCAAATAGTTCCTCAATTAAATCTTCACGATCCTTCTTATTGCGTCTATCACTTCAGGATTGCTGCTTTTTTTTTAAGTTGACGTTGATGACAGATTTTCGGTTGGAATGGTTTCAATTTTCTTGAGTTCCTCGGAGAATATTTCAGTAGATCGTGCTGCAAATTCCGTATATACTGATCTGCAGTAAAATGTCTTGAGCACATATACGCCGTACTAGGATTTATTTTATCCTTTGTTCGACATTTTTCTACCCACACTTTAGCTACTTTTTGGTCTTTTGGAAACCTGAAAAGTCTCACTTCACTAACTTCCGCGGTTTTTTTCGACGCTTATTATTGTCCGTTTCACAACCAAAAACCGAGCAAATAGCCATCTCGTTTATTTTTTTAATAATATTGCGTTTTAATGCAATAATATTAAAAAAACATAACAAAAGCTATAATTGCCAATCTGGCAATTATTGAAAACCCGTATGGTGATATTCGTATCAAAATTCGAACAATTGTACCAAAATTCCACTTTGAAGTCAAACTTTCCAATAAGATTTAAGATTTTTTAAAATTTATTCCAATCGGATTTTGATGTATGGAAGTTTTATGTAGAATCATATCCTAAATAACTTTTGTTCTTAGATTTTTTTGATAATATGCACCGTTTTTGAGATATTCGCAAAAAACGTTTTCGTTCGTCCATTGGTCCATTTTTGCCCATGATGGTCCATTTTTGCCCATGAACGAACTTATAAGTCAACCACAATGATAGCGGCAGCGGCACCATTATAGCGGCATGCCTCTGACAAAATTGAAACATTAAAACTTATTTAATTGGTCCGCTACTTCGCTCCATTTATTTTCCTTGATTTTATATCCTTATATTGAGGATGGGCCAAATCGTAGAGCATTGGATTTCCTTTCACGAACTCGATTAGTTTTTTCTCCGTTGTCGGCATCTTGGGAAATCAAAACGTCAAAAAAACTGCATAGAATGTGGCGCCAAATGTCGTGGTTGTCACTAAACAACGAAGAAAAATCGTCATAGAATGTGGCGCCGAATGTGGTGGTTTTCAGAAAACATTTTGGGCGGCGGCGGCAAGTTTGACTTTGATTCAAACTCGGCGGCGACGGAAAAAGTGCGCTGCCGTTGCCGCTGTATTGTAGCAGCTCTAGTTGCGCTACGTAAGTGCAAAACAAATGCCGCCCGCCGCTGCCGCTTGCCGCCCCAATTGTGGTTGAACCATTAGCCTCGCATTTTACGAAAAACGGATCTGCGTAAAATTTCAAGTCTCTAGCTCAATCCGTGCCCCCGCAATCCGCGCCACAGACGGACGGACGGACGGACATGCTAAATTCAACTTTTTTATACCCGTATGGTGAAACCAAAGGGTATATTAGATTTGCCTTACCGTTTGTAACGCCAAGATCCCGTCATCACACAAAAAAATGAATTACACCAGTGTGTTTAGAATGATAACAAAAGTTGAATTTAGCATGTCCGTTCGTCCGTCCGTCTGTGACGCGGATTGAGCTAGAGACTTGAAATTTTGCGCAGATTGGTTTTTCGTAAAATGCAAGGCTAAGTTCGTTAATGGGCAAAAATGGACCATTAAGGTAACTGTACCATATTCCGTGCCATTAAGGGTTCTGCCACTTTAAGTTGAATTTATGCTTTTCCAAGATAAAGGAGCAATGCCAAACTTTTTTTAGCATAATTTAGTATCAATTCTGTGTAGATTATCATATGTGTCATACTTGTAAAAATATATTTTATATTATTTATTGACAAATTTGTTAACACCTTAATTGTCTGTAATTCCGTGCTAAAAAAATGACGTTGTATTTAATTCCGTGCTAGTAAGTACCTAATTCCGGCCTATCTATGGGGATTGCAGTTTTGCACACAAAGCAGTATGAAAGAGCTTAAGTTTTATGAAATAAACATACAAACAGCTACAATAGCGGCGTAAATCGTGAAATATCCAATATGAAGAAATTTAAATTTAATAATTTGAATTTTTTGAAAGTTTAAACACTTGAGTATACATAATATGATTTTCCTTCCTATAAAACACAACAAATATTTAAATAAGAAAAACAATATTTATGCAGATATGTATTTATTCGATTATGTATTCAATAATACAAAATACAAAAATAAAATAAAAATCACAATTCATTGCATGGAAGTTAATATAAAATATATTTTCTTAAACAGTTGCATTATTATTTGCTCAATTAAAGTCTTGAATAGAATAAATTCCTCTATTATTTAAAAGCACTTGAAAATTAATTTCCTTCAAGATATCTTTAGCGTCATAAAAAGGACCTCATCGTGTTCAGGCCAACGCCAGTTGGCTTCGCACATTGTCATTGTTTTTAATTCGATTGCGAATTCCGTCTTTGTCACGGAATATTGTACACGTCTGATTAAGTCGGGAACCAAATTCCGTGCTAGGTAAAATAGTAGAATATAAATATTATTTTAGTGTTTTTAATCAAAACTTGTAGTAAAAATATTACTCTTTTATTTTATAATAATAAAGTTACATAATGCTCGGATTTTACACGAATTGTAATGAATAACAAAAAACGTGGTATGGAGAGGATTCTGTTATAATATAAAAAAAAAGTTGTTGACAAAATCTCAAATAACTAAAAAACAGTAAAAAAAAATCCGGAATTTGCTCAAGTGCACCTCTATGGTATACTTTATTTAATAAAACCGATAACTAATTATTTATTTTATGATTGATTGCAAAAAAAAGCCAAAGAAAAACTAATTATTATTCGTGAATTCCGTCCTAGGCACGGAATAATGTACACGTCAGATTATTTAATGAACGTAATTCCGTCCGACAGTAAAATGGCTTGTTTAATTAAAAAAACACAGAGTAATACTTTGATACAAATAAAAATACTTAAAAAAAGGCATAATTTTAACAAAAACAAAGATGTGGTTAGAAATGACTTACATTTTACTTTTTGTGATCTTAAGAAAATTGCTCCAGTTCCTTGACGATTCACACAACACGTTTACTTGGCACAGCACTTTTCACAGAATTACTGATCAAGATAGGATTATTAGTTGTAATCGATAGACAATAATATATACTACACTTCATTTTTAGACACAGTAAACATTACTGATCAAGTTTTATCAAGTGATTTCCTCAAAAGTTGATCAGTTTTCTTATTTTATGAGTTTTAATGAAATGGGACGGAATAATGTACTAGGCCGTAATAGTGTACACTTACCTTAGGGGGAGTACCCCCCATACGAACGAAAACGATGCATCTTATCGAAAAAGTGCAAGAACAAAAGTTATTTAGGATATGATTCTACATAAAACTTCCATACATCAAAATCCGATTGGAATAAATTTTAAAAAATCTTAAATCTTATTGGAAAGTTTGACTTCAAAGTGGAATTTTGGTACAATTGTTCGAATTTTGATACGAATATCACCATACGGGTTTTCAATAATTGCCAGATTGGCAATTATAGCTTTTGTTATGTTTATCATTCTAAACACACTGGTGTAATTAATTTTTTTGTGTGATGACGGGATCTTAGTGTTACAAACTGTAAGGCAAAACTAATATACCATTTGGTTTCACCATACGGGTATAAACACCGACTTTCATACGCACAACGCAAATTTTCTATACAAACATATTGATGTATGGGAGTTTTATGTAGAATCATATCCTAAATAACTATTGTTCTTGGACTTTTTTGATAAGACACACCGTTTTTGAGATAATCCCTAAAAATGTTTTCGTTCGTATGGTCCATTTTTGTCCATGGACGAACTTAGCCTCGCATTTTACGAAGAACGAATCTGCGCAAAATTTCAAGTCTGTAGCTCAATCCGTGCGCCCACAATCCACGCCACAGACGGACGGACGGACGGACATGCAAAAATCAATTTTTTGAATCGAATTGAAATCTTATGCGGACGTCATAAAATCTAAATTTCATCACTTAAAGAAAATATAAGGAAAGATAGTTCGTATGCTGTGATGCTTACATTCCCATTCCCATTATGTATGTATACTAGCTTGCAAGAACCCGGCGTTGTCCGGGTAGTAATAAATTTTTGAATATGAAAAAATCTTTTTTTTTTTCAAAAGTATTTTGATGTGTAGAAAAATTATGCAGTAATTATATTTCAAATAATTTTTTATTCATCATTTTTTTTGGTTTGACGAAATGTTTTCAAGAAAATTGCAAATATTTTTTCCATCTGCTTGGGAGATAGGGAATAAAGCGAATTCCCTTATTGCCAGACATTTAAGATTTTTGCATTGAGGCGAAATCTACGGGACGCGTCAGATCCTTTTGCGATACTCGAAGAAAGGTAAAAAAGCGTAAATTATGTATGTTTAAAAACTTTAAATTTATGTGTTTGTGAGGTTTATAAAAATAAATGGGCTTCCACAGGCACTAGCAGTGGAAATCATTGAAATGTTGACTCCGCACATGCCTAATCAAATTTTAATATCACCTGCTCTTGGTGTTTTGTATGCGCTAAACTTCTACGCAAACGCACTGTTTTCACTACCTCATAAAGCAAGTGATATCCCTTGGTAATGTCGACAAAAACGTTGGAAATGTGGAATAGATTTCCAGACGTCAAACCATTAGTGTTACCCGAGTGAAGGAAATCGCATTGGAAGTCAAACCTGCATTAGTGTGCTGTATCCACCAACACAATTAAAAGAAAGTTGAATATGTGCACATAACTCGCTTGTCGATAATTATCGACAGTTCCCTCAGAATCCCTATACAGGTGACAAAATACCTTATTTAAATTCGTTCTCCACAAAATGAATGATTTGAATTATGAAATCGCACAAAAACAGTGAGTGAATAAAGGAAATTTGTGTTGATGCAAGTCCCCTAACCTCACTTTTGGAAATCACAATGTTCTGGAAAAAAGCACAAAATTCAACACCAATCCATTTAATTTCACTAGGTCACTGAGTAAATACCTTAATTCACTTCGTTGATCACAAAATAAAATGCTTTCGACGATTTAAAAGTGGAAAAAACAGCGATAATTTGCGCACTATATCGATAAACAACCGCTTCGCATCGATCATCAATGAGGAAAGAGCGAATATATTTCTCAGCTGTCAAACGTGAATTTGAGAGCGTAACGCCATCTGTTGGCGATAACATTATCGTGAGGGACAAAATCATCCGTTTTTCAGTTCCAAATACAATTTTTTCTCCTTCCATACCATAATCTCATACAATATGCAAATTTCAATTTTTCCGATATTTCCGCTTTTCCCCAAAATTTCCTCGACTTTTCCAACAAAACGAAAAAAGAATCGGGATTTTTGATTTGGAATTACTGAAAGTGCAAGATAGAAAACCGCTGCCATCAACAACCCGTGAAAGTATCCAATTCCGGTATTTCAAGATTTTCCGACTTTTCCGGCGGAAATTTCCAGTTTTCGGCTCCGTAGTGTTTTTATCTGGTTCAATACGAATCCAACAAAGAAATCCCCATGCAAATCGGATAATATTCAGCCGAGTTATGGATAGTCTTACTGACCACGATTCATTCTTATAGATTGGTTTCTAACCGTCACTCTGTGTATCAAAAAAACTAAATTCATACTGGGTACTGGAGTGTAATACATCCCAGCTACAAATAAAAAGTGAAAGAATGGACCGATTTCAACGTTTTTTTGTTGGTGGTATCTATGGACATTCTTTTGTAAAATTTGAAATATTTGATGAAAATCGATAAACTTTTTTTCAAGCAATAAGGTTTGATAGACAATAAAAAGACAATCAATATGAAAGGGGCTTGACATTTTTTAAACCTAGTAGAATTTCGTACCAAAGGTATTTCCTTGCTTATCGTATAGTTCTTCTTCACGAGTTATGTTGTATTATTTCAGCTCAATCGATCGACTGGTTTTGGAGTTTGAGCTTTTTAAACAGAGCTTTTTGTTGAATTTTTTGAAAGAAATTGACATTTTTTTAGTTTTCGTAAAACTAATAAGATTTTTTCTAGTAAATGTCTGAAATACGACGCATAAGTTAGCCTTTTTAATTGAGAGACTGAATTTGAAACAGTTCTGTAATAATCCTTGAGATGGAAGTACACATGAAAGAAAGTGGAAAAAATAGTTTTCCAACAAGAGCATAACCAAGATAAACACCGATATAAACCAGGTGGTAATCAGTTCAAGTAGCTGAAGTCGGTTTTCAGGCGAATCCAATGTGATATGTGTCGAAATTCAAATACAGATCAGTTTTGCTTCGCTTGAAAATCGACTTTAGCTACTTTAACTTGTAGTAGCGCAATAGCGCACATAACGTAAACGAGTCAAACGAAACAACTTGGTTATTGAGCCAACTGTTGGGGAAATTTTTACATATGTATTCAATACGATAGATGGGAAATATCGCCTTGTCTTGCTTTCTCGCACATTGACTTATAGACAAGCCCAAAAATACAATTTCTTGTTACATATTCTCTTTTCATGAGTCTTGTTAGCGCACTAACTCAACTCAGCACTGTATCTCATGTCTATTGTAAATACATATGATACACAGCGAAGTATTGAGTTATTTTGTTTGTTCCTCCTCTTGATCGATAAAATTGACTGTTTCACACAACGAATTGACAGCGCGGCAAAAAAGCGCAGCCATAATGACGATGGTTCCAACCGGTGCACCATATGGCGCAATTGCGTTAACGCACTGCGCTGATACAGTGTACTGCGCTTGCGCTACTGTATCAGCGCACGAAATTTTACTGCGTTACCCATGTCTACTTCGGTGCTGTCTGCCGAGAGTGGGGATATTGAACACTATTTTCATCACATTAGAGTTATTATCCGACAACATCAGAAAATACCTGGCGGCGAAAAGCCGAAGCTAACATTTCTAGCTGTTAATTGTATAGGGTTTATTATGCCCACTACATAAGGGGGGTTTTATGACATTGCAGGAAAATCACATTTTTCTCATACATAACATTAAAAAATGTATGAAGAGGATAGAAGGTAAACAACGAATATCTTAAAAATAACAACTTTTTGACAACTACCTACTTGATTAGTTTTGGATTTCGGCACAAGTCGATTCAACATATCCTAAAAACAAATTCAAATCCACAATAATTTCCCATTCGTTTTTTTAATGATCCATCTAGATATCTTAATCGGATCATTAAAAAAAAACATCTTAAAAGGCTTTCTTCCATTACCATGACTTCTGTAACTGCAAAAAAATGCGGAAAACTAGAGCAAGATAGACTTTTATGTAGATCTAAAAAAGGAATGACTGAATACAAGTTAAACGCTATCCCTTCCAGTTTTACAATTTCATAGCAATCATATCAAACCTTATGCTATGAATATAATGTTCAAATTGGCATGGTAACAAAGCTTTTGACTATGCATGCGAAGGAGAAAAATGACATCACGCTATAATAACAGTTTGAATGGGTCCGTGCTTACTATTCACTTACAGGGACAATGTGTGATTGTAGTAGAAATCGCCATAAAAAACAGGGGAAATTATTCTTGCAGTTGCCGACAAATTTTTGCAGTTGATTCTTATCTCCCTTTCTCGTCAACGTATCTTCACATAAATGTGTCTATATTTTTTTGCAGTTGCCGAAGTCATGGTAATGGAGGAGAGCCTTAATAGGGAAATACTGATCGAAATCGACAAAACAAGCGTTTCAAATTTACTGAAATATCTCAAGAAGACAACTCGAATCGAAAAACATAACAAAAGCTATAATTGCCAATCTGGCAATCATTGGAGACCCGTATGGTGATATTCGTATCAAAATTCGAACAGTTGTACCAAAATTCCACTTTGAGTCAAACTTTCCAATAAGATTTTTTAAAATTTATTCCAATCGGATTTTGATGTATAGGAGTTTTATGTAGAATCATATCCTAAATAACTTTTGTTCTTAGACTTTTTTGATAAGATGCACCGTTTTCGAGATATTCACAAAAACCGTTTAATTAGCCATTAACGAACTTAGCCTCGCATTTTACGAAAAACGGATCTGCGCAAAATTTCAAGTCTAGCTCAATCCGTGCGCCCGCAATCCGCGCCACAGACGGACGGACAGACAGACGGACAGACAGACAGACGGACAGACAGACGGACGGACATGCAAAATTCAATTTTTTTTATCATTCTAAACACACTGGTGTAATTCATTTTTATGTGTGATGGCGGGATCTTGGCGTTACAAACGGTAAGGCAAAGTTAATATACCCTTTGGTTTCACCATACGGGTATAAAAATCATTTGATAGCGAAATAGGGAAGAAAAATAAGATTGCCCGAAAACCGGTATTGAAATGCTCAAAAACTTTTTTCTGAATACAATATTTTATTATACTTCGTAGGATGGCTGGATCTGACTATATAAGTAGATATTTAGTGAAATCACAAGTGATTTACTTATTATTAAGTGCTTTATTAGCTAAAAAGTATTTGGACATAAATGAGTGGTTTGTCAAGCCGAACAGAGTCCAAGGCAAGAAAACAAAAATCCAAATATGTGCATTGCATACACCAAATTTTTATAAGCAAATTGCTTTGCTTGCTTTTTTTTATAATCTGGGGATCTAAAACTGCAAAGATACTCATGGTTTCAATATAAATAAAATCAATATAAACGGTAATGAAAATTGTTTCTTCGCTCCAACGAAACGAGATGTCGGGAAAGGAACTTGACAGATAATGAACTTGACTAAAATCACACGTTCAGATTTGTAAATGGCTCGTTTAGTATTTACCAAGTGGAGGTAGCTACTTGACTGTAAAATTAGAATCAAATGAATTTACTTGATTAACTAAACGACTTGACCAAATTGATACGAAATCGGTATGTTCGCACCTGTTTAGTTACTAAATAATTTGCTACTTGCCTAAAATACTTGTAAAGTTTGAACCGGCCTTAAGAAAGTATTAACATTTCTTTTTGTCAGTCTGTGTAGAAGATTTTTCAAAAACTAATAGAGCTGGAGCTCTGAAATTTTACAGGCGTGTTTTGTCCTGGAATGGGACCATCTTATCAATTTTTGGTGGAATTCCGTTAACCGGCGGAAGTAACCAGAATGGCGTTTTTTTAGAAATCGCGATTTTGTGTTTTGCTATTAACTCCGGAACTGAACGGTTTTCGGTAGCCTGCCTTATGTATGACAAAAGTGGAAGATAGTAAAATGTCCTGCACTTTTTTCTTTTACCGGAGCTATATCTTGTGCCGTTACCGAGATATACCGTTATTTCAAAGAAATTAGATTTTTGCGATTATCTTGAAAATAACGGTTTTTTGCTGGTTGTATGTATGAGATGAATTAATGAAAATGACATTCTCCACCGTTTTGTCTTTTAGTGTTATCCGTTATCTTTTACTGTAATTGAGATATTTTCATTAAAAGGTTAAAAATTAGGTTTTTCCGAAGTGCTTCTCCAAAAAATATTAAAGGGAAGAATTAAAGGTATTAAAAATTTCTATAAATTTTTCTTTCACTATAAATCGATATAATTTTACCGTTATCGAGATATTTCAGATTTCGTAAAAAGAATCATATTTTTATATAGGCTAATATTTTTTCTGTTGGGTTATGATGAAAATTGTGCAGAAACATAGATTTTGTATAAGAAAATATATTTTTTTCGATTCGGTCCATCCGTTAACTTATTATTAAAGTTTTAATGTGTTTGGGTTTCAACTTTTGGCGAAAGCAACTGCCATAGTGCTTCAAAATTCCTATTCTATAAGCATTTATCATCATCATACTAATTTCGGCGTTAAAAATCCATTTCGTTTATATGCACGTTTTTAATTCTACGTATTTTATAATGTCGATTTATATCTGGAATATTTGCTAAAATAGTTTTTTCACTATCTGTACTTTAAAAACTAGATATAATCCAGCTAAATCAATATCAGATTCGGCATCAGTGACATCAAATTACCCAAAAATTACTCTAATATCGAGTCATGAAAAAAATCAGTTTTTATTGTTGCCCAGGGCAAAACCTGTATTTGGCGGCCCCTTACTTTATAAAAAAATCGTTGAAAATGCACTATTTATGTGCATGGGAATTTTGAACGAACGATCAAAGAGAAGGTTTGCCTCAATTTTTGTTTGTATTTATATATATAAGGGTATTTTAATTCTTCGGTATACAATAAAGATTGCGACGCATGCAAAACTTTAATTAAAAAATATCTGATGTAAACAGCACATGACTTTCTCAAACAAATTCCTACGTTCCTGCAAAATTTGCACTATTACCGGACGAAGAAATTATTAGTTTATATAAAAAATGGATTTTTATTTTACAAAATCTGAAATATTTCGATAACGGTAAAATATATCGATTTACAGTAAAAGGCAAAGATGTGGAGAATATCTTTAACACCTTTAATTCTACCTTTAACAGTTTTTTCGAAAACCCGATAGTTTGTAAGTGACTCGCAAAAATCTATTTTTTTTAATATTTAATGATATCTCGATAAACATTATTCTCTTTAACTAAGGACTTTCGGTTTAACCGGGTGAATTTGAAAAAGAAGTAAAACTTACTTTTTATTTGCCGAGACGTTTAGTTCGAGAAGCAATCGAAATTAAACGCAGGCCTACGTTTAATAGAGATGACAGCCTAAAATTATCCGAAACTTGGAATCCTGTGTTGAAATTGCTGCGACCGTTAAAGTCCATCGATAAACCGGACGACACAATCAGTACAGTTTGCCAACACACGGTCAACAGGCACCGTTATAATTTGAGAAGCCGTCCAATGTTTTAAGAAAAGCTTGAACCAGTCCTCGAGCGACCATGGTTAGCACAGGCTCTAACCGAAACGTCTCGGCAAATAAAAAGTAAGTTTTACTTCTTTTTCAAATTCACGCGGTTAAACCGAAAGTCCTTAGTTATGGCATTAAGCAACCGCGAAAGCCTTAAATCAATTATTATTCTCTTTAATTTATCGTTATCAAAAAACAGATATTTTTCAAGATAATCGCAAAAAACTTTTTTTTAAAATAACAGCTACATATACGCAGTTCTAGTGAAGCCAATACTGTAGGAAATTTTATTGTCTCCTACTCATTTATAACGTTACTAAAAAACGCGTAGTTTCGGAGTAAATCGCAAATACGAAATTGAAATTGCGATTTTTAAAAAGCCGCCGTTTTGATCCCATTTCAGAAATCTTTTACACAGCCTAACAGACAAATTTTGTAAAATGACTCCAATCGACTCAGGAGTGATCGGAAAATGTTTTTTAGGCAAAATTAAGAGGTCAAATTCATGAATACAATTTACTATACTTCGTACAAGAAAGTCAAAATACAGAAATTATTAAACAAATTTGCACCCAAAGCAAAATCTTGATTACAAATAATGCGTTATAATTACTTCGCCGTAAGCAAAAATTTTTGGATTTCATGGTCAAATTCACCTAAAAATTGATCCAAAATTTGCTGGAGAGGTGTATCTATATGTTTTGTACTTTGAAAGGTCCGAATTTGAAGCAGCGAGATATGAAAAAAAACATCTTTTAAGCAACTTTTTTGGCATCGAAAATATTTTCTTTTTGGTATCTTGAGAAGTAGAGTGAATTTGGTGAAAGCAAAGACTAATTAGAATCAGTCAGGTCAAAATAGCCTAAAATTCAATACCTTGGATATTTACACAAAAAATGTCGTTTTTATTGGACACTTTGTTTTAATGAACAAAACTTTTGTACGATTTTTTTTTCTTTTAAGTTTTTTATTGATTTTTTTTTTGTTTTTATTTGTATTTTCTTTTTGTTAAGTTTTATTAATTTTTTTATAGAATTTATTTTTAAGGAAACTGATTATAATTTTAATAACGTTTTTTTTAAGTAGAGGAGAATACTGATAGGGAATTATGGACTGGATAAGAACAATGTTGTATTTCAAACCAACACCATTGAATTTTTTTTTCACCTCCGAGACTCAACAATATCAGTAATGTGTCATCAGGAATTCTCATATTAAGTCATATTTTAAACCCTTATCGACCTGATGAGATTTTCGAGAAAATCGCAGAAATCTGTTCCATCTGTTCGGGGAGATGGAGTTGTCTAATTCGATCCATTCATGATCAGTATCTAATTTTTATACGAAAACCGTATCTATACCAATGTTCAAGTCTCTAACTCTTGCATAGATGGAACTGTGTCCAAGTCGAAAGATTTTTTCGGGACATAATAATGTTTTTATGAAAGAGTTTCGAAAAATGCACTTAACTGCATCTTTATCTCTTTTTCGAATTTGTTTTGGACACAATCGTTTTTGTAACCAATAGACACATTTAAAGGATAGACATTGAACAAGTCTCCATCTAAACAGCCCTGGTTTTTCGTGTTTAGACCACCGAGCGATCACCACACAATGGCGTGAAGCGGTTAAAAATTCTACTCATATACGATTTTGCGTAAAAACATCTAAATTGCATTCATTATTCTAAATGGTATCGTGATTTTTTTAAGTCAAGCAAAATTTTTAAGAAATGGTTTTCGTATCCTGGCAAAGGAGATGTTATTTTATATCTTAACATTTTCTTTTTATCATTAACATTTTGATTTTATCTTAAGAAAATTAAGAACACATGAATTTAATTCAAGTATCTTGAAATTTTAATATTAGGCGTGAAACTGGTTATCGATGTTAAAAAACTGTTGCTAATATTTTTCTAAAATTTTTAGGCTCAAAGCGACGAAGATGAAGGCGGACCGGATGATGTGGCCGTCAACGTCGAAGGGCGTGACGGTTTTATGGACGATTTTTTCAACGAGGTTGAAGAGATACGAGAGATGATAGATAAAATTCAAGCAAATGTTGAAGAAGTCAAAAAGAAACACAGTGCAATTCTGTCAGCTCCTCAATCTGATGAAAGTAAATAAATATATTTTCTTTGTTAAATTTCTCTTTATTGCAAATCATTTCTATAATAACAAAAAAATATAAAAATTTTATCAAAATATTTTGACATATCATAAAAAAGTTAATCAAAACCAATTACCGTACCCGTTGGTGACTGGTTTTAGTATGCTAGTTCGGAATTAAACTGACTCAACACGGAATTGTGTTGTCGCATTGGTCGATTCATAAAGACAGTCAAATAAATTTAGGCATTTTCCTTTCTAAAAAATTTTTTTTGCCCTATTTTTGTTTGGTTATGCAAATAACCTTTTGTACTAGATAAAACGTTTGAATTTTTTTGACTCTCTTTAAAAATCGCCTAATGTGTGCAAATATTTTGCATATAAGAACACTCTTTCTAATGATAACGATAAAAACACAGCCTAGAATTATTTCGATGGTATTGATTGTAAGGATATAAATGCGATAAATCAACCATCGGAACTTTGGATACACATCGATTTGCGGCAAACCACTCATACAGTTTCCAATTCGTTGGGTCAAGAAGCATGTATTGTAGTTTGCTAATAACGCAGTTATTAGTACAAATAGAATGCTGTTCATAATATATGTTTTTTTTTGTTTTTGTTATTCCTGACTTCTTCCTAATTCAAAACATTTTCTCTGTAGAAACAAAACAAGAATTAGAAGATTTGATGGCTGATATTAAGAAAACTGCCAATAAAGTCCGGGGTAAACTTAAGGTAAGTTAATCAATTTTAATCGGGAAAAAACATAAATTCAAACATTTTCTAGGGTATCGAACAAAATATTGAGCAAGAGGAACAAGCAAATAAGTCAAGTGCCGACTTAAGGATACGAAAGACTCAGCATTCAACGCTGTCCAGGAAATTTGTTGAGGTCATGACAGAATATAATAGAACTCAGACAGATTACCGAGAAAGATGTAAAGGAAGAATACAACGACAACTAGAAATCAGTAATTATGAACAAAATTCAGTTGAATATTTTTCAAAATTATAAACATGTATTTTAATTACTAGCTGGTAAGACCACAACTAATGAGGAATTGGAGGAAATGTTAGAACAAGGAAATCCAGCAGTGTTCACTCAAGGGGTAACCACATTTTTAACATCTCATGCTCCCACTTATCAGTATTGTTTTCCGAAATTTTTGAAAATTAGATAATTATGGAAACCCAACAAGCAAAACAGACTTTGGCGGATATTGAAGCACGTCACGCAGACATTATAAAATTGGAAACATCAATCAGAGAATTGCATGATATGTTTATGGATATGGCAATGCTAGTCGAAAGTCAGGTGAGATCATTTCAAATAAAATTCAAAAAGCCATATTTTAGCAGTATCATGGAAAAAAAACTTCTCAATCAAAAATTATTTTTAAAAAATGTTTAGAATAACTGAATATAAAAAACATACATTTGCCATTTCAATAGTATTGGATTATAATTACAATTTTGCAAATTTGTAATTGAATATTCTGTATATGTCGAAAAATGCCAATTTAAATTGTACCCAGTTATTGAGTTGCCTGAACTATTTGTCTTTTATTAGCTAGGAGGATTTTGTAAATTACAACCTAACTGATCAACGTCTAGAATAACGATAACAAAAATAGTTGAGCATCAATTGAAATATCTTGGTTTTAAGCCAAGATAAAACTAGCTGTTGGATTCTTGGCAGATTATCGCTATTATCGATCTCGTTAACTTCATATATGAATTAAAATCACCACAAAAGTGTTATTTAACTCGATTCTAAAAAATTATCTCTGGACTGTTGTCTGACACCATTATTACTTCCAATATCGCATGCTCTCACATGTTGCGACTAGGGCATATAAAAACTACGGGAATCAGTTACTTTTGAACAAAATCCTCTAAAGGAATATAACGATAAAAAACAACAAAAAAATCACAAGACGTTTTTCCCATATTTTTACTTAAAAACCAACATTTCTGCCAATTTTGAATGAAATAGGGGAAGATCGATAAAATTTTGGTCCCCTAAGGATTTTCCACAAATCATTTTTCATACAAAATCTTACTGCATTTTCGGCGTTCCAAACATGTTCAATCGAAAAATCCATAAACAGGTCGATTTTAGAATACTACGTCTAGACATAAAAAATCGGACGCACCATTTGCGGGATATATGGTGAAATAACCAACTTGGGGCGAGGTGGAAGGAAGATTCTTTTTTGTCTTTCCTTAATTTACATGTAAAATACGTTTTCTTTTTCTATGATTTTTTTTGCTAAAAATCGAAAAAGTAGTGTGATTTCTATAGGCCAAAATGATGTAAAAATTAGCCATTATAAAAAAAACATATGTCCTTGATTTTTCGACCCTCTAACATACCCGAAAATCATTCAAATCAGAGAGAAACACCTGAGTAGTTTTGCTTATTAATGAATTTCGGTTGTAAAACGACGATAAAAAGTATTTCCGTGCCATATCGGACCAGTTGTTTAGTTTTTATAGCCTCAAATGTTTCAAAAATTAGGAAATTTTTATAATAAAAGGAATGGCGCAGGATACGGGGATAGGGAATAGAAACCGCAAATTCCGTATAACCTTCCTAAATGGTTAAGCTGCATGTAGGGTAACTCTCATCAAAATCGGTTGAGTGGTTTTCGAGCAAAGTCAGAGAATACAGACATTTAGTTTAGGATAGTAGAAAACAAAATTTGATACATAGAGTAAGTTCGGATATTGTGGCACACTTGTTTTTATTTTTATAATAAATCATTAGTTTTAAAAGCAATTATGTTAGAATTTAATTTACGATAACCCCAAAGGCTTGCTTATAATATTCCACAACAAAATTGCCGATCATAAACATAAAAACGAAAATATGATCAAAAAAGTCCACTAACTGAAAAAGAAGTACTTCAAAAAATTGGCGGGTAATGTGGTATGCTGTTTCTTCCATACAAATGTTTAAGGCGGGTAATGTGAAATACAGTTTCATCCATTCAAATATTAAATATTTGTATGGAAGAAATAGTATGCCACATTAGCCGTTTTCATCATGACAAACAAAAAAATTTTTTTTATTAATTTCGCCTCAATCCAAAAATGTTCCTTTCAAAAATAAAATGTGCTGTCTAAATAATCATTTACTGCTTCGCAGTTAAAATGCTACTTTAAATTGCCTTTTAAAATTCACTTTGAAAGTGGAGACAATTAAATTTTGATTGCGCTCTAAAACGTCTTTCAGAAAATTACGGTATAACATGATAAAACATGGACTTGTCAACACCAACAATGGTTGCCGAATTTCACAAATAACAGTTTTGTATGTTTGATCTTGCGATGCGACATCCCATATCCGAGAAATGATGGTGTACCACATTATCCGCCTATACCACAATATCCGAACTTACTATATATTTAATAAATAGCAAGTAAAATTTTCTTGGGTTAATCTAACATTTGCGCAAGTAATTATTGTAAAGATTAGTTTAAAGTTTTTGATTTGACAACAGGTGGCCATGTTCTTAAGTGAGCTGAAAGATTTCATATTTTTTTCACATAAATCTTAAAAACTAATTTTTTCATCAAATTGAGGAGTTTTTTTTCTGAATAAAGCAATATAATTTTAATTTTAAATTACGTTTCATAAAAAAAATGTTTTGCAGTCTAATTTTATTAAAATTGTTATTTAATAATGTATTGACTTTTTTTAAAATTGTCGCCAAATAGGGCGAAATGATAGATCGCATTGAGTATCACGTAGAGCATGCCATGGATTATGTCCAAACGGCAACACAAGATACAAAAAAGGCTTTAAAATACCAAAGCAAAGCCCGTCGGGTAAGTTAATTATACAAACAAAACTAATGTGTTTTTTTTTTTTTTTGTGTCCTTCCCAATAATTTATGCCCAATATTCCGTGCATCTACCACTTATCCATTTCTATTAATTTTTTATCCTTTTCAATTTATATTAATCCTTTTGCTGCATGCATTTATCTTTGAACTTTTGTTAAAAAATTTGCTTTTTTGGCTGTTTAAAAACGCTTTTTCAATTGCTTTACTATAAATTTCTTTTGGTTGTTTTTTAAAAAAATATATACATTCTTGCATTGTAATTGTTATATACATTTTAATATGTCAAATATAAATGTTTCGTATACTTGGTATCTAAAATGTCTTTAATATGCTTAACTGCTATTCTGCTTTACAAAACTTCAATTTTAACGCTTTAATACTTAACTTTAAATTACCCTGTAAATTAATTACCCACTGAATCACAAATCCCCATAAGGTTCTCGATTTGCTTTAAATATCTACGGACCCACATTCCATTTGGATCCGAAAATCCAAACCGTTTGTTAAAAACCATGTGATCACCAAAAAAGGGTGAACTGGTTGATAGCATTGAGCATCACGTTGAGGAAAGTCAAGGATATGTGAATTCCGCCGGCGGTCAACTTGAAAAGGCAAAGGAGTATCAATCTAAAGCTAGAAAGGTACATTTTTATTTTTTATTTTTTTTTTTTTCACATTATGCCGGGGTTTCTTTAACACAAAAAATTTTTTTTAAATTGATTCAAAACTCTTCAAAAAATCTATTACTAATTTATTTTTTTTAATCCTGATTTTCAAACCGAATAATATTAATTCGTCATCGGTAAATCATTGAAAATTGAATCGGAAATCAAACAGTAATTAAAACAGAAAACACTAATCTTAACACCACAACTATTAACGTTAACTATTGATGCATTTATAATTCATGGTTTTTAGTCGACCAATTAGCATTGAATTCTATTAGAATTGTTCGGCTCATAGGTAATAAAAATATACAAAATGTTAAAACAATTTTTTGAATGTTTCCACATCCGTACCAGAAACAAGCCCCTAGTGTAGTGTTCAGAGCAGATATGCCTGACATATTAGGGAACTTATCAAATGTGATGACATCCACAAAAATAATATAACATATTTCTACACCTTCAATGGTTTTGATTCCTTTTTTTTATCCAGCAATATTGAACATACTGTTATTGAGAAATATATTCGCACCCACTAATATTTGAGAGATATTTTACAACTAAAATTTTAGAATATTAATATGTTAATAAAGGTATAAATATTGCAATATATCCCAAATATCTCAAGTTCGGCCTTTTCTTTGAATAATAAATAATATAAAATTCGAAATCAGAATGTGAAAATTGACCAAAAACAGTGGAAGACAAACACCGTGTCACATTTGATAACCTATGTACATTTAAAAATGTCCAAGGTATCCGATGCAATTTTACTTATCTTCACAAAAATGATACTTTGATGCTTGCATTCAATTTCAGAAATGCCCATTGATCCAATTTTCAAATCGGTATTTTGCTTCCAATGTATTCGAAGCTTAACTCCGGAACATTATATAATCGGTCTTTATAATGCTTAATAACATGTGGGTACAGTACCTACTTGTAAAGGTAGCGATATGCTAGACTTCGTATGAAATAATCATCAAGTGTGAAGACAATACCAGCAAAAATTTACTGAAAATGATTGGCGAGTTTATTTGTCGATACTGCCATCAGTTCCTATCTGACGAAATTTGTTTTTGTAAACACAAATAATTCGAACTGTCAAAGCAAAGAAAGAAGATGGAACACTTGTGAGGTACTATGAAGGTACTATATTCTGAAACCTGAATTTAGCTTTCTCGCTCATTTACACAGTAGTGTAAGAGCTTGTTATCTAGCGTAATTCTCCGACAATGCCACCGCTTCGAGGCAAAAATCCGCCTAAGCCACAATTTCATAGCAAATTACCCTGGATTAGGCAGAAACCATCTGTCTGCAAAAAAAAGTGAATACGATTAGCTATGCAGTGCGATGTCCGATGCGGTTATAAACGACGAGTGCACATAGTGTGGAATCCGATGTAAACGACCTTTGACAGCTCTGAAATTAATGAGGTTTAATTTAATATGACTTGAGAGGGCCATTTCAATCATTTGTAACCGCAAGTGTCACCAAGATGAATGAAAAACGACATTTGCTAAATTTAATAAGATTATTGCTATATTTAACATTTTTCAACTTTAGTTATTGAAAACAAAACTTCTTTTTATTCACTCAGTCGTCTTATTTTGACTAATATAACTATAAATGAAATTTTATATGTGAAAAAACCGGATTTTAATTCAAATTAATTTCTGAATTGTGAAGTGGGTAAACGATGTATACTGCGAAATGGTTTCGTTTCCATCACATCGTGGCCACTATAGACGTTTTCATTTAGTTAAATTGTTTCAGTAGCATTGTACATCGCATCGCATTCACTTTGTTTGCAGCCTTAAGCAAGCCACAAACAAAACGCGACACAATGTTGTGCTCCAGTCTAGTTTTCTAATCTTCGATGAAAAAAAGTAAATGAAAATACCGTAATATTGTAAACCTCATTATATCCCGCCACTGATCTGAGAGCTTAATTTTTTCTATTTCGCTATACGATTTTCAAAAAGATTTTTTAAAATACCGTTTTGTATTGTCACACATTTAAAAAAAAATCACCGCCACCTGTAGATGTAAAGAAAATATAATATGAAACTCTTTTGCGAAATAATAAAACACATACGAAGTCAGTGGCCTGTAAACCTATTTCGTTTGACGAAAGCTCACCAACTTTTTTTCTCTGTGTTATCCCCACACCGTGATGGTAAACGATAAATTCGATTTGTTTCTCGTTATCACATTGTCTACTCTTTACGTGTGTGGCGGCTATTATAGGAGTTTCCCTGTAACTACTTTCACATATGTGTCTCAAAACGTATATTTTACCCTACATAATTTAAAAAAAAAATTAAAATAGACGCCAAAAAGTTAAATAACTATTAACAATAGAAAAAAATGATTCCATAGAATTGGAGATAATTTTTGGCACGTACTCTTAAAGGTATCATTGAACGTACGTCTTAAACGTACTCTTAAAGGTAAAGGTATCACATTTAAAACAATAATCCATAATATCAATCAACATTAACACTAAACATTATACTAATTAATTTGCCTACATAATTGTTTTTCTCGTAAAATTGTTTGTGAAAAGATGCTTTTTTTCTATTAATTGAATAAAAATGTATTTACTAAAAAGTGCTCACTAAAACTTGTAATATATATTTGGTGAATTCCACACCAACTCATACTCGACTTGTATGGAGCTTGGAAGTCACCTCTATTTTTTAACTTTTTTCATTTGGATGTTGTTAGGGACTTAAAAAAAGTTACCCGTATTTTTTTGTTTGGCGGAATAACGTCCGGTAGGCGGAGGAAAGGGGGTCAAAGTCGGCGAAAACTGGAAATCACAAAAACTTTAAAAATTTGTAACTTCTAAACGGCTTTACCGATTGAGATGATATTGAACATTTTGGAAAGGTAATGAAATTACCTTGTCACAAAAAATATTTTTTGACTCCCTCCCCCTTACCGTCATATTGTAAAATTCAATTTCGTGACAAAATTTAAAATATCTCGAGAACGGCATTTTTTTTTCTTTTGAATTTTTTTCTGTAAATACCTACCATTATACCATACAAATTCGCTAAATAAAATTTGGGGGTAAATGCGTTGTTGATTTTTAAAAAAATTTCAAAACAATATAAAAGTGAGGGGGAGGGAGTCAAACAGTATTTTTGTGTGACAAGGTAATTTAATTACCTTTCCAAAATGTTCAATATCATCTCAATCGGTAAAGCCGTTCAGAAGTTACAAATTTTTAAAGTTTTTGTGATTTCCAGTTTTCGCCGACTTTGACCCCCTTCCCTCCGCCTACTGGACGTTATTCCGCCAAACAAAAAAATATGGGTAACTTTTTTTTAGGTCCCTAACAACATCCAAATGAAAAAAGTTAAGAAATCGAACTTTACTGTAAACGTGAGTATGAGTTGAGGTGGAGTTCACCATTTATTTCTTTCCAAATAAAATGAAGAACGTGTTCATATTGACAACAAAATGAAAATTGTTTATAATGAACTGTATAAAAATTTTTGGTGTTATTTTGTTTATTCTGTTTATCCATTTGATTTGTTACATTTTCATTTCTGCATCAATATTCACTAAAAAAATTTTCATTTTAATTCTTGTTTCTCTTTATATTTTCAGAAAAAAATCATGATAGGAATATGCTTATTAATTTGTTTAGTGATTCTAATTATCATATTAGCCACATCGCTGTGAAGTGTTATAAAAATTAAATATAATTTTATATAATTTATAAATTGAATTATCTGATTTGTTGTAAACATATTACAGAGTAAAAAAAGAAGTTGAGATATTTAATTATTTATTCACAAATTTTTGTTACAATGTATTTTTTTCATTTTTGTTTTTGTACATTTTTATGGCTGTTATAAACTCATCTTAATATAGTTTTTTTCCTAATTGAAACGTCAAATATTTTCCAATATTTTAAAAAATTTGTTACAATAGTTAACCAATTTAGTACATTATCTTATGATAAAATCTAAAACAAAATATAACATTAAAATATTTTATTTATTGAAAAAATCGAAATAATCTTTGTATAGCCAAAATCCATTTATTAGTTTTTTACTATAAACAGAATCAATTACATTTTATTATTTAAGGAAAACTTAAAATGTGTTCACTTTTATGTATTTGGTTTTATTAAGATAACACGTTGAAAAAAATCAATTTTGTTAAATATTACTAATTTTATAGTAAGAACTTAGCATTTCATTTTTTTTTTATAGATTTTGTATCCAAAATAAATATTGATTGGCTTAAGTATAAGATCAAAAAATTATATAGAATTCAACAAGTCTTTAGAGAGTACTTAAAATACACTTTTCAATAATTTTATTTTTATTATATGCTTAAAAAAATTTAATGAAAAAAATATCATGTGTTTGTTCCCTATCTCATGAACTGTTCTTGGATTTTTGCAATGGACGAAAAACTTGACACAATTCCACAGGAAAAGTTCTAAAAGTTAAGAGCGGGCTGGTGTCTTTTTAAAATTGTTATAAAATAACCACCGTTTAATATTTTTCCATTTTAATGTTTGTTGCTTTATTGAAAAGGGTAAATCTTCCAATTATTCACAGAATATAATTTCATTCAAATGGTTCTCTCGGCTGGCTTTGGAGGGGGTCCCAAATTGAAAAAAAAAAATTAAAAAAATCTTATTGGAAAGTTTGACTTCAAAGTGGAATTTTGGTATAACTGTTCGAATTTTGATACGAATATCACCATACGGGTCTCCAATGATTGCCAGATTGGCAATTATAGCTTTTGTTATGTTTTTGTGTAATAATGACTTCTAACAATCTTGCAAATTTTACAAAACGTTTTTTGGGGGGTTTTTTTCAACGGGACAATTCCATGTCCGAATTTTTGTTTTTTTGTTTATACTGTATATGATATATCACATAGGAGTATATTAGATTTAGTGTACCATTTGTAACGCATCGAACCAATCATCGAACATAAAAATGAACTACACCATTTTTTGATTTCCGCATGTACGTCCGTCTGTCTCCGTGAACACCATAACTTTCGAAAGGATTAAGCTAGAGACTTGGGATTTCGTATTCGTAACTTATCGTAAATGGCTAGGCTAAGTTTTTGAACGGGCAAAATTGAGCCATCCCTTCCTCCCTCCCCATTTATTTTTTTGACAGCTATTATAATGTTTCTAGTTGTAATGTAGTAAGATTGTCTTGGACAGTTAAAATTACCTTTTCGTTAAACTAAGCTTTGATAGGATTTTTCACTCAATAAAGAAATTATTTTTTCAAATATTTTTACCGTTGCCAATACTTTTCAGTTGATCGAAACGCAAATTCTTAATTATCTTGATGTTAAATAAATGGACTTATACCACTTTAAAAAAACGGCTTATATTTGTACACTTTATACCCTGATTAAATTTCAAAATTCGTTACGAAATATCGAGTAAGGATAACCCTAATAGCCATGTTTACTTTCTTATACGAAGTAAAAAAAAAATAAGTTAGTACGCCCTCGGTAATCGCAACTAATAGAAATCGAAGCAGTTGCATTCACCGAGGTTGTTGCATTTACCGAGTCACAAAATTTGCGTTTAAATGCTAGAAAAGGAGTTATAAAACCCACAATACATAGTTAAAAATTAGTAATTTATTTTTCGAATATATCACATAACTTGAAACGTTATCACATAACGTAAAAAAAATCAATTTAATCCACTTTTAAGTTAAGGTATGGAAAAATTTTGGGCACAAGTGTAATTTTAACACATACAATTTTGAGCTTATTTTGGATTTAAAAATCCACCTATTTTGATCTCTAGCTGACAAACTTTCGGATTGTATTTTCCTGCCTTTTGCTCCTAGTTATGGTCGATTTGAGCACTTTGTATCCCTGACACAATAATTTAACAGATACCCCTTTGCGCAATATTTTCAAAATTTTACTTTTAATTAACAACTTTACAACTTTTTTCACAACAGGTATCATTACTGCTCGACAAAAACATCTAAATAAATGCACACAAATAGATCACGCAGATCACATAAAATAACTGCCAGAATGACACATTTAGATAAAGTGAAAAAATAAAAACGTAAGTGAAAGTTTCGTTTATCGAGGTCCAATTTGCAAGTGCGGTTGCATTTACAGAGTCAGTAATGCTGAAGAAATGGTGGTTGCAAAAATCGAGAAGTTGCGCAAATCGAGGGTTGCGTAAACCGAAAACGTACTGTATACTCTTTTTACCAAGTAGAATAAAGTATTGTATTCATGAAAAATTACGACCTTTTAATTTTACCTAAAAAAATCCAGCGTAGTTCAAGTGGTAAAGTACTTGGCTCGTATTCCGCATGTCGGTAGTTAAATTCCCGACTGTCGCACGCTGTGATTCAAGTCCAGTCAACTTGCTTTACGGAATGAGTATTGATAGTTGCCGCTTGGTGTTAACATCGTCGGTCTAGATTGCTATCACGACCTCTGCTGTTGATGGGTTGCAACGTAAAAACCTTAAGCAGGGTTTATACACAGCGAGTAACTCGCTGCGAGTAAAGAGAGGCAAGTAGTTTGCTTCGTTTACACGATGCGAATCGTTGCAAGTAGAATGACAGCCGAAGGAAAACATAACCTAAAATTTTCTGAGAAAAATATCACGACTCTTTTTTGTGGGAAAATTTGCGAATTTCGACCTGAAACTGTTTGTTGCCGACGAGTTTTTTTTATACCCGTGTCGTTTTTTTCTTAAAATGTTACGACGTTTTCTGGCAAAGCAGCAAATATAAAATGAACCGAAACACACACACATAAAACCACCTCTTGTCTACACGGTTCCATGTTGTTGTATTGGTTTTTACTTGCTAGAAAAATAGAATGGCTTTCTATTATTTTTGAGAGAGAAGCGAGTATTCTCACACATATGCGAGCGTCGCACACTAGCTCAAATCGCGTGTATTTACGTCTACTTGCAGCGAGTTACTCGCTTCGTCTAAACCCTGCTTTACACATGTTGTAATTCATCCATGGTTTGCAATCCATACAACACTGTAGGTGCTAAGCAGGGAAGATATTGTTATGCCACCTCAATTGAGGAGGCCCAGGCTCTTCGAGAGCTGTAGCGCCGATGATGATGATTATGAATTTTGCCTAAAAAACATTTGCCGAGCACTCCATTTGCCGAGCACAATATGCTAGTCTGTATACAAGAGTTCTCAAAAACTAACAAAGCTAGAGATATGAAATTTTACAGGCATGTTTGATCCTGGAATGAGAAGTGAAAATCTATTAACCGGAAGCATAAACAAATTATAAGAAGACTGTTTTTTTCTAACAACTCGAAACTTGACCGAAATTGAATTTCAGCACTGAAAAATAATCCCCCAAAAGCAGCAGATATACATGCGGTCGGCATAAGAATTCAACGAGAATAAAACTTAGTTTTAACAAAGGGCGAACATAAGCAGCGACATGTATAGGCGATCACCACGGCTGCTCGTGTGTGCTGCTGACTAGTCAGCAGCTCTTACGTCATGATGGGGGATTATTTTGAATTTCGGTTTTACACTAATTTGAGTTGTTAGAAAAAAATGATTTCTATAATACATAATTTTTGCCGGAAGTAACCAAAATGACACTGCCGTAAAAATCGCAATTTCGTTATTCTCGATTTACTTTGAAACTAAGCGTTTTTAAGAGTCTTATGTATGATAAAAGTTGTAGATAATAAAATATCTTGCATTATTGTCTTTTAATAGAACTTTGTAGAGTAGGGTATTGTGGACCAGGCGGGTAATGTGGATCACCGCAATATCTCAGAAACTGTACGAGGGAATTAATTCGAATTCATGTTCAAACATGCACCGGCGACACTTGATCTGTGAAACCAATTGTTTGCGTTGAAAGCTTCACATTTTTATACCCGTATGGGGAAGATAGATAGATAGATAGATAATATGAATGGAGCCGATGTACTCAGCCCCTAAAAGCACTTAGACCATCAGTTGGGTCCATTGTGCTTTGTTGTAGGGATCTGGCTATTACTAGCTTATTCATGCAAGAATCTTCTGGATCCACTAATGAAGCTGTAAATTTTATTCGGAGGGATCTTACCGATGTCCAGTGGTTTTAAGAAGCGGCTGCCAAAGGTGTTTAGTCTGCGGTTTTGGAAGAAAGGACACAAGCAGAGATAGTGTTCTGCAGTTTCTTCCTCTGCGTCGCATAGGTTGCAAGAATGGGGAAACCAAAGGGTATATTAGATTTGCCTTACCGTTTGTAACGCCAAGATCCCGTCATCACACAAAAAAATGAATTACACCAGTGTGTTTAGAATGATAAAAAAAAGTTGAATTTAGCATGTCCGTCCGTCCGTCTGTGGCGCGGATTGCGGGCGCACGGATTGAGCTAGAGACTTGAAATTTTGCGCAGATCCGTTTTTCGTAAAATGCGAGGCTAAGTTCGTTAATGGACTTTTAAGATATACCTTTATTTCAAAAAAGGCGATTACCTCGAAATACAGCGGCTTTTGCTGGTTGTATGTATGAGATGGATTAATTAGCATCGCATTCTCCACAATTTTGTCTTTTATCCATTATACTTTACCGTTATTGAGATATTTTCATTAAAATATAAAAAATATATTTTTGCGAATTGGCTGGAAACTAACATTTTTTTTCGAAAAAACAGTTCAAGGAAGAATTAAAGATATTAAATTTTCTATATTTTTAACCTTTTACCGTAAATCGATACCTTTTACTGATATCGAGATATTTCAGATTTTGTAAAATAAAAATTCACAGTTTTATATAAACTAAAATTTTATTCGGCTGGTTGTAGTGTAAATTGTGCAGAAACGTAGATTTTCAAGCTCTGTGCAAATTTTTTTTAGAAAATTAAGTTTTATAAATAATATAATAGCACTATTATTTGTTCAAAAGTTTCCAAAAAATTTAATTTCCGGGTTCTTTTGACATTCATGGTATCTTATGTAAATAACAAATCCCTTAAAAAATTAAGGGTCCGAATATTTTATAAGCGCAAATAGCCACATGTTTGCTGTATATTTTCGATGCGTTACCTACTCCTATATGATTCCCGTATAGAGTAGTAAAATCTCACAGTGTATACCTGTTTTGTGGATTTTGTTATTTTAAATTTCCCGCACTAATCCATACAGGTGATTGCAATGTGTTTACATTAGGACTCACTTTGAGGCGGCACGTCATTCGTGAGGGTGACGGACGCAGTGGGGAGGGAAACCAAAAAGAGCGAACGAAGTTTAGATTCACTTAAAATTATCAGTCGCAAACCGGTTTTTGCGTCTGGTCGTTGAAACCTGTCGTTTAGTTTTGTTGATGAAACCGGTTTATGAATCCAGATAAAGCGAACCGTGTGCAGACGGCAAAAAATGAGGAAAGACGTGCCGCCTCAAAGTGAGTCCTAATGTAAACACAGTCAATGAAAGCCTCACTTAATAAATTAGCAATTCAATTTTGCGCCCGATTATGATGATAGACTTACCATTTGAGCCGATACGACTTTAGTCTGACCTAATCTAGTATTCACGTGATACAACGGTAATGTCTTTGCAATTGATTATCGAGTTTCTTCAGGGGTTATTTGGTGTATATAGTCCGATGGCGTTACTTGTCAAAATGACTAATGTCGCCAGAATTTCACCATAAGCATTTTCACAAAGTGTTGGCAAGTGTATTTAACTAAGTCTAAAGATAAACTGTAATTAAATTAAAAACATGCGAATAGGCCTTGTAACAATTATAAATCGCAAGATACTCAAAAATTAAAAAAAAATATTCTGCCACTGCAGACTGTTTTGGTATTATAATAGTCCGCAAGACTAGCGTTTCAAGCAGTTTCAAGTCCGCATCTTTTTGGGTGCGGACTCATCTTTTCCAGTGACACATTTCGAGGTTATGAGAAAGACAGGCCGTGGAATTAAACGAGATTTTCTTTTTTTTACATATTTATAATTATTTTTTTGGAGGATATGAACTGAGAAATCTAAATTTGTTCATTAATAGGCCTATTAATTAACAATATTTAAAAAATGTCTGAAAAACGAATTATCCGTAATTTGTTCTTAAAAATAGAATAGCTTCTAATATGCTCGGCTTCTGTCCTGCCCGATCGTACGATTTTGAGGGCTCTTGAGTTTGTGGCAACAGAGTAGCGATCAAAGCAACATTTCGAATAATTTCAGAGTATTTTGCAATTTTTTGTAACAATGAATCAAATTTTGAAACTTTTTAGTTCAAAAATTAAACTATTTGAATTGAAATTCCCTTTTTTCGGTTTAAATAGTGAAATTGAAAATATCAACCCAAATTATTTTTCGCCATGTTTACTAGAGAAATTTAATTTTTTTCGTCGGAGTCAGAGTCGGAGTTTTAGCTTTTTTAATGACTCCGACCCCGAGCCAAAACTAATAACTCTGGGGCTTTATCATGTATCTCGAATCGAAAATCAAATCGACTCGAACACCGCACTCGAAAACGGATTTCATTGGTATCATGTAAAACTTTCGTTTCGAGTAAAATGTACTGCCATAAATTAATCGAAAACAAGGACCTGCTGGTAGCTTGATAAATTCGTGCTTATATTTAGCTGTCAATATTAGCTATACGATTTCAAATTGTTTACTAATTTTTCCGTTTTTTTTTTGTTGTTGTAAAAATAATAATTGTCGGGCATTTTCAAGTGTCGGGATATCAGTGATGAAAGTTATGACGGCGTTTCCAGTCCAAGAATTATCAGAAAATATGTACGGGATAAAAGTGATCCATTAGCGCTGCCTCCAAAATGGTATACAAAATGATAAAATGGAGTTATAGGATGTGTTGATGGAACACACATCAACATTATTGGACCAAAGGACAACGAACATTTATATTTAGTACATATTTAAAATACCCTTAAGTGAAATAAAAAAACATTAAAACTACTCATATTTCGTTTTCGAGTTTCAAATCCGACGACTGCAACCTATTCGAGTAAATTTCCGAAAATGAATGACAAATATTTGATCGAAATCGAGTTAGCTGATACCGTTTCAGAATTTTCCGTACATTTCACTTTCGATTCGAGTTCCCTGATAAGGCCCCTGACTTCGACTCCACTCGAATTATATAAAATTGGAAAATTTAAACGCAAAAGAGTCTCAAAAATGGAAAAAAGGGTTTTTTTGATAGAGAATTATGTATCGATCGTGTCTAAAATATTCAAATAATTAATGTGCCACTGGTAACTTTTGCCAAAATTCCAATTTACTTTATTGTATTTTAACCAACGACCTCAGATATTTTAAGTCAAAATCAAAAACTCAAGTTTTTAATTTATAAATTACTAGCAGACCCTACGTTGGCAGCTTAAAGTTTTTTGTATAAATTTTAGAATGCCAAAAAACCATAAATAACTTAAAAATTTTTGGGAAAAAACAATATCCTTACAGGACCTTTTGTTTCGAATTGTAAAATTCCAACACCGGATTCGTGATCGGTGACCCCGGAAACCTCAAAACGCCGATTTTCCCGGGAAAACGGGAAAAAGGATATTTGCGTTATCCTTTCAGGACCTTCCGTTACGAATTTTGAAAATCTAACATAGCTAAAACCTCGCTCCTGACAACGCAGATCATTTTGCAAAGAACCGCGTAAAAATCGATCCAGTAGTTTTTGAGTCTATACATTTTTTTTACATAAGATTTAGAATGCCAAAAAATCAACTTAAAAAATTTAAAAATCAACGTAATCCTTACAGGACTTTTCGTTAGAGTTATTGAAACTGAAACACCGGATTCGCAATCAGCGACCCCGAAAACCCCTTAATGCCAATTTTTTCAAGAAAAATTGGAAAAAGGAAATTTGCGTTATCCTTACAGGACTTTCCGTTTAGAATTTTGAAATTCCAACACCGGATTCGTAATCAGCGACCACGGAAACCCCCTAAGGCCGATTTTTCCCAGGAAAAACGGGAAAAAGGATATTTGCGTTATTCTTTCAGGACCTTGTGTTTCGAATTTTAAAAATCTTATATTTTGCAAAAAACCGCGTAAAAATCGGTCCAGTAGTTTTGAGTTTTGTAATCTCAAACAGACAGACAAACATCTATTTAATTTTGCATGTATGTTTTTGTTCTGATTACAATTATATATACATTGAAACCTCGATACTGTATACCCTCAGTACTGTATATCCTTCGATAATGAATACCTCAAATTTTGATTTAACCCACAGAAGTGTTACTCTTTAATAAAACTTTGCAAATTTGTAGAACTATTAAAAATATTCGACACGTATTTTTTTTTATTTGGTCGGTCATTCTGATTTAAGTAAGGGGTTTTTCTTTTAGGGGTTTTCATGCAAAAAAGCGTTTTTTAGCCATTACTCGATAACTAACGGCCCAATTTGAATGAAACATAGATTAATAAAAAATTAAATGTATTATATGTTATTTATAATCGAAACCATAATAATTCCGTCCCTCAGTAATGTATACCCCTCGATACTGTATACCTACCGGTCAGGGGCGTGGCGTCATTGAGTAAAAGGAATACATTGCATCCCTTACAAATCTCACAAAAATATTGGTAACTGAGTTTTTAAGTTGAAACATTTTTTTTTTCAAAATTCGATCATAATTAAGTTTGAGTTTATTGTAAAGGGTGAGCCAACTTAGAGTTACTGTTTTGTGCCGTTTGTAGCTTCAGTACGGCACAAAATGGATTTTATCATACAGTCGTGATATATTCAACCGCGACTGACTTTAAAAAAAGAGAGAATTTCTTAACTTGTGTGGAAGCAGAAATTATTGTTGCATCTATGCGTTTTGTACGAAGAGAGATAAAACTAAACTTTAAGAGATGAAAACCTATGTTAACGACTGCAGAAAAGAGAGAATGTGGATGCAAAATAAAAATTGCTTCCACCTCAGCAGAAGTCAAATAATTTGCGCTTTTATTTAAATAACTAAAAAACTAAGATCCGTATTTTAAAAGTTTTTTTGGAGGACATTTAGATGATTTTGTTTTGAGTAATTCTATATCTAATATTCATACCTTTTTAAAGAAAAAATACGCGGTTTTCGCGTTTAAAAAAACCATTCCAAAAAAAAAATTTCTTTCGGGCGATCATTTCTCTTTTGCTTCGTAATGTCATATGCAACAGGAAGAGGTGAAATAAGCAATTCGAATCGTTGCTTCCGAGTGAAAATAAGTAAAAATATCGGTTGTGGTCAACACAAAACTTTCTTCTACAAATTCTACGACCCTGTGCAATTTACGCTAGAGCCCTGTCGCGTTGTCAACCTAAGACGACCTCCCAATAAATTCTTGGTTCATCCAAACATATCAAAAACGTACAAAATTTGAGATAACTTGAGAACTGTAAAAGATATCAATTTACGATAAATGGCAAAAATGTAGAAAATGTTAACATCTTTAATTATTCTTTTAACTGATTTGTCGAAAAACCGTTAGTTTGCAAAATATTCGCAAACATATGATTTTTTACATATTAATGAAAATATCTCAATAACGGTAAAAGATAACGGATAACGGTAAGAAACAAAATTGTGCAGAATGCCATTCTCATTAATTCACTTCATACATTCAGTCAGCAAAAATCCGTTAGTTTTCGAGATAATCGCAAAAAACTGTTTTTTTGGAAATAACGGTTTATCTCGATAACAGGTGGAGATATCGAGTTATAGCTAAAGACAAAAGTGTGGGAAATTTTATTTTCTCCAAGTTTTGTCATACTTAAGGCCACTAAAAAACGCGTAGTTTGGGAGTAAATCGAGAAAAACGAAATTGCGATTTTTGAAAAACCGCCATTTTGGATACTTCCGGTTAACGGATTTCCACCAAAAGTTGACAGGATCGTCCCATTTCAGGACCCAACATGCCTATAAAATTTCATGGCGCTAGCTCTATTAGTTTTTGAGAAATCTTGTACACAGACTGACAGACAGACTGACAGACAGACTGACAGACAGACTGACAGACAGACAGACTGACAGACAGAAAGACATTTTTTTAATATGACTCCAATCGACTCAGGAGTGATCGGGAAATGTTTTTTAGGCAAAATTAAGAGGTCGAAATTTTTCATGAATACAATACTTTATTATACTCCGCAGAAGAAAGTAAAAAATGCATTAAGGCAAATTGGTAGTAGCGTTTCTGCATGCGTAGTGAGTAGTGTCTTAAATTGTTAATTTATTAGCGTGTCTTTTTATTGTGTGATTTTTGTGATTTCAATAGTTTGGTAAAAATGGCAGATTGTTGTGTAATCGATAGCTTATTAAAACAATCATTTAGTTCGCGCTCTTTTTCTGAAAAACAAAATATTCTTGATCGCGGGAGACCAAACCCAAAGTTAAATATAACAACAGTAAATAATAGTTGTACGAGACGATTTTCGGTCAAAGTTTACGAAGATTTTAATTGGCTTTGCGGTTGTGCAAATAAGCAAAAGTTATTTTGTTGGCCTTGTTTACTTTTTTCGAAGGATAACAACGTTTGGCAATCTGTAAGTTACAGCGATTTAAATAATTTTCATACAGCAGTTTAATTCTCTTCAGAATTAGCAATTCTGAGTTAAGAACGATCTTGGTGTATCCGGGTTTATGCGGACAATCGTAAATATTTTATTTTATAACCATATTTTTTATACAAAAAGATCATTCATTTACTTTTTCTCTCGATTCGGATATATAAGTGTCTCGAATTAAAAACAATCTGGGGATCAAAGATCGGATGAATTTTTCATAATCATATTCATACAAGTTATTTTAATGTTTTGAATTTTTATTATTTTATTGTCATTCATTTAAGTAGCTAACGAGAGATGTATTTTTGTACAACACAAAAAATACCTTTATTAATAACATAAAAACCTTAAGTTGGCAATTAAATTCCAAAAAATTAAAATTTGCATCCCTAGCTTCAAAACTCACGCCACGCCCCTGCTACCGGTATACGGTAACTATGTACAATGGTACCTTGGTTTGTGAACGTTTCGGTTTTGGAACTACTTTTGAGCCCAAAAAATGTTTCAGTTCATGAACATTTTTTGAAAAAAAAAACACTTGCACAAAGTTTTGATTCTTGAACAAGCCCTCAGTATTGAAAACAAACAGTTCCTGTCGGTATAGCCTTTTGCTCCTATTTGCAGTGCATTTTATAGTTTTCCACCTGTTGCGTTGATTTTTTAATGGATATTGGGCTCTATTCTGTAAATTTTCATAAAATGAAAATAATTTTTTTTTTTGAATATTCGTATTCCGTGATGGCAATATAAAATTATTTTACGAATTATTATTTCCACATTTTCGGATAAAGTAATAAGTTCTTTTATGTTATGCTTAGTATTGATTCGATCCAAGTAAATACGAGTACATATTCGATACTTTTGTTTTGATATCAAGTAATTTTGTAATCGATACCTTTATCCCGATACCAAGTAGATATCGATACTTTTTGACTGATATCGAAAAGTGAGTTCTTTATATTGAATATTTAGGTGTTTTCACCCTTATGATCATGGCATCAAACTTGCATTGTTTGCCAACTTTTCCAATGGAAGTTTGGATGTAGGGACTCTAGGGTTTTTTTATAATTTTTGGGGAATATATCAAGTTTTTCTTTACTTGAGCTTGGCCGTTTCATCATTAAAATTTCTTCCACTTGAAGAATGGGAGGAAATAAAATCGATGTTTCCCTTATTATATAAACATGCCAGAGCGTTTTTAGTAGTCGTTGCATCGTCAGTTCCTTGTGAAAGATTGTTTTCAAAGGTGGGTGCAACCATTACTCAAAAGCGCAATCGACTTTCCGGAAAACACCTTGAACAATTATTGTGTTTGGGAAATGTTCCAGAAAACGATTTTTTTGACTAGTGTGAAAGGTTTTTAGTTCAAATACCAGCTTTTACACATAAAAATTGTTATTTTACAAATTAAATTGGGGTTTTTGAACATTTAACTGATTTGAAAAAAGTCACTTAGATGTGCAAAAGAATCCATTTAATTTGTAGCATAGCCAATTTTATTTATAAAAGGTGGTATTTGAACTAAAAAACCTGTGCTAGTTTCCTCCCATTCTTCAATTGAAAAAGATTTCCTCATGAAAATAAATCTAAATGAAAGTAAGACAGTTATATTTTTGTCTTTATATATAATTATGTTGATTAATTTTCATAAAAAAATAAACATCCTATTCCACAAAAGTACAGTTCTACACTTCACAAATTGTTAAATTGTATATTCACAATTCAGTGGTAATTTGCCAAATCTTGATAACCGCATTTTAAGATATTTCAGAGGTACAGTATTAAAATTTGAGAAAAATGTGATATGGTAAACGTTTTATTTTTTTCGTCAGTTAAAAGCTTAAAACAGCTCTTAAAGACATGTTTAAAATAACGACCAGAAAAAATTTACCAAAGTTACATATATCTGAGATTCTAAATCTGTATCGCTGAAATATTTTAAAATACAGTTATCGAGTTTTGGAAAATTTCCACTGAATTACAAAAAAAAAGCGTTCCAGGAATTCACATATTTGTAAATATTTTTTCTTTACATTTTCACAATTTTCATTTATACAATTGTATAAATTTTTTGTATCAACGAAATTTTTCGTTGAATTCAAACACAGAAGTTAAGGACGATAAATTCTTCTGCGACGAGTTGCTAATTGCACATTAGCTTCATTTTCGCTATTACTGCTACTGTACGTATTCATTTTTTATACACTTGTGATCACATTTAGAGGCGTCTCTATACCTCGAACCATTTGGAGCTTCTGATAAAGCGGAGTAGATCTGCAACGCTTGTGGCGCTTAGGTCTTCTAGATCGTTTAGGAAGAAACTACCCAAATGAGTTCTTCTGCGTTGAGCTAGTGCTGGGCAATGACAGAGAAGATGAGTTGTCGACTCCTCTTCGTCCACATCCCCACAGCTTCTACAAAAGTCGTTTGAGGGAGCTCCGAGCCTGTCGGCATGTCTACCTATTAGGTAGTGCCCTGTTATTATTCCCCATACCGTGCTGATCGCATTTCTTTGTAGTGAGAGGAGTCTACTGGAGCGTTTTTTGTCTAGCTTTCGCCAGATACGTTTGGTAACGGTACACGTTCTCTCCCGTGTCCAGCTCTGGTTTGCATTGTTTAGCGTTTCAGAACTTAGTATGAGTTTGCACGTTGCCATAGGTATGCCTATACTCTCCTTTACAGGTAGAGCTGGCGCAATTGTGCCTCTCCTAGCAAGTTCGTCCGCTTTCTCGTTCCCATCTATGTCACTATGTCCTGACACCCAAACGATGTTGATATTGAAGTATTCAGACATCTCATTGAGAGATGCCTTACACACCCGTGCCACCTTTGATGTGAGTGCGATAGATTCTAGGGATTTTATTGCTGCTTGGCTGTCAGTAAAAATGCTAATATCTCTAGATGATACAACATTATTTTTGAGCCACTCGGTGACGTCTTTGATTGCCATCATTTCGGCCTGAAATACGCTACAGTGATCCGGTAGGCGGAGGCATTGACTGATCTTTAAATGACCAGAGTAAATCCCCCTGCCCACTCTCCCATCCAATTTGGATCCATCTGTATAAAAGTGTACTGTGTTACAGTTTTGTATAGTACCATCCTCTCATTGTTGCCTGGAAGGGATGATAGTGGTGAAGTTCCTTTCAAAGAACGGTTTGGATATAGTGTAATCTATATTTCTCGGGACTTCCTGAAAATTCTTAAGAATACTGGAATGCCCTTTTTCAGTATTATACCATGTTAATGAGGCTTTTAGTCCGGCTTCACCCGGCTAAAAGCGTGAACAGAAAAAAACTTAGGAAAACTAAATTCGTTTGGTTAAAAATTAGGTAGCCTGTATGCTGTTCGTTAGTTTTTTCTCTTCGGAAAATGATTAAGAAACTAACAAAAAATTCGAGCACTTGCATTCGGTATTACTTTCCCCCTTCCGCTTACTCCCCCACCACTCGGGCTACTATTTAATAGATCTATGTTGGTGCTGGACCCCCGACGAACATCTATGCCAAATTTCAGGCCAATCGGTTCAGTAGTTTCCCCGCGAAAGAGTAACATAGAGGAAGAGCTAAGTTTCGAGATCACTTTACTACCTCCCCTTACTCCCTCCACCACTCGGGCTACTTTTTAATGGGTCTGTGTTGAGGCTGGACCCCCGAAGAACATCTATGTCAAATTTCAGGCCAATCGGTTCAGTAGTTTCCCCGCGAAAGGGTAACATAGAGGGAAAGCTAAGTTTCGAGATCACTTTACCCCCTCCCCTTACTCCCCCCACCACTCGCGCTACTTTTTAATGGGTCTATGTTGGTTCTGGACCCCCGACGAACATCTATGCCAAATTTCAGGCCAATCGGTTCAGTAGTTTCCCCGCGAAAGAGTAACATAGAGGGAAAACTAAGTTTCGAGATGACTTTACCCCCTCCCCTTACTCCCCCACCTCTCGGGCTACTTTTTAATGGGTCTGTGTTGGGGCTGGATCCCCGACGAACATCTATGCCAAATTTCAGGCCAATCGGTTCAGTAGTTTCCCCGCGAAAGAGTAACATAGAGGAAGAGCTAAGTTTCGAGATCACTTTACTACCTCCCCTTACTCCCCCCACCCCTGGGGCTACTTTTTAATGGGTCTGTGTTGAGGCTGGACCCCCGACGAACATCTACGTAAAATTTCAGGCCAATCGGTTCAGTAGTTTCCCCGCGAAAGGGTAACATAGAGGGAAAGCTAAGTTTCGAGATCACTTTACCCCCTCCCCTTACTCCCCCCACCTCTCGGGCTACTTTTTAATGGGTCTATGTTGGTGCTGGACCCCCGACGAACATCTATGCCAGATTTCAGGCCAATCGGTTCAGTAGTTTCCCCGCGAAAGAGTAACATAGAGGGAAAACTAAGTTTCGAGATGACTTTACCCCCTCCCCTTACTCCCCCCACCTCTCGGGCTACTTTTTAATAGGTCTGTGTTAGGGCTGGACCCCCGACGAACATCTATGCCAAATTTCAGGCCAATCGGTTCAGTATTTTCCCCGCGAAAGAGTAACATAGAGGGAAAACTAAGTTTTGAGATCACTTTACCCCCTCCCCTTACTCCCTCCACCTCTCGTGCTACTTTTTAATGGGTCTATGTTGGGGCTGGACCCCCGACGAATATATATGCCAAATTTCAGGCCAATCGGTTCAGTAGTTTCCCCGCGAAAGGGTAACATAGCGCAAAAACCAAGTTTCGCAATCACTTTACCCCCTCCCCTTACTCCCCCCACCCCTCGCGCTACTTTTCCGTATGTCTATGTTGGAACCAGAACTACCACAGACACTCATGCCAAATTTCAAGTCAATCGGTTCAGCCGTTTTTGCGTGAAAGAGGAACAGACAGAGAGACACCAACTCATTTTTATATATTAGTATCATTTTAAGAAATGAAAATGTATTTACAAGTCCTACAATTTGTGAAAAATAGCTACAAATACAAGTCTTGTACTTTTGTGGAATAGGCCCCTGGTGAAATTTTGATGTTTCACAATAAAATGTGTAAAATATTCCGTTTTTTTGCATTCGATCCAAGTAGGTATCGATACTTCCCACCGATACCAAATGTGGTATCGATACCTTTTTGTGAGACACTTCCAAATAAAAGTATCGATACTTTGCCGTATCGAATCAACACTAGTTATGCTCCATAACAAGAAAAATTTTATGTTATAAGCCATAACATAATATAAAATTTCACATCCAGAATAGAATTTTAGAAAATTTGTCACATCCAGAATAGAATTTTAGAAAAATTGTAAATAACATAAAATGAGAAAAAAAATCGGTAGAATTGAGCCCATTGTTTTATTATAAAGCCATCTGCAGTAGGATTCTTGGCAAATTCGATAAATAGCGATCTGGAAAGTTCGCTAAGGGTATTATTTTGTACAGATGGTTAATTTTCCCTCTGGCGGCGAAAATTTAAATACAATCTGGACAGTAGCGGCAAATTTAAAATTTGTTTTAAATTCGACATTTTTTGAAAAGTAATCAAATAACAATTTTCTTTCGAAAAAGTGTAATATTTAGATGTGAAAAGTATTTATATAAGTCGGACGGCTAGCCGGCAGTTTTTTATGAAATTCTAGATGGATTTCCGCACATTTTTCCAAAAACAAAATAGAAATGTCTCCGAAAATCGTTTTAGAATTTCCCCGGATTAGCCAAATGAAAAGGTTTTACGTTTTTGGGAAAAAAATTTAACTATCACAACAAAAAAATGTCAGAGAAATAAACACAAATGGTTGAGGTTAAATACAAAAGATTTTTTTTTGCTGTCAGCAATTTCGATTCAATTCAATTTTATTGCGCTTTCTTGCTGCCAACATGTGTTTCCCTCCCTCTTTCGGCACTACAATCAGTTTCCGCTGTTGGCCTCCACAAGCAAGAGTAATTTTCATTTCGCTGTGAAAGATCTCTTTTCATCAGCGGTTTCAAAATTCCAACTTGATCACAAAATAAAGGCGAATTTAATTTCGTTTTTTTTAAGGAAAATGCAAAGGCGAGTAATATTTAGACAAGGGACGCATTCAACATTTTATTTCGTTTTTGCCAACTCGACAACAATTAAACAATATTCTTAAGTGGACGAAACTCAAACATTAATGTTTATCGACTGGTACGAGAGCAGTCGTTATGAAAATTCGTTTTGGAAGGATCAGTGTTGCGGAGTCATAGTCGAGGGTAATTTTATTGGAAAGTTGACAGTGAGAAACAAATACAACGCCATTTTATATCACTGCTACAAACGTAAAAGCTCTTATTCGTATTTATGGATAACGACATCGTTGTGGATAACTACATCGTTGTGGATAACTACATCGTTATGAGTGCCAAGAATCCTACTGCTGGCCTCCGAAGAAAAATGGTAAATCAAAACTAAAAAAAAACATTAAAAACAAATCCGATAGAAGTGAAGAAAGAAATCGTACTATATCATGAAAATGGCTCTCGTGTCGCAGATCTTTCTAAATAATTCGAGATTGCAAAATCAAGGGTTTGTAAGATACTAAAAATGAAAGAAGCAATAAAGAAAAAGAATTTAAGAAAAGAAGTATCGTACATAGTGTAGTTGGACATGGAGAGGCTGCGAGTTCGAATCAAGAAGCCTCTGAGAAATATGTGCTAGAATTTAGTGATTAGGTAAAGGCCAAATATTTTCTTGCCCACAAGTTTTTAACTGTGATGAAACCGGACTATCTTAGAAGAAGATGCCAAAAAGGACCTACATCACTCAGGAGGTAAAAACATTACACACAAAGTCATGAAGGATAGGTTGACTCTTTTGCTATGTGGAAATACAAATGGTGACTTCAAACTCAAGCCACTACTTGTGTACCATTCTGAGAATCTCAGGGTGTTTAAAAAATAGGTTGTGGCTAAAATTAAATTGTCCGAAGGTGCATAGCAAAGCTTGAGTCACCAGAAAAATTTTCGTAGAATAGATTCGTGACGTAACTATCTCCAAGAAAATGTACACCCCTGTTCTGTAAAACGGCGTTGCGTTAATTTGTTCGATATTTACTCGATAGTTGATTTCGGTGTTCTGGGGGCCTATCGGCGAACACGATTCGAATTTATTTTGAATTGGTATCGCCAAACTCGATCGTATCGGGTTATTAGTATTGCCGCAGTTTGTCTCGATTTTCACACACGCAGCTAACTTCACACTGACTATATGCCAAATAGTACGAGCACGTATTTCTGTTCCCATATATTTTTCTATTCTCTTTCATGAAGTCCACCATTATTTCAAATTGTTTGTGATTTGTAAGCTTCGCCCTAAAAGTATATTTCTGCACACAAAATAATGCCCTCTCAATAAAAAATATAATTTGGAAAAAATTAGCCAAAATACCATCAAAAAACTTACATTTTATCAAAACAATATTCTTCGAACACAACGCTCGTCAAGTTAAATGTCATCGAATGAAATACACGATCAAAACGAGTAAATTACATACGAATTCGTGTTCCATGATACCATTTATTCGAATTCGTGTGCCACGCGTTTCGATTCGTGTTCGCCGATAGGGCCCCTGGAATACGCAACGTTTCGTTTGAGTTCAACCGGGAGTATCGCCTCGCAACGTATTCGATTTATGTTGTTATGCTACTCGAGTGAGTGACGTTTTTGAGGTTAGAACTGCCCGCTGCAATTTTCTCGCGTTTGGTGTTGGCCGTGATTGACAAAATGCAAGTTTAGCAAATAGTTTTTCAATTTTATGAATCATGATTAATAAAGTGTTTTATTCAAATAGGAGGGGAACTCAAAGTTCAACTAATACTTCACAATTCAACCTATTAAGGTAACTGTACCATATTCCGTGCCATTAAGGGTTCTGCCACTTTCAGTTGAATTTGTGCTTTTCCAAGATAAAGCAGCAATGCCAAACTTTTTTAGCATAATTTAGTATCAATTCTGTGTAGATTATCATATGTGTCATACTTGTAAAAATATATTTTATATTATTTATTGATAAATTTGTTAACACCTTAATTGTCTGTAATTCCGTGCTAAAAAAATGACGTTGTATTTAATTCCGTGCTAGTAAGTACCTAATTCCGGCCTATCTATGAGAATTGCAGTTTTGCACACAAAGCAGTATGAGAGAGCTTAAGTTTTATGAAATAAACATAAAAATAGCTACAATAGCGGCGTAAATCGTGAAATATCCAATATGAAGAAATTTAAATTTAATAATTTGAATTTTTTTAAAGTTTAAACACTTAAGTATACATAATATGATTTTCCTTCTTATAAAACACAACAAATATTTAAATAAGAAAAACAATATTTATGCAGATATGTATTTATTCGATTAAAGAATATGTATTCGATAAAAAATATATATTTTCTATATATAATACAAAAATAAAAGAAAAATCACAATTCATTGCATTGAAGTTAATATAAAATATATGTCTTAAACAGTTGCATTAATATTTGCTCAATTAAAGTCTTGAATAGAATAAATTCCTCTATTATTTGAAAGCACTTGAAAGTTAATTTTCTTCAAGACATCTTTAGCGTCATAAAAAGGACCTCATCGTGTTCAGGCCAACGCCAGTTGGCTCCGCACATTGTCATTGTTTTTAATTCGATCGCGAATTCCGTCTTTGTCACGGAATATTGTACACGTCTGATTAAGTCGGGATCCAAATTCCGTGCTAGGTAAAATTAGTAGAATATAAATATAATTTTAGTGTTTTTAATCAAAACTTGTAGTAAAAATATTACTCTTTTATTTTATAATAATAAAGTTACACAATTCTCGGATTTTACACAAATTGTAATGAATAACAAAAAAAGTGGTTTGAAGAAGATTTTCTTATAATATAAAAAAAAGTTGTTGATAAAATCTCAAATAACTAAAAAACAGTAAGAAAAAATGTGGTCCGGAATTTGCTCAAGTGCACCTCTATGGTATACTTTATTTAATAAAACCGATAACTAATTATTTATTTTATGATTGATTGCAAAAAAAGCCAAAGAAAAACTAATTATTATTCGTCAATTCCGTCCTAGGCACGGAATAATGTACACGTCAGATTATTTAGTGAACGTAATTCCGTCCGACAGTAAAACGGCCTGTTTAATAAAAAAAACACAGAGTAACACTTTGATACAAATAAAAATACTTAAAAAAAGGCATAATTTTAACAAAAACAAAGATGTGGTTAGAAATGACTTACCTTTTACTTTTTGTGATCTTAAGAAAATTGCTTCAGTTCCTTGACGATTCACACAACACGTTTACTTGGCACAGCACTTTTCACAGAATTACTTATCAAAATAGGATTATTAGTTGTAATTGATATACAATAATATATACTACACTTCATTTTTAGACACAGTAAACATTACTGATCAAGTTTTATCAAGTGATTTCCTCAAAAGTTGATCAGTTTTCTTATTTTATGACTTTTAATGAAATGGGACGGAATAATGTACTAGGCCGTAATAGTGTACACTTACCTTAATCGACAAAATGAAAGTATAGTTACGAGTCTTCACTTAACTTTATTTCGTTCGAAGAATCTCTCAATAACCTTCTTTGGCTTTTCAGTGAATTTACCTCGTCGTGCCTCATTAACAAATATAATGGGAGTGTTAAATCAATTTTCAAACTTCAATCAAACGTTTTCACTTGCATAACCAAGAAATAAATACAACCAGCTGAGTTTTGACACTGCGTTTGCATGCGATGTTTGCCGTATTTTTAAACAGCAAACGCCGTTTTTCAGAACACCGATCGCGTAGCGAATCGAATGCGTTACGTTTAACGGGCTAACGCCGTATCTCAGAACAAGGGTGAATGGATGTGTTAAATCCATTTTCAAAATTCAATCAAACATTTTCACTTGCATAACCAAGAAATAAATACAATCAGCTACGTTTGCACTATGTTTGCATGCGATGTTTGCCGTATTTTTAAACAGCAAACGCCGTTTTTCAGAACACCGATCGCGTTGCGAATCGAATGCGTTACGTTTAGCTACCTAACGCCGTATATCAGAACAAGGGTGGTAGACTTGTGGAACCATGAATTCAGCCTGGAGAAAATTATGGCCAGAGTGCGCACCAAGTAGATATGTTGAGGTCGAGCCTCATGTTGTCGATAATATTGCTTCTATAGGACAAATCATGGATCTGGAAATGGATAATGCTGATTTAGAGGTGTTACTGGAAGACCACAGGAATGAGCTTACCACGGAAGAACTGAAGGATCTTCAGAAGGATCAGAAAATGGCTTTGATGGCGGAAACATCTTCGCGAAAAAAGACATGATCTTTCCAGTTCTTTGATCAAATAAATGTGTGAGAAATGGAGTGAAGTGCAAAGTTTTGTGTAAATATATCACCCTGACACCACTGTAACTTTTCAATGATCACGCAATATCGCACTTAAAAAACATTTTAAGATAAGAGCCCAAAGAATTTCAAACTGAGTCAAGAGGCAGAAAAGAGGATAAAAACTTTCCAGAAGCACCGTTATCTGATCATTTCATCAAAAAGATTCGTTGCTGTAGATCCAGTCCAGTTCCGAGGCTATTGCCGACTTTCGTGATCTAGCAGACTCTTCGTTGCCAGTTTTAAGTTTTTTGTCTAAATTTTAGAATGCCAAAAAATCATAAATAACTTAAAAACTTTTGTGGAAAAACGTAATCCTTACAGGACCTTCGGTATAGAATTTTAAAAATCTAACACCGGATTCGCGATCAGCGACCCCAGAAACCTTATGCCGATTTTTCATATTTGCTTTATCCTTACAGGACACCAGAGCCGTAATCAGTGACCACGAAAACCCCCTAAAGCCAGTTTTACTAATTAACCCTAAAATTAGAAAAAGGTTATTTTCGTTATCCTTACGGGACCTTCTGTTTTGAATTTTGAAAATCTAATACCGGATTCGTGATCAGTGACTCCAAAAACCCCATAATGGCATTTTTCCGCGGAAAAATGATATTCGCGTTATCCTTACAGGACCTTCTTTTTCGTATTTTAAAAATCTTACATAGCTAAAATCCTGCTCCTGGCAAGGCAGATCATTTTGCAAAAAACCGCGTAAAAATCGGTCCAGTAGTTTTTGAGTTTTGTAATCTCAAACAAACAGACAGACAAACATCCATTTACATATGTTAACAAATTCTTATATTTAAATTTTCAATTCTTATTTTTAACCGACTTCTAAAAAAGAAGATCATGTATGCGACGCGGTATGTATGCTTGTATTTGGATATGTATGTCCGCGATTTCCTTGTGAACGGTTAGAGATATCGAGTTGAAACTTCTTGTGTTGTTTTCACTACAACAGCAGGAAGATTCTTTTAAGATCTATGAGAGTTTGAAGGGGGCAGGACCGAGAGAGTGGTGGAAAAGTGGTGGTGGACGGTAGAGAGGGGTCGGCCGAGTTAGGCCGCGAAGGTGGTGGGAAAGAAAGTGGATTAGTCCATTATAATGATTACATAGCCCAGCTGCCATTTTGTTGCCAAAGATTTTAAAATTATCTCAGGATATTTTGACTTTGCTGAATCCAAGTGTAAATTTGGCCAGATTGGCTCCAGTTTTTGAGAAAACCCCAAAAAAAGATTAATTTTTCGTCAAGATTCTTTATAACTGAAAATAAGTTTTGTTGTCGTGTATATTTCAATCATTTCAGGGTAACTAGACATCGTTGATTCCAAATCTGATAGAATTTGGGCTGAATTAGAATTTCGGCTGCTCTGAAAAAAAGAAAAAATGATTGTTTTAAAAAAAAACCCATATATTTTGTTAAAACCCAAAAACTACATATTGTGAATTCAGCCAAACTTTTTCCATATTGTCAAATTATCCTAAACTCACAACAAACAAAAAATTTCACCATTTATCAACGAAGTATATACAATGGAAGTATGATCTCGCATAATGCGCTAAGAAATCAAATAGCGCGAAACACAGCTAAATTCTCTTTCGAAAATTTTGACTCTCTTTTTCTAATGGGATCCCCTGATACCATTACCAACCTTGTACGAGTAAATAGGGATGTGTTAGCAACCCTGTTTGAACAAATAGGGTCGACAACTAACCAAATCATCTCTTGATGTTTGAGGTTATGTTGAATGGTTACTGAAATATTCCGCATTCAAATTGCCAAATGGAGTGTACAAAACAAACGTGTCTATATCTATGGACGTATTTAAGAGATTCTTTTCAAAAGAAATTAATGAAATCACTAAATGAATTTGGTTTTGATCGATTTTTTTTTTAAATAAAATTTCTGTTTGATTGGGCCGTATTCTATAACGAAAATTTTATCATTTTATGTTATGTTATGTCTTAAAATAACATAATTATCTCGATTGGTATTCTGTAAGGACAATTTCATTTTATGTTACGCGCTATAACATAAAATTTTTCCTGTTATGACTCATAACATAAAAACTCCGAGATAGTACCTTTTATAATCATTTTATCATCTTTTATGCCATTTGACATTTGAAGTGTGACGTTTCACGCGTGAAATTTCAAATCTATATACAGTAGAATCCCGATAATTCGTATTTCAAGGGACCAGCAAATTCATACGAATTAGCGGGATATATGAATTATCGGGGTACCAATTATCGGAATTTTTTTCAAGGGACCAGCAAATTAATACGAATTAGCGGGATATATGAATTATCGGGGTACCAATTATCGGAATTTTTTTCAAGGGACCAGCAAATTCATACGAATTAGCGGGATATACGGATTATCGGGGTACGAATTATCGGGATTCTACTGTATATAAAAATGGATGTTTGTCTGTTTTTTGTCTGTCTGTTTGAGATTACAAAACTCAAAAACTACTGGACCGATTTTTACGCGGTTTTTTGCAAAATGAACTGCGTTGCCAGGAGCAGGTTTTTACCTACATATGTTAGATCTTAAATATTCGAAACGGAAGGTCCTGTAAGAATAACGCAAATGTCCTTTTTCTCATTTTGTTTCCGAAAAATCACGAGTTGGATGTTGGAATTTCAAAATTCTAAATGGGAGATCCTGTAAGGATAACAAAAATTTCTTTTTTCTAATTTTTCTCGAAAAAAATTGCATTTTCGGGGTCGCTGATTACGAATCCGGCGTTTCAATTTCAATAACTCTAATGAAAGGTCCTGTAAGGATTACGTTGATATGAAAAAAATGAATTTTTGTGATTGTATAACTAGGCTTTTCAGTCGAAATTTATACTAAAATAAAAACGCTGGGTTTTAACTTTTTTGCTACTCTACGAAATATTTCGTATTGTATTAGTGTTAAAACCTTGACCATTTAACTGACAATAAAATGTTTCGCTAAACTGTTTATTTCTGTTCATAAAATGTTAAATATTTTAAACTGTATCAATTAACTATATAGCTCCTGAAGATGGTGAAATCAATTTACCGAAACCTAGAGCAGCAAAAAAGTTAAAAACCAGCGTTTTTATTTTAATATAAATTTCGACTGAAAAGCCTAGTTATACAATCACAAAAATAATTATAAAATAACGGTCAACAACAAAAACAAAGTAAAAAATGGATGTTGGTATCATTTTTGTCTGACATTTTTGCTTTCTCCGCAAAAAAAATCTTTAAAGGAAACAAAACTTTGAATTTTTTTACTGTCACTTGACCAGCTGTTCAAAAAGTAATAGAATTCACACCGAAATGTACTAAATCTTTTATGTTAAAGCACAAATAATATACAGATGACCGGAGCTCAAAGAAAACCATGTTATATGAAACCAAATCAAGCGAGCTTTTAAATGCCGAAAAACTTTTTCCTCTGTGAGAGAACTTTGTCTTCGGTTCTTTTTTGAGATGATTTCAAGCTTTCGCCTAAATGCAAACACAAGCTACATGCATTTCATGTTGGAAAAATTTAGCGGGAGCGGTGTATTTCTTGTAATTCATTGTTCAAAATTCATTGATCCTCAGGATGTTTGTTTTTAATCGACCGTAGGTTTTCGTTCCTTAGTTGATCTGATGCGATATTGTTATGCGTGGTCATGCTTAAATTCGATTCTTTAATGTTTCTTTTTTGGTAAAAAAAATAATCGAGAGGTTTATAAAATTGCTATCAAAGATCATTAAACATATGTAGGAAGATGTTCAGAATTTTTAGCGCGACAATTATTACGACCGAGATAAGGCACTTTACAGTTAGTTAAGGAATTGAGTCATGCTTACTGTCTCGGTCGCAATACTTTGTGGGAAACTAAATTACAGCGGAGTGAGACATAAGGAGGGAACTGCTTACAAAGTATTGCGACCGAGAATGGGAAATCGATGCAGCCAAACAGGAGCATGACTCAATGCCTTAACTAACTGTAAAGTGCCTTATCTGGGTCGCAATAATTGTCGCGCTAAAAATTCTGAACATCTTCCTATGATTAAAAATCTTTGTGGTTATTTTTACGTGAAGATAAATAGCTTATTTGAAGACTAACAAGTGTTTAGTGTACAGAAATTTTTTCATACCATCGGTATCCAACGATTACCAGAGTAATAACAGTACCAATAATCTTTGTACCTTGTGCAGTTCTTGGCGTGACCCAGGAAGTTCCAACGTGGAGGAGACTGCACGTTACTTCCCTCGGGGAGTTTGGTTATTGGCAGGCCCCCTCGCCTCTGCCTTTAAAATATTTAAAAAACTTTAATGTCTTATAAAAAAAAAAACCATTATGAATTGGTCACATTACTGATTTTCTTATTTTTGCTGTATTTTTTAAACCTTACATTTTTTTTGGCATCCATCTCCCATTTGCAATTTTTTCTTAAAAGAACCAACATAAAAAAGTCCAAAACTTCTAATCGATGATGATGACAGGGGTGTGATTGGTTAAACCAAGAAACATTATCTCGAATACATTTTTGAACTAACGTGTCGTCTTTTGAGACAGAACGCTTCATGATTTTCAGCAGTGTTAAATTTTTCATGATTTTCAGCAGTATGAAATACACCTCTGCTTCAGTCAATGTCCTAATGACAACTGGAGCTAATAAAAATCTCTCGCATAAATGGCCTTACTTAGAGCTCAGCAAAGCTCCATGGTATGTAAAATGCACAAGTGGAAGCAGAACGGGTTATATGCAAGGTGAAACAGATTATTTCTTTCATATGCGTATGTATGCAGTTTCCGTACAAGCCAGAATGAAACGGGTAGCATGAAGAATCGGTGGATAAAAGGGCAATTTGAGCTTCGAAGTTGCCCTTGGTGCACAGGGCTTACGATCGCTGGATTATATGAACATTAAATATCTCACATTACCAACAAGAAAAAAAATGCGTTTTTTAACATGTTGGGGTGGAATTGCGTATGGTAACGTTGATTTTAGGCTTCTATAAGATGACAATTGTACAATTTGTGCAAAAATATCACTTCCAATAGGAAAAGAAGCGATTCAGAAGCACTTTTTGAGCGCTTCTCAGAATCTCGAAGTTCCATACCTTTTCCATACCCTATTCATGTATTTTTTAACATTGCGTGTCAAGAAGTAAGCGCTTCCCTTAGCTCCCTTTTAAGCGCTTCTCAAGCAGTATGTCGGAAGCTCATGGGGCGTTTTTTTGGAATTCTCTCTCATTGGAATTTTCCAATCAAAGTTTTCGGTACATATGAGAAAAATGTTTGGTTATGCCTGGCGTTCCACCTTTCCTTTAAGGAAAAAATACAAGAAGATATAGAACACTTTGTCTGCCAGGTCTCCTAACTACTTCAATTTTAACGATAAATTAAAAACTTAAAATAACTTATGCCACTCCGGAGATTTTTAGACAACTAATCAGTTGTGAAATCCTCTTGGAAAATGGTATGCTTCCCAGTCGCTGAAATCGTGCTTCTGCAAAAAGTATTTAAGACTTTTCCTATTGGGTTGTGATTGCTCTATGATAAAAATTTAGAAAACTTTATCACTATACAATCGCCATTAAGTACCTTAGACTAGTTCGCTCCTGCTTTTTCAAACCATGGTCATATAAAAACCCCAGTTATATAAAGTTAAGATGCTTTAATGAGTTCATATAACCGCGAGTTTATTGTATATAAAAAAATTTATGTAACGATACGAAAATCGTAGTAATTTTTGTTAGATGATTAAAGTTGATTTCTGCAAAAACTCGCTAGATATAATTCTAGATTTTAATTACTTTTGCAATAATAGTTTAAAAAATCTATTTTACTTAAAAGTACATTTGAAAGAAAAATAAAAAAAACCATTTGCACCTGCCGCACATGCGTTTAACTTTAATTTTGTTAATTGCTGTAGCTCCTTTATTAAGTAATGATTTCAAATTCAAGAACAAATAATATAAAACAATGGTATTTAAGTTAATTTTGACTGAAAACGCATTTTTTACTTTTTGTAGTTAAGTTTTTCAAACATATTTAAAGAAACATTTGTAGGCAATTATAGACGTGGTTTTCATTATCAAATATTTATGTATGTCTTATATGAAAAAAAACAAATCTTAATATTAAATATAATTTATGTAAAACATACTCCTAAGTAGGTATTTTTCAATCAACAATAAAGTTATGCTTAATGGCGTTTTTGTTTCTATATATTTAGAAGCAAAAAAATAAAATGCTTTTTAGTAACCGTGATTTGTTTTTTTTTATAAAAAAATTCTACAATAACTCTTTAAATAAATTAATAGAGTCCGACCGAAGGTCAGTTTTTGGCTGCAGCCCAAGCCGAACTTCGGCCGAAGCCGAACTTCGGCCGAAGCCGAAGCTTTGTATAGAAGCTGAGATGAAGGTTGACGGTAAGGGAAAAACAATTGTGGTTCTATTAAAAAAAAATTTTGTCGTTAAAAATCTTAGAAACATTTGAAAATGTACAAAATAAGAGCACAAACAATTCCCATCAATAATAAAGAAAAATGTTGATTACATTGAGGAAAAGTTTTTTTTAATACATTGAAACCTCGATACTGTGGATCCTCAGTACACGGTAAAAAATCTGGACCTATATGTAATAAAAATTAGATTACACTTGGACTTTATGTAATCCAAATTAAAATCTAATCAAAAACATGGTTAAATTTTAATCCAACGCATAGATTAGAAATTTTTCAAATATTTTTTTTATTGAATTTGATATTAAATCTACATTTTCTAAATAAAATTGTAGATTTTAAAAAAGTATTTAAGTACAATATATAATACAAAATAAATAAAATTTTATGACAAAAACTATTAAAATATTTTAAATAATTCTCATGTGTAATCCAGAATTCTATTGAAATTTCCTCAATATAATTTTTGGATTGTGAAGTAGGTACTCCAGGATTTTTTACCGTGTACTGTATACTCCTCGATAGTGTATACCTCAAATTTTGTTTAACGTTACACTTACAAGCAAACCTACGGAAGTGTCACTCCCCGATTTTAATGAACAATTAAAGGTCCGATTTGGATGAAACGTAAATTTATAAATGAATAAAGTATTATAAGGCCCTATCACAGAATCCGATACGAATGGTTCGGATCGTAAACTCAATGTTGTTGTTAGTGTTTTATACCAACAACAACATTGAGTTTACGATCCGAACCATTCGTATCGGATTCTGTGATAGGCACTATAAAAATATATTCTATGTTATTTATAGTTGAAACTAGGGATGTCAAAAAAGAACCGGTTAAACCGGTTACCCGGTGTTTTCGGTGTTTTTTTGCACGGTTATACCCGGTGTTTTTTTTAAGCCAAAAACCGTTAAAAAAACCGATCATTTTTTTGTACGGAAAAATAATTTTAAACCAATTTTTGTGCAACTGTTTTGTTAGAAACACTTCTTTTTAGGCACTCTAAACCAAATACAATATTGTGCCATTTATGGCCTCTTAATGGATTATATGGCACTTCACGTCTTTTGTTTGTATTAAAGTGTATTTGTTGCGTCTAAGGACTAACCTACCCAATTTGAACAAAACGGTTTTTCGGTGTTTTAATAACCGGTTTTTTGGACCCGGTTAAAACGACCCGGTTTAAACCGGTCTTAAAAACAGGTTTTTTTTCAAAAATTTGACATCCCTAGTTGAAACTATAACAATATTTTTTCCCTCAGTAGTGTATATCCTTCGGTAACATATACTTGTTTGTTTTGTTATCGATTTGATATTAAGGTTTCAATGTATCTTAAAAATTTCATAATCAGTCAACTGAAGGCTGAAGGCGTGTGCTTTAATTATATTCCTACAACGCTCTTTTATAAATTTTGAAAAACAGGGGCCTTATCAGGGAACTCGGAATGTTTGAAGCGGTATCAGCTAACTCGAATTCGATCAGATATTTGTCATTCATTTTCGGAAATTTACTCCAACAATTTTCAGTCCCCGGAAATGAAACTCGAAAGGAAAATTTAAGTAATTTCAATGTGTTTTTTATTCAAGAATTTTATTTCTTGCAAAACATATTTAAATTCCTTGTAAAATCTATAGAAAATAAGGGAAAGTTGCCTCTAACATATAATATTTAGTTAATTACGATTTTAAACAAAGTCCATTCCGTATGAATTTTCTTACAATTCTTGAATTGAAAACGCCGTCATCACTTTCGTCACTATTATTTGATACCTGTTTCACATTCATCACTTTTATCCGATTCTTATTTATTTTTTTTAACTGTCGGCATTAATTTCACATAAAAGAAAACGCAAAAACTAACAGCAAATTATTTACAACTATTCAATAATGATACTAAATATAAACACGAAATTTCCAAGTTACCAGCAAGTTGCTCGTTTTCGATTAATTTATGGCACTACATTTTACTCGAAACGAAAGTTTTACATGATACCAATGCAATTCGTTTTCGAGTACGGCGTTCGAGTCGATTTGATTTTCGATTCGAGACACATGATAAGGTTTTGGGAAAAAAATGAAATTCAAACATAACAAAAGCTATAACTGCCAATCTGGCAATTATTGAAGACCCGTATGGTGATTTAACTGAACGGCGAACAGTAGTATCAAAATTCCACTTTGAAGTCAAACTTTTCAATAAGATTTTTTAAAATTTATTCAATCGGGTGGACAGAAGGACAAACATGCAAAATTCAATTTTTTTTTATCATTCTAAACACACTGGTGTAATTCATTTTTGTGTGTGATGACGCGGTCTTGGCGTAACAAACGGTAAGGCAAATTTAATATACCCTTTGGTTTCACCATACGGGTATAAAAAATTGCCTGTAGTGTAATTGTCATCTAGACGAAATCTTACCGTAAAAATTTTCTGACCAAATATTTTGAATTGACGAAAAAATTTCGTTGGCAAATAAATCATTTCCATTTCCTATGACAGCCACCTTTCACCAAATACTTTTCAAAACTGGAGTTTAAAAAAACGTTTACTTTGATTTTTTTTGGCCGAAGTTGTCATTTTTGGCCGAAAGTAGCCGAAGCTGAGTAATCGGTCGGATTCTACAACTTATTAACATTTTTTTTGTGTTTTGTAGAGTTTTTATTTAAAGACGTTTAGTTATCAAAAATTTTTATTTGACAATTATCCACAGGTATTACTTTTGAAGCGTCGAAGTTTACGCACGCCTTGACATCGTCATTGTATTTTCACTATGACTGCCACGCCCCTGTGCCTGACAATTTTGGTTTGAATATCAGACAATTCTAGCCAGTGTTCGCGCCTTTTTCCCCCTAAAAAATTTAAAAAAAAAAAAAACAAATAAAAAAGTTTTATTTTTTTTTAAAAAAAACCTTTTATTTAAAAAACTGCACTAAAAAGGAAAAAATAACTTTTTGAGCCCTGTAAAAAGCAAGATCAATATTTATTTTATTTTTTATGCTTTCTGATCTCGCTGATCTATTTTATTTTATTTTTTATGCTTTCTGATTCAGGTCCTTCCATTATCCCTACAAATTTTTTAATGCCAGAATCGGATTCAGCGACCGTTTTTGGTGTGAGATTTTTTCCGGAAAATTTGATGAATAGATAATCACGGTATCCTTACAGGACGTACGGATTTTTTAATGCCAGAATCGGATTCAGCAACCCCAAAAACCACCAGATGAGATTTTTTCTGGAAAATTTGAGTAAAAGGATAATCACTAATAAATAATTCCGTAAATAAATATTTCTAGAAACAAAAAAAATTAACGTCGAAACGAAAAACACATGCAACACGATACGCACGCCGTCGTGCTAGAAATTTGTACTAAACATTGAAATTGGATTTTTTTTTCTAAGTTGGTACACCGTACTGGCGTTGCAGTTTCACACTGTTCCAACACCACACATTTTATAATTTTATCAAAATGTACAATTTTAAAGAACATTTCTCTTGAAGCCCTTTTAGTGCATTTTAAAAGTGAATAACATTAGAAAACTTATTTCTAAATTGTTAAATTGTTTTTTTTTTATTTTATACTTTTTAGTCTTTTAATTTTATACTTTCAAGTTTTTTTATTTTATACTTTTTAGCAAGGATAGAGTCTTTGAGATATCCTTACAGATTTCTTAACGTTAGAATCGAATTCAGCGACCCCAAAAACCTCCAGAAGATAGTTTTGACGGAAAATTGGAGGAAAAGGATTATCCTTGCAGAACCTTTCGTTGTACTTACAGACTTCTTAACGGCAGAATCGGATTCAATAACTCAAAAAACCCCATACAATTTTTTTTTTTCGGAAACTTTGGCGAAAAGGATAATCACTATTGTCAATAGTGCACTTACTGCCACCATCAGTAGCCCCCGTTTTTTCAAAAATTAATTTTTCATTTTGTGACGTCGTGTTTAATTTATTTCAATTTTTATTTTTATTTTTGTTTCCATTTTACTTTTTGACTAAGTTTTGTTTTAAACGTTTTTTAAATGTTCCGGACGACAATAAGTTTTTTAGAAAACAAAGACATGAAAATTATTACGACGTCACCATCATAAAATCAAAGAAACATAATTCCCATCCTGAAGATGACTACAAACGTAGTCGAAACGTCGAGGAATAAACAGTAATAAATAACGATGTACTTACAAAGAAAACACTCTTTGTTTTAACTACAAAAAAGGACCGATGAGCCCGCTTTAAAAAATTAATAAAATAAATATTAGTTTAAATAAAAACTAAATTATGTTTCACTCCACGAGTATACTCCAACATAAATGGAACAAGAGCATTATGGTGTTTATATTTTACTCAACAGGGCGTGATGAGTACTAGCTAAAATTTTTATTCATAAATAAATTGTATTTTTCACATTTTTTTTTTGAAAATCGTTAAAAAAAAGTTTGTTGAATTAAAGTTTGTGATTAGTTTTTGTTTGCATTTCACAAAAAATAGTTATTTCAAAATACAAATGCCTTTACGGTAGTTAGTGTTTCTTATTTTGCTTTAATTTTACCGAGTTAAAATTTAGACAAGTTTTAGTTGCATAATTATTATTTGTTTCGCAAAGAGAGAATGATAATATGTTTATATACTTTTTGCAACACAAATATATATTTTAAAGTAAAAATATTTTAAATGAAATATATGTATTAAGAAATGAAATCACAATATTAAATATTTAATGCACAATTTTGCACATCGCAGAAGAAGATCATGATTCTGATATGTCTCACTATCTTGGGTCTAATTGTGGCCGCGTACGTCAGTAGCTACTTTATGTAAGCGCACACAGCTACCTACCTACACACAACCATCACCACCATTATAATCATCACTACCATCATCCCCTAAACAACAAGAAAAAATATCTTTTTGTGTGGTTCTGCAAAATGCAATTTAAGACAAGATATGAAGTTAGAAAACAAGTAGAAGCACATGTGGACGTTGGAAAGGAGCATAAAGTAATAATAAGAAAAAAACTCATCAGCGCTACAAGAAATATACAAATACAAAATTAAATAACTACAGGTATCGCTAAATAAAGCATATTTTAGATGTAAATAATGTTTTTTGTATTATATTGACTTATATAACAAAACTAATATCGTTTGTATTTTCATTTTTTATATAATTCTGATTTCTAGAATTAATCTATCAATTTTTTTTTGTTGTAAACTAAACAAAAATTTGACAATTTAAAAATTATAAATTTTTTTTGATTTTATGTTTTAGTTTGAATTTAATTCTTTCTTTTCTTGAATTATATAGAAGAAGATCATTATCTTGGTGTGTTTGAGCATCGTATTAATCGCAGCGGCATCAACAATTGCTGGTTATGTTGGATTTTAAAAATACAATATTGTTTAAAAAAAAAACAAGATTCTCAACTAATTGAAATCAGACAAAAATAAAAACCATTTTAACAAAATTCATCTAAATTGCGCAAACTATTGCTGACCAAAAAAATAAAGTCGATCAACAATAAATGTTTCGGTAAATTTTTCAAATTAACTGCAAATAATATCTAGTCAAAATCTACACTTTGTTTGAATCAAAAAAATAGATATTGGAATTTTAAGAACAATCGAATTGTAGAGTCGGTGTCAGCTTGATCACAAAATGAAAATAATACATGGATTAAAAAGTTTCGGGACACATAGCAAGGAAAAAAATTTTTTTGTCAAAAATATATTTTACTCCTCGACATAAGGAATAAAATATTGACATTCCTTCAAGAGCGATACACTTTTTCCAGCGGTCCTATAACATTTGGATACTTTGTAAGAATAAGGAGGGCAGTGAAGCAATTTGTACTTCAATTGATATAATTTTGCCATCGGTTTGAATCATCGACACGTTGCTATTTTTTTGAATTTTTAGAAAACGCGGCATCAATTTCGCAGCTTCTGCATGTTCAAACGTTCATGTAAAATATTACTAACACATTCTGCTGATATCTTTACGATGTTAGTATCTTCCTCACTTTCACTTTGCGGTCATCCCAAGCAAGACGGTGAATTTTTTTGATAGTTTCTGAAGTTTATGCCTCAATCGGACGTGCTGCATCATCGGTGCTTATATGGCGTTTTTTAGAGTACCGAGACTTTTCAATCCATGTAGTAGATATATTTGATTGCACATCTCGCTTCAACGTCATAGTTAAGAACCACGCAACCTCACATCTTCATAATTAACACTAAACATACCAGCACTTAATACATACCTAGTTCTACCACGGGCGGTCAAATGACCAGCTGTGGTAGATAACGGTATATGACAAGTATTACTCAAAGTAAACAAAATATAAATAAAAAATAATAATAGAAAATTAAGTGTATATATAATAAATAGAAAAAGTCATGAAGTCAAGTGCGCAAAAACGATAAGATTATATGCGCTTTTTAAATGCAAAAATCCATAAGCGGTCAAAAGACCGCTTATGGTATGTTTAGTGTTAACACGTTCAGTGCCAAAACGAAATCAGAGTCTAACTCGCTACGCTACACAAATTAAATTAGCTCATAAAAATCGTACGCCAACTACGGGTATATTCGTATTTGGCGTCCCTACTTAGCCACCAATTACGAGTATACGAATGTACTATATACGAATATAGTTGGCAGTGAACGTGTTAATTGATTTTTTATACTTTTTTCATGAAAAGAGTCTTTAGGTGACACAGTTGTATTTGATTCTAGATTTTCTATTGGATAAATTGGTATCACCGTAGTTCGGCTCGGTCAGTATTAGATAGTAGTTATAAAATGCAAACCAAGATAGTACAGCTCTTTGAATTTTTTTGTAATGAGATCTTACCCTTTTTTTTAAATAATTTTAATAAAGCGTAGCAAGAAAAACTTTTTTACCCTTAGCCAATTTAAAAAACAAAAAAAAAACAATAAATTTTTTTTTAGTCAATTTTTGGCATTTTCCAAGTGTCTTCAAAATATAAAAATTGTTCACCGGCGGAACGCACACTTTACTTTCGGAGATAATGCTTTTGATGCGGTTAAAATCAACGCTCCAATTATAAATATTATAAAAACTTTTGTACCTTTTTTTATTTAGAGCCACTGCAGTGCTTGAACTATTTTTGATATAACAACTCATTTTACCCATTACCTTTGACGAGATACTGGCAAAAAATTGATTTATCAAAGGTTACTTTCGAACTATCCAGGTACAAATTATTGTGATTCATGTCTATTATGAGATACGGCGTTGCGTTTATATATTCGATATTCATTCAATACGCGACAATCGGTATACATTTTACCGACAAAATTCAAATCATAGGGTAAGCGACTCTTTTTCCATCCAGTGTCATATTGATTTTTTTCGCGAAAAATTTGAATCCAATTAAGATAGTACATTCATTTTTCATGTACAGAAGTTTCTGTTTTCAGTCTCCTCAACCAGGTGAAGACAAGTTGTCCAACCAGAGCTTAAACTGACAAACAAAAACCGTAGCAAACTGTAACTCAAATTCATGGTTAACAAAACCTTTATTAAAAAACTGTTTAATTGACTCCCGAAGCCCTTCAAATAACTTTTGCTGGAGTCTTTATATTTTTTTTGAGCCTGACATTTTTCGATCATTTGCGCCAGACTGATGTAGTTTCAGAATGGATTGAGATATTGCAGTAATTATTTCAATTATAAAAGGACGAATAAGCGCCGTTTTCCATCCAGAATTCCATTTTTATTCAGGGGAGTATAAGTTGAAATCCACTATTGTTATATATTTGTGGAATGTATTCTTCTACACATTAAAATGCCAAAAAAACAACCCCCCCTCCTCCCGCCCAAAGTTTTATACAAATTTTGAGGGGCCCGGAAAGAGTAAGGATCGCGATCATTTTTATCTTCCCTCCATATGTACATCAAATATGTAATGTCATTGGGGCTAAACTAGCGTGACCATTTTTTTTTTGGAGCCAATGGGGGATAAAATGGGAGGGATAAAGGGGGATGAAAAATAAAAATGAAAAAAATTGTATTAATCAATCAAAATATTGATTTTTTATTTATGTTTTTCAATTTCAAGCACAAACTGATGATGAACTTGTCGATTCATTGTATTTTTCTTGAGAAGAGATTTGTTTCAACATATCTTTGTCCTTTTTCAAATAATAGAAAAACTCCAAACAGCTGAGATTGATTTTGTTTTTGGTAAAAAGAATCGATTTAAGAGTTTTAACTTGTAAACGAGTCTTTTTCGTTGTCCAAATTTTATTGATCGCCGAGAAAACACGTTCGACTAGTGCTGATGTTCCTGGCAGAGCGAACGCGTATTGGACAATAGCCGAAAACTCGAAAAATGGCGTTTCTTTCATAAATAAATCTTGGAAAAAAGGTGGATTTTTCAGGGGGATGTGGGGAATAGCCAAGTCCGAAAAGGGAATAACCCCCCTCAAAGGGGGATAAATGGTCACGCTAGGCTAAACTGAACTTTATCCCAACAATAATTTATTGGTATGGCAGAGGATAATTTAGTGCGATATGTTAAAGTTGCCTTCACCTGGTTAAGGAGGCTTACAACAGAAACTTCTTTGGTATAAGGTTCTATCTCAATAGGATTAAAATATATGACAAGGGATGGAAAAGGGTCGCTACCCCCTTTCAAATAATGCAATCAGTTTTGAAGCGCGACAATTATAGTGGAGAGCGGGTCCAAAAAACATGGTTGTATATAGCTTCCTCTGCGCCACAAATCGATTTTTCGCTTGATTTTCGAGGCGGAGGGTGTATCCCCCCTTAAAACCGTATATCCGCAGATATAAAAAAAACACGTATCACTCAGTTTTTTTAGAATTATAACATGTGAATACGAAGAGAATCGAAGGCGGACACCTGAAAAAGGTTCCCTGTAAATTTTGTCTCAGGAATGGCAAACGAAAAGAAAATCGTAACGGTATACATTTCGTTATGTTATTTCATTTTGTAACGATAAAAAAATTCATTTCGTTACGTTATAACGTTATTATCTTGTTACATATTGTATTGAAAATGAAAACTAAAAAAAATGCCCTTTAATAATAATTTTTTGTAATCACATAAGCTAAGTGCACACGATATGATCACTGTTCATATTTCTGAACATACGCATATGTTGCTTATAAGCTTCAAATGCTCATATGTTCATACAATATATGAAAGGTGTTCACACGATATGAACATTTTGTCCCAAAGCTTCAAATTTTTAGGTGTGTTCATATGTGCTCAAATGCATTGTGTTCATATTTTTTCTGCGCGTATGAACCACTGTTCAGACGATATGAACGTTTTGTTCAAATTACAAATATGAACAATTTTTAAGAACATTTGAGCACACAACAAATTACAAAACTGTCGAAAACTTTTTTTTTTTGTGTTATATGCCAGGAGCTTGGAGGCGAAGATCAAACTGGTCCGTGTTTTAAAGTCCATGAGCAGAAAAGTTCTAAATTCGAATCGAATTATTTTACCCTGAGTGGGATTTGAACCACTGTTCAGACGATAACAGTGGTTCATTGGATCACAAGGCAAGCACTTAGCTGACTGAGCCATCCACGCCACAAATCTAAAACCTACTAGACCCAAATAAAAACCAGAAAACATGAATTTACTTACAAATTTGACTCAAAATTTTACATTTGAAAAATATGGTGTTCAGACGATATGAACACGTTTGGGACACTTTTTTGCTCAAAAATATGAACAGTGATCATATCGTGTGCACTTAACTATAGTAATTCAGTTCAGTTTCCATAAAAATAAATTCATTAAAAAAATTAATAAACCTCAACAAAAAGAAAACACAAAATAAACTAAAATAATGATTCTTAAGTTAAAAAAGCAATAAAAAACTTAAAAGAAAAAAAAATCGTACAAAAGTTTTGTTCATTAAAACAAAGTGTCCAATAGAAACGACATTTTTTGTGTCAATATCCAAGATATTGAATTTTAGGCTATTTTGACGTCGCTGATTCTGTGTCGGACTTTTGCTTTCACCAGACTTTTGCTTTCCTCCTTCTCAAGATACCAAAAAGGAATTATTTTCGATGCCAAAAATGTTGCTTAAAAGGTTTTATTTTTCGTATCTCCAGAAATAGAGTTAATCTGGCCAAAACAAAGTCCGATTTAGAATCAAAATATGAATAAAAACACCACCCCAATATTTTTAATTATATTTTATGCATGTGGTAGGTCTGTGGGGTTATACTTGATGAACTTTTCACATAAAGGAAAAACAAAAAATAATAAAGGAAAAATAAGAAGTAACGAAAAAACGAAATCATTTTTTTCGGTTTTCGTTACGTTTTTCGTTATTGTAACGGAATGAAATCTCTATAACGTTATAACGCAATTTTGAAGAAAAAACCGGAAACTCGTTATTTCGTTTCGGCATTTTGTTACGTTACGATAACGTTTCCCACCCCTGTTTTATTTATGCAGTCTCCCTGACTCTTCGCCACTGGTATTTTTTTAAATGCTGGAGTTCTAACGAGTCAAGTCAGTTTGGAGGATCTCAACACGCGCCATTAGCTGTTACATTGGAACTGTTAAGAACACTTTCATTGCTCAATATTAATTTAATATTCACCCCTATTCCCGTAACCGGCGGGACGTGTATACGCCACGCAAGTTTTGTCTCGATCGAATGAAATTTTCTTATTCTAGTAGACGTAGAAACGCAGTTTTTTTCAGCCTCGCGCTGACTATTTTGACAGTTTTGCTGATTTGATACGCATGAAGTTTTATTTGTTCAATTAAATGATTGTACTGCGTCTAGTTAGTTTTGCCTGACCTTCAAAACTTATATTTAGTTAAAATTCATTGATGGTATAAATAAAATTCACATTTTTATTCAAACTTTCTATTTAATTGATTTGTCCCGCAACGATTTAAACGCGGGAAATAAATGTATGGGAAAAGTCAAAACATTCGCGAGTGCGTTTAGTGTAATACCGAAAGTAAAACGTTTTCAGCACCACGGGACATGCCGGGACAATTGCGTTTAGCAGAATGCAAATTTTCTGCGGGAAACGCCAAATCCCGCGGCGTACACGGCCGGTTACGGGAATAGGGCTGATTATATTCCAAAAAAATGTTTAATTTTTTTATCACAATTTGCAAATCATTCAGGATCATTTTGGTGTACGTAGAATAAATAGGTTAATTTAGAATCCCAACTAATAAAAGTTGACAATCAAGATTGCCTAGACACTCCAAGTAATGATTTTTCTCATATCCAGAATTTATAGTTTGATGTATTATAGTTGTGTTAGCCACTCAATGTATTTTACATTTTCTATTTCAAGCTTTTAACGTTTTCTACATTTTTTCAGATCAATTTTGAACTTTTAAGAGTCGAAAACCCAAAAAAGAAAATAAAAATCAAAATGTAAAAAGAAGAAAATAAGATCATAAGAAACGTTCCTTCTTTGCTGTTTGATTAATTGCAACTATGGGCAATACTAAAGGACGAGTGTCAAAAATGCAAAACAAAAATATCAACAACAATAGCAATATTGGAATCTATTTAAGTCAGATTAAGAATTGTTGCAGAAAAAATTGAAATGTATTGTGAAGGAATTACCATCATATGCATATATTTCAAAAGAAAATAGAAAAAAACAATTCAAAAATTGTAATGACCTGTTAATATCCATTTATTCTGTCAGAAAATGAGATCTTTCATTTGTTGATAAAATAATTAAAAATAGTTTTCTTTATACCTTAAATGCTTGTTGTATGTTTGAAAAATCACGTTTTCTGGCCGATGAATATTTTTTAGCAATAATGGAAGATTAAAATGAAGGAAACTTAGTTCTACTTATATATATTTAACTATATATATATTAACATAATACACAGTTGAATATAAAGATTATTGTAATAAATTTCAACCGAAAATAATATTGCAGAAATATAATTAAGAGTTAAATATATAATAAAAATATTAAATATAAACTTAATTTAACCTAAAGTTTTTGAAAAAAAGAAACCAGAATAAAGTAAATAGGAATTAGAAATGGAGAAAACCGTGAATAATAAAGAGAACATTCGGTTCATTCTGCTTCCATCAATTCTGTTTAGGTTTTTAAGAAAAATCGTTCAAAAATGTGTGATATAATCAACATTTTACCATTTAAAAATAATTAGATAAATTATAATAATAATAGATATTTGCATACATTTAAAATTAATTTAAAATAATAATAAAAACTGAAAAAATATATATAAAAATCTCCCAATTATTGTTAAGGTTGTACATTTTGTGTTTAATTAACCTCAATATGTGTGTTTAAAAAAAACAACTTCTTTTACTAAAACTATAAATATTTTCATTAGGATGGATCGTGGTTCGAACGAAAAATGTCGCAATGTGAACATCGGCGGGAGTGGGAAAGTTGTGAATAGATGTACAAATAAAATTTGGAAAGTTGTAGCCCGATTGGCGGTCATCTTCAGATTTCGCTTTTCATTTGAAAATTGGGGAATACAGTTCATAGCATAGGGTGAAGCGAGATGGACACAAAAATGCATTTTCACAATTTTACAGCGAAATTTTAAAGATAAGAAAATGTTTAAAGTGGAAAATATGACTTATACGTCATTTCCTCTTTAAAATTGTCTTTTTTTGCAACACCATATCTTAAATAGTTTATCTGTTATTATGTTTTTCGAGCTATGGAAAAAATGCATAATTCATAAAATTGATAGAAGAGTTGGACAATAGCACGTGACTCTTCCAGGATGCATCCTTTTCTAAAAAATCTTACTTTACTCGGTTGAACTATTTAGAAGTTATAAATATTAAAAGTTTTGCATCATTCAACTAGTGCATATGCTATGATCTGTGTTCCTAAATTCTCAAATAAAAAGCGGAATATGAAGGTGAGATTCGATCCAGCTAAAACTTCACAAATTTTATTTTTATATAAATTCACATCTTTTCCAACCCCGCCAACCACCAAGAAAAAAATTCGATTCATCCTAATGTTCATATTATATTAAGAATAATTGCATTAATAATAAAAACACAATAGAAATATTTTATAATTTCCACCTTTATGATTCTACCCGGACCTCAAATGGAAAAAAACATTATATTAAACACAAATTAATCAAAAGAAAATGAGTAATAAAACAGTTAATCTTATTACGTGTAATTCCTGAAACTTAAAACAAGGCGAATACAACAAACGGCAATTTATTTTATGAGATAAATTCTTTACTTTTCAATAAAATTACAAACATGGGAATTAACGATTATAGGCAGGGATGGCAAACGAAAAAACGTCATTATTTCGTTACATAACGTTATAACGTTCTTATTTCGTTGCATATTGTATTGAAACTGAAAACTTAAAAAAAATTGCCCTTTAATAATAATTTTTTTAATCACATAGTAATTCAGTTCAGTTTCCATAAAAATAAATTATATAAAAAAATTAATAAAACTCAACAAAAAGAAAACACAAAATAAACTAAAATAATGATTCTTAAGTTAAAAAAGCAATAAAAAACTTAAAAGAAAAAAAAATCGTACAAAAGTTTTGTTCATTAAAACAAAGTGTCCAATAAAAACGACATTTTTTGTGTCAATATCCAAGGTATTGAATTTTAGGCTATTTTGACCTGACTGATTCTAATTAGTCTTTGCTTTCACCAAATTCACTCTACTTCTGGAGATACCAAAAAGAAAATATTTTCGATATCAAAAAAGTTGCTTAAAAAATCTTCTTTCTCGTATCTCCAGAAAGAGTGAATCTGGCCAAAACAAAGTCTAATTCAGAATCAATATATGATTAAAAATATTACTCCAATATTTTTAATTATATTTTATGCAGGTGGTAGCCCACAGACCACAGATACTTGATGAAATTTTCACAAAAAAAAAATAAAATAAAGAAAAAACGAAATCATTGTTTTCGGGTTTCGTTATTGTAACGGAATGAAATTTTCTTTAACGTTATAACGCAATTTGGAGGAAAAACCGGAAACTCGTTATTTCGTTTCGTCATTTTGTTACGTTACGATTACGTTTCCCATCCCTGATTATAGGTAATGAGAAACTCAGTTCTGCTGCCACCAAAGCCTACTTATTCTATTCAAATTTATAGCATTAACGAAAGAAATACTTATAAATCTTCCAGTACAGTGTTGGTCATGTTATATAATTTGCCAAATTAAAATTAAATCCACTGTAAAATTTTACAAAGTTTGATTTTCCATAAAATTCTATAAAATGTTTAAATAATGAATATAAAAAATAGTAGCGTGCATTAAAAATTATCATCCAGTAATGAAAAACTGTTTTAATAAAAATGTTTATCTAATAGATAACGGTATTCACTTGATGTAACGTCAAAACAAATTAATATCATTTTTATTGTGTAAGCAAAAAGTACCAATAAATTAGTGAAATGCACCATCGCACATAAAAATTGTAGATTTCAAAAAGAAAAAAAAACCAATTGAAATTTCTCATAACCATTCAGCAAACAATTTAGATTTGACTGACAAACATAGCAATTTAAAAAAATATTGCTCAAAATTAAAGTTAGGAACACCAAATCAATGTATTGATATTCCAAAATAAGACACATTTTTTAGTAGTAAACCAAATACATTTTAATCAACTACGATCACTTTCAATTTCTAGTTAATTGCTTTGATGCAATTTTGAGCTACGTATCATTTCAAAATCAATAAAGGGTTTATATGCTTTAATTTTATTATTTTTAACGCTATAGCAAAACAAGTAAAAAACATTTTTTTTGTTTAAAAAACTTTTCAAAAATTTTTTCTGCAGATAACCATATGATAGTTGGTATGGTATTAAAAGTGATTTGGTTAATCGACTTCTATCCAGATTTTTAATTTTAAACTTTAAAAACTAACAAAAAAAAAACTAAAGTTTCAATAATGTTTTTAGTAAAACGTTATTGGACATGGTATTTATAAAACAGATTCTCATTTTAATAATAATATCTTAAAAAATGTGCGGACACATTATTAATCTTTGAACTCTTTTGAATTGGATTAACTTTCTTACACAAAGTACGTAGTATATAAAGTGTAATAATCATGAAAACTTTCGATCGCTTAATGTTACCTGAAAAACAGGGTACGGAAAAACTCGGTTCGCGAATCGAAAATAAAATTCTTTTGGATTTTAATCGTTCGCGAATCGACTTTTATAAAATAAAATTCGCCAATGATTCTTTTCACAGAGGATTTTGTTTTTTCGATTCGCTCGCGAATGAATTCAAACCGATTTTTAGCGAATAGAAACTTCTTTTTATTTAACTTTTCAATTCGCGTATGAAAAAGAATCGAAAAATAGTCATTCCTTTTGATTCTTTTTTCGTTTTATTTTCATAGAGCTAGAATCGGAGCATTCGTTTAACCGCTTATCACTTATAGTTCTTATAAATTCCCCCACCTTCCACCCCAACCACCAAACCTCCAATTATATCCTCCCTTCCCAACACTCCCCCTTACACAACTTTACTTCCACCCATACATTAACTTTACCCCCCATTTAACAACCGATCCATTGGCCCACTCCCAAATAATTCACCCCTTCCCTTCCCATCAACAGACCGTCACTCTTCTCCACCATAAGTCCCCTCGCCCGACCCATTTCCTGTTCAACATCACGATATATTTTCGTTTTAAATACTTCATCCAAAAATTTGATTCGCGAAACATTCTGTTGCAATAAATTCGCGCACGAATCATATTTTTGGTTCTCGAAATTTTCGATTCGGTTTGGGAAGGGAATATTTTAAACACGAGAATCAAAAAATAAAATTCACGCGAGAATTATTCGCAATTTAACGAATCGAAAAGAATCATTCTCCGTACCCTGTGAAAAACAATTCCCGAACGCTCTAGGGTCGATTAGATTCATAGTACAGAAATATATTTCTGTCTGTCAGTCTGCCAACTGGGCATAAATAGTGTGATGTATAGTACAAATTGAGGATAATAAAATTACACTTTTGTCTTTCACAAAATTTCAATCTCAAACCATTCTCGAGATATACAGTTATTTCAAAAATTTCATTGTTTGCGATTATACCGAAAATTAACGTTTTTTGGTAGTTTTTGTATTTAAATGAGACATAGTCCAGACCTGATGCATATTATTATAATGAGGGAATTCACAGTCCTCTTTTAAAATGCGGGTAAATTTACCGCTCGGTAATTCAGTCAAATTTAACAGATTTTTACCGAGACGGTAACTTGGTTCATGTAAAAATGAATTACCGGATTCGGTAATTGTATACATGCCTCGAGTCGTGTTTTTCAGCCTCGGTATTCGGTATCAAGAATCAACCGCGAGTGGCGCTAGTAATGTTTTTAGTTGTCAAATTTTTTCGCTGGTTATCTCATCGGACTGCAATTTTTTTCAATTTTGATAGCCGTTGCCACAATAGAAATTCAAAAGAATACATCAAACATGGATTTAAAGGTATGTGATATATTTTACAATCAAATTCGCAGTTCATGATTTGGTCACGTATCAAATAAAAGCGCTGTTCTCAAATCTGTGCTGTGGGATGTTCACAGCAGAATATTTTCAGTCTTTTAATATTACCGAAAATACCGAATACCGAAGAGGATTGTGAATACCCTCAATGTATAAATTGAAGTGTCAGTACCAACAATAGGCAACGCTGTTATAAGACTTCAGATCTAACTGCAATCTACAATTCCTTGTAAATTGTGTGAAAGTTCTATGTATGAGTTTAATTGAAAATAAAAGCATTTCCCACAATTTTGTTCGCTGTACCCACTAGTATACTCACCAGATATTCTCACTATAATCTAAAAAAAAGTTGCCTTTCTTGCAAACTAACAGTTTTAAAAATAAAATTATGTAGGGGAGACTGGGGTTTCTGGATCGCATTTTCATTTTGGCTAAAAACTCGCAAAAAAATAACTTTTTCTGAAAATTTCAAAGCTTGAATTTATAGTACGATAAATAACCTTTCTTTGGGTCACAGCAGTTCGGTCAAATTGTATTAAATTATACAAGTTTTATCAGTTGGTGCAAAAATGGCGTTTTTGCGATTTTGAAAAATCTCGGGGTATTGTGGACCACTTTGTAAATCGATTAAAAATGGAAAAATGTGATAGACAAACTTTTTTTTTATTCATATACTTATTATATAACAGACAAAGTGAAATGAAGTGAAAAATTGCAATGAAAATCAGTCCGAAACGCAATGTTCGCAAGTCCAGTAACTTGCAGTCATTCCGGAGCATCCCAAGTGAACAGCTCGATCGCACACGTTGCAATGGATGGTATTTCGGCGGTTCATTTTTTTTGGCATATTTTTCTTACAAATTATGCAGAAATCGATGTATTCTTCCACCTCACAATAGGTTGAAGATGGTTGTTTCTTCTGTGATGTCTTCGATTTGACACGATCTTTTTGCTTTTTCGATTATGGTTTATCACCTTTTCTCTCCAATCTCTTTCGCTTCATATCAGCCTTCTCACGAAGGTCATTTACATCCTCTGGCGATGTCAAAACGGCCGATTTAGAAACTAGCTTGTATACCCGTCGTTGCCGGGTTAAGCTTTTTGTCTAAATTTTAGAATACGAAGAAAACCGGAAAGAACTTAAAAACTTTTTAATGGGTCTATGTTGGGGCTGGACCCACGACGAACATCTATGCCAAATTTCAGGCCAATCGGTTCAGTAGTTTCCCCGCGAAAGAGTAACATAGAGGGAAAACTAAGTTTCGAAATCACTTTACCCCCTCCCCTTACTTGCCCCCACCCCTCGCGCTCCTTTTCCGTATGCCTATGTTGGAACCAGAACTACCACAGACACTCATGCCAAATTTCAAGTCAATCGGTTCAGCCGTTTTCGCGTGAAAGAGGAACAGACAGACAGGCAGACATACACCAACTCATTTTTATATATTAGTATGTATGATTGCCGAAAATCTAATGCTGTGTTTTTGCATGAAAAAACACTTATATGCATCAAATACACGAAGTTTGCTTGTCAAATGTCAAGAATTGAGTGGTCCATAATTCCCCGACAAAAGTGGTCCACAATTCCCCGAATGCTCTTTTTTACAATATGGCAGCTATTAGTAACACAATGCAAACTTCATGCAAAATTTCTTGTCAGTGTCAAATGCTTAAGGCTCCGCGAATATTATCAATATATTTACTTGAGTTGATTCTCGAAAAATGTGGTTAAATTTAAGCGAAACACAAAGTGAAAAAAAAAATTTCGAAGTATCACTTTTCTATTTGCTATCGAAGCGAGGTGATAGTGCGTATACACAAGTCGAGTACTGTTAGGAAATTTAGCTTAACATGAGGCAAACTGATTGCAGTTATTTGCAGCTACCAACCACTACTAGGGTAAAAAAAATGACGCTGGTCCGCAATTCCCCGTGGTCCAGAAAACCCCAGTCTCCCCTATATTTTTAACCGACTTTTAATCATTTTAAACAAAAAAAATAGTATTTAAAAAAAAAGTAAACACTTGCGATATGTTTCTACTGAAATAATTGTTTTAGTATCGACCATAATTTTAGATATAAATTAATTTTCTTGAAAAAAAATAATAAAAATATTCACGAAGGAATTTGATTTAATTAAAAAGAATCCAATTTCATCTGGATGGTTGTATGATTTTTTTTTAAATTCAAAATAAGGACCATAGCCATAGCTATGCTTTTTTTAGTTTGCCTACGAATATGACTTTTTTAAATTTTGTGGACTAGCACTGTATTGAAAAACGAACAGAAATTTGTTTATTTATAATAAAACATATAATTAATATAATGAAACACAAGGAAACATAATTCAGTAAAACAATGTTATTTATTAAAAAAAAAATAAGAAATAGGATTTATCTATGCAAAATACTGTTCAATTAAAAAATAAACATTGAAAGGTTATATATTTTTCCAAAAAATGCATATCTAAAATATTATAGAGCATTTTTTAAAAGCATCACCCATATCAGCCAACATTTTTATACCCGTATGGTGAAACCAAAGGGTATACTAACTTTGCCTTACCGTTTGTAACGCAAAGATCCCGTCATCACACACAAAAATGAATTACACCAGAGTGTTTAGAATGATAAAAATAATTAATTTTTGCATGTCCGTCCGTCCGTCTGTCTGTCCGTCTGTGGCGCGGATTGCGGGCGCACTGATTGAGTTAGAGACTTGAAATTTTGCACAAATCCGTTTTTGGTAAAATGCGAGGCCAAGTTCGTTAATGGGCAAAAATGGACCATTAGGGCGAGTACCCCCCATACGAACGAAAACGTTTTTTGCAAATATCTCAAAAACGGTGCATCCTATAAAAAAAGTCCAAGAACAAAAGTTATTTAGGATATGATTCTACATAAATCTCCCATACATCAAAATCCGATTGGAATAAATTTTAAAAAATCTTATTGCAAAGTTTGACTTCAAAGTGGAATTTTGATACGAATATCACCATACGGGTCTCCAATAATTGCCAGAGTGGCAATTATAGCTTTTGTTATGTTTAACTGATTGTTTAGCTAATTAATGAAAAAAAATGTTGAAGATATTAAGTGTTTTTTTACCATACATTAAAAAGTTATAAAGGGAATAAAATTTAAAATATTCTTATCGATTCCATTTTTAAATGTCACAAAAGTCAAATAATAGAGTAAGCGGTCCTTTTTCCGTCCCTTACCATATTGATTTCTTTCGCTACTTGTTTTCCTTCGAAGGAGATAAAACTTTCATTTTTGGCACAAAAGCTTCTTTTTTAAGTATCTCCAACTAGGTAAGGTCAACTTTAATATTTCACCCTACATACACACCCCTGCCGTACAATTAACCATTTTAATAGTCTTTTTGGGCTAAAGTTCACTTTAGCCCCAAAGACGAAGTGTCCCTTATCAGAAATGGGCATTTTTAGTCGTTGGTCGTGCTCCTCCCCCTCCGGGAAAGTCTGTATGGAACTTTTTTTAGGAGATAAAAGGACATGTGATATCTTTAATAAAAGGTATCGAAGACAAAATTTATGTTGCCCAAACATTTATACACAAAATTCCAAAATTTTATTTTGGAAGAAGCCTTCACTGAATTTTTGTAAGAAATAGAAAATCGCCGGAATAAATTCGAACTTTTGCTAAGTGAATAAGTGTCGCGGAATATGTTCTATAACAATAAAATAAGTTATCTTTTAGAACAACCAATACAAAAACTCGATTTTATGCAAATTTTACCAGAATCTATAAAAGGAAAAATATATATTTTTGGTAATCATACACTCTAGAAAATTTTATTGTAATTTTACCCCTATTATCGTAGGAAACCATTTTCCTACGATAATAGGGGTAAAATTACACCGAGTCGTAATGGCTTAAAAGCTATGCATTTTTACTCATTTTGTGGCGTACAAAAGCCTCTTTTATGGGGGAACTTTAAGCTAAATAAGAAGTAAAAGTACAATACGGGTGTAATTTTACGACATGGATGTTTAAAATTACCTCCTATTTGGTAGCAAAACCACGTCTTAAAGGTGTAATTTTACGACATTTTTTGTTTAAGATTACACCGAAAATGGTATTAGAATTTCTCGGCTTATACGGTCTGCAAAAACAAAAATATTATATTATTTTTTCGGATGTTTTCACATCCAAATTTCCCGGGCATGTCTGCCATGTGGCAGGCGCCACACAGGATTTTGGTAGAGTAAAACTCGATTCGAGTATTTATACTCCGATGCCACAAACCTTATGCGAATTATAAGGTTAAGGTTAAATTGTCCGTACAATAATGCAAAAATACCCTGCGAGCGTGTTTTTACACCAAAATGAGAGTAAAAATACGAATATTGGTCGAAATTTTACGCAAGGTTTAAAATTACCCTATTTCTAGTGTAAGATTAATGTTTTTTGGGTGATTTTACAACTTAAATGGTGTGTGAGCTAAATTCTGATTTTTTTTCGAAATTTTACGACGTTTTTGCAAATTTACCCCGTTTTTACCCCATTTTTCGGTTTAAATTCAAATTCATTTTCTACAGTGTAGATACGTAAAAAGGTTACTGTGTAGGCGTTTTATATTTGGCACAAAGATCGGAAATAATACAATAACATAACAAAAGCTATAATTGCCAATCTGGCAATCATTGGAGACCCGTATGGTGATATTCGTATCAAAATTCGAACAGTTGTACCAAAATTCCACTTTGAAGTCAAACTTTCCAAAAAGATTTTTTAAAATTTATTCCAATAGGATTTTGATGTATGGGAGTTTTATGTAGAATCATATCCTAAATAACTTTTGTTCTTGGACTTTTTTGATAAGATGCACCGTTTTTGAGATATTCGCAAAAATCGTTTTCGTTCGTATGGGGGGTACCCCCCTAATGGTCAATTTTTGCCCATTAACGAACTTAGCCTCGCATTTTACGAAAAACGGATCTGCGCAAAATTTCAAGTCTCTAGCTCAATCCGTGCGCCCGCAATCCGCGCCACAGACAGACAGACAGACAGACGGACAGACAGACAGACGGACAGACAGACAGACGGACGGACGGACGGACATGCAAAATTCAACTTTTTTCGTCATTCTAAACACTCTGGTGTAAGGGCTCAGTTATAGCGATCAGTAAACTTCTGTCGGTGAAATTTTTTAATTCCGATTTCTTTACTAATACACCCAATACTAATATTTTTATACCCGTATGGTGAAACCAAAGGGTATATTAACTTTGCTTTACCATTTGTAACGCCAAGATCCCGTCATCACACACAAAAATGAATTACACCAGTGTGTTTAGAATGATAAAAAAAATTGAATTTTGCATGTCCGTCCGTCTGTCTGTGGCGCGGATTGCGGGCGCACGGATTGAGCTATCCGTGCGCCCGCAATCCTTGAAATTTTGCGCAGATCCGTTTTTCGTAAAATGTAAGGCTAAGTTCGTTAATGGGCAGAAATGGACCATTAGGGGGGGTACCCCCCATACGAACGAAAACTTTTTTTCTGAATATCTCAAAAACGGTGAATTTTATCAAAAAAGTCCAAGAACAAAAGTTATTTAGGATATGATTCTACATAAAACTCCCATACATCAAAATCCGATTGGAATAAATTTTAAAAAATCTTATTGGAAAGTTTGACTTCAAAGTGGAATTTTGGTATAACTGTTCGAATTTTGATACGAATATCACCATACGGGTCTCCAATGATTGCCAGATTGGCAATTATAGCTTTTGTTATGTTTTTTAGTTCAAAACGTGTTTATATACGTCTAATTACCATTTCCATTAAATGAAATTGTTATTACATGAGTAATTTTTCCAAAAAACACGATTTAATTTTTTTTATGATACGAAAAATTTTTTCGTATCAGAAAAAATTTTTCGTATCAGAAAAAAATTTTCGTATCAGAAAAAAAATTAAATCGTGTTTTTTTTGGAAAAATTACTCATGTAATAACAATTTCATTTAATGGAAATGGTAATTAGACGTACATATATAAACACATTTTGAACTAAAAAAAATATTAGAATTGGGTGTATTAGTAAAGAAATCGGAATTAAAAAATTTCACTGACAGAAGTTTACTGATCGCTATAACTGGGCCCTAATTCATTTTTATGTGTGATGACGCGATCTTGGCGTTACAAACGGTAAGGCAAAGTTAATATACCCTTTGGTTTCACCATACGGGTATAAAAATTGATGCCATAACGAAATTAATCTAATAAACGAAATGTGTTTACGCAGATAACTGTATAAAATTAATCTTGAATGCTTCAAGTACCTATTAATTTTAGATGTTCAAAAAACAGTATTTTGCATAGAATATAAGCAAATATTATAACAAATTTAAAATACAAATATTTAATATTATCTTTCAATAATTTTATATATTATAAATTGTAATTGCAATAATATCAAAACTATACAAACAAAAGCTCTTTCAGACTATTAAAAAAATTCTTTGTAAAAAAGCTTCTCTTTAGAGTTTAATTTTTTTATGCATTAAATGAAAATATGTAGTAAAATAAAAATTATAGCGATTAGTCAGTTAACACATTATTCAAATAATACTACGAGTACGACGTTCAGGTCTGTTGATCCTACATAAAACATAAATATGGAAGAAAATAAGTTAAAACAAACAAACATATAAATAGGTAATATAAAAAATACGTCGAGTGCCTGCGGAACGGGCTAAACTTTTAATTTTCATATTTATTTGTCCTTACATCCAAATAAAAGATGCGAGTATACACGGCAATTTGTGGAAACCTTATTTCCCCCGTTTTATTAAGACAATGGATGATGTGAATAAAGAAATAGTTTTTACTAAAATTGATGTTTTTTAACTAATGCAGACTGCATACAGACTACATTAGCTAAAAAACATCAGTTTTAACAAAAGCTATTTCTCACCCAATGAATTACAAATTGATACTTTTTATAATTGAAATAACTGAGCAAAGATATCGTAACAAAATTGAATTTCATACAAGTTTTTGTGATAAATAATATATAAAAAAAAATCTTGCGGAAAATTCTTAGATAGCGAGGCTAGCTAGGTGACCGAAGCTAGCTATAGTTACATAAGGTCTGTTCGATATAAGTCCTGGACTTACTCCGAGTATTTTTACTTTACTCCACAAAATGGCGCATTTTCTTACTCTGAATTTGTTTTTATCGAACAACTTGGAGTAAGTTCAGAGTAAATCACTAACTCTATATTATGAGTTTATAATTATAGATTATAAAATATAACAAATATAATAAATAAAACCCGAAACTACTCAAGAATATATATTGGAAATAATTTATGATGTCTTTTGTTGCATTTCTTCTTCCAAACAGTGTAAAAGAGAGGTTATGTCTGACAAATATCAGCTCTCAAAAATTTACTCCAGCTAAAAGCAAGAGTAAGTCCAGGACTGTCCTGGACTTACACTTTTCTGTTCGATATGTGTTCGGAGTAAGGACTTATATCGAACAGAAAAGAGTAAAAATTTTTACTCCGAGTAAGTCCAGGACTCATATCGAACAGACCTATAGCCTAGCTGGGTTAGCTCATCTCGTTGCACACTTGAGCTAAGCTACGCGGCGATATTTTCGGTAAATATATGCGTTTTTCCACTTTATCTGCAGCCATTTTTAGATATAAATTATTTAACGCGATTGAAAATATTCCGCAAAAGAATTCAATTTTCACGTTTTCCTTACACTTTTATGTCCACAAAATACTACACTTTTGCAAACACCGATTCTACACTGTATAACGCCGAAAATATTTATATGTGAGTGTCAGCGATGCCAGCGAAGTCGTTCGCGTAGTTGAGGTCTGAACTACGCAAGCGAGCTTAGTCCGCGTCGCCCATCACTAGGCGACGTAGTTTCATAGTTTCGCTGAAGTGTGCGGTCACCAATGTAAATGCTAAGGATTTTACTTTCAGCGAGAAACTTAGCTCACGTAGTTGAGCTCGCTTAGCTGAAGTGTGCAACGGGGGTTAAGCAGACCTAATTTTATCTTTCAAGTAATAAAAACCTATTTGTGTTTCTAATTATGCATCAAACATTTAATCTAAACCATAACATCAAAATTTATGTCCAGTGTAAGTAAATCTGAATTATTGAAAAACGTTTCTGTTAAAATGGTGCTAAGATTTTTAAAGAAAATATTTTAAAAGCCAATGATAATTCTAATAAACATCAATAATAAAAATTATGATGCTCTTTTCATCTTAAGGAGGCAAAAACATTGTTTCAACTCCATGTAGATTGAGAATCAAAATTTCTAAAAAAAAGAAGCGAAGCAAAGGAAGCACTAAAACTAGCAAAAAAAAATTGAAAAAAAGCCAAATTAAAATCTGTGTGGTTTGTTGAATGAATACGAAATTTTGTGCAATAAATGGGAAGCAATCAGCGGGGGTGGAAAAAACTCACGGAACAGTTGGCCAATATTTTCAACATCAGCTCTTGAAAATATTGGCCAAGCTTCCCATGTCAATTTCGTCTGCTAAACGATCGTTTAGTGGTTAAAATCGTATATGAGTGCATTCATATTGCGAATGATTCATGAAGGTATTCACATTTCTCAATACCAGATCAATACAATGCAAATACAAAATTATTGAAAGTATGATTCATCATTCATGTATTGAGTTGGACCCCATTTACACTGTGACGTGCCTGCGTGCACTAACTGAGTGCCATAAGTGCGGTTGAACAAAAAAAAAGTCTCTCCCCCTCTTGGCGCTACAACCGGTTTCCGGTCTTAGCCTACCGTAATGTCTCTCGCCAGAGGTCCCGATCGCGCGCCATTGTATCCCAATTCTCTTCGCGCCTGGTCAACGCCGTCTTGCCAACTGTGGTTGGGTTCTCCTCGTCGCCTTGTTAATAACGTACCACAGAAGACTTTCCGAACCAGGACACTTTCACTCATTCGAGTGACATGACCAGCCCAACGGAGTCTGTTGAATTTTATGAACTTGACTACGGGCACGTCACGATATCTCTCTTAGACCTCGTCATTGTAGAGTCTCCCGAATCAGTTCTGGGGCCAAAGATTATCTGAGTATTTTCCTCTCAAACGCAGACAAAATGTCGCAATTATTTTTGCTTAGTACCCAAATCTCAGAGGAATACATGATCAGGGTCCTGTATAGGTGGTTTTGTTATTATAGTTAGGTTTTTTGCACACATGCGTAACTCCGATAACAATACAATCACCCTTGTTCTGAGATACGGCGTTACGTTAGTTTGTTCGATATGTACTCGATCAGTACTCGATATCCCATTTTCGTTGTTCTTGAATACGCAGTGACCAACTTGAGTTGAACGCGGAGCAACGCATTCGATTCGATTTTCGTTGTTCTGAGATTCGCCGGGAGCTGATATTTGAGGTTACAAAATGCAAGTTTGGCAAATATTTTTTGAATTTTATGAATTATGATTAATAAAGTTTTTTATTCAAATAGGAGCGGAACTCAAAGTTGAACAAATAACTTTCTTTAATTTCTCAGTGAATTTACCTCGTCCTGTCTCATTAACAAATATAATAGGAGTCTTAAATCCATTTTCAAAAATCAATCAAACTTTTTCACTTGCATAACCAAGAAATAAACACAATCAGCTGATTTTTGACACTGCGTTTGCATGCGATGTTTGCCGTATTTTTAAACAGCAAACGCCGTTTTTCAGAACACCGATCGCGTTGCGAATCGAATCGAATGCGTTACGTTTAGCTGCCTAACGCCGTATCTCAGAACAAGGGTGACTACTTCGTCCTTATAAAGATAACGAAAAGTCCTATAAGGCTATCGTGACTATCCTTTTCCTCAAATCTTCCGGAAAACATCTCACGAGGGGGTTTTTGGGGTCGCTGAATCCGATTCTGACGTTAAGAAGTTTGTAAGGATAATTATCCTTTTCCTCAAATTTTATATTGTTCTTACTTTTTTTTTCTGATACACAGCACCCAGCACTTATTTTTTCCTTTTTAGTACAAAAAAATTATTAGAAAAGATCCGCGATTATCCGAGCAACGGATATACACAAACACGGATAATGCGAAATACATGCAACAACTGATATGTGTTCTAAGAAAACTGTTATTCAATAAGCTTTGCTAATTTATTCAAATTAAACTTGGATAATACGGATTATTATAACAATGGCTCGGACAATGCGGGACTCGGATAGTCAGAGATCTTCTATATTTATAAACTGGCAAAACTTCATTACCGTTGAATATCGTTAAAGCAAAATTTCATTACCGGCAAAAACATTTTCCCCACAAAAAATAGGAATATACGAAACAAAAGATGAATTCACGCCAAAAAATTGAAAATTTCCCCAAAATTATAGGAATTATTCTATATTTGTATAGAATCCACGGTCACATACTTTCCAACTTGGATTTCTCTCAATGTAAAAATCGCGCCTGCTGAATTGCCTTCATTTCTATTAAAAATGTTGATGAAAAGTGGATTATGAAAATTATCAATTACTGTATAAAACCCTATGTCAATCTATTTTTTTTTTGTTTCAACATTTTGTGAAGAAAAAAACTTGCTGTGTATAACTCACTCTCTTCCCATTCTTCCAAAAATTGTAGAAAAGTTATTTAAAAAAAATTTGTCCATTGTCTAATTTAGAAACCTGCGAACACTTTTGAAAAAATTATCCCCCAAAATCTGTGATTGAATAACTTAAAAATAAATTTAAAAAAAAAATTCAGAGTAATGGTGTATCTCTAGGTTTTTTATTAAGAGAATAATTAATAATAAAATAAATAAATAAAATTTTTATTTTGTAGTTATTGCCGCCCACCGTTGTTATGTAATAATTATTGATTAATTAATTAAAATATAATAATTGAAATTATAAAAGATTCAATTTTAATGAATTTAAATTCTTTTAAGCTTCATTTGTAGAATCATTCAAACATCTTTCACTTGCACAAATGTAAAATTCAACAAAAAAGAAAATATAGCAAAAAATGAATGTTTAGTTTCTATTTATTTAAAATTAAGCGAAATAAGATAATATATAGCTGATTTATTAAAGTTCTTGTTACATAATTGCAATATTATATATAAACCAAATATGACATTTAACATGAAACATAAAATTGAAACAAAAAAAAATTAAATAAAACTTAAAAAAAGAATGAAATTTAATTCGTAATATGCATATATAGCGTAGTTTTATGAAATATTTGTGTCAATTCTTATAAAAATCTTAATCTTTAAAATACATAATTCGCAAAGACAAAACATTCAAAATACCAAAAAAGGACATTTACATAAAAAGTTTAGCCATTTCAATATTTTTAAACGTGTGTCACCGAAAGACCTTAAAATAATTGAAGTTGCTGCTTTTTTAAATAACAGACATGAAAAGATTATGAAATATAAAAAAATCCATCTAAGTGTGAAATAGATATTTAAAAAGGTTTTGTGAATAAAGTGATAAATAAAAAGATTAAATCTATTGTAATTAATTATTATTATTACTATCATTATTATTATTATTGCTATTATAATGCAAAAGATAATTTAACGCATTTTGAATGCAGTGAAGTTCAAATAAATCATATGTGTATTTGTTTGTGTTTAATTTATTCGTTGTAAATCCAGTTTATATCAGATATTTTTTTCACATTAATATTACTATTACACGGTTAACAATTTAAGGATTTATATGAAAAAGGTTTGGTTTATCAAGATCTTTTACACCAAAGTATTAGCTCGCAGGTTTCTATCGATATATGCCGTTCTCGATTTAACTTTGTTAAAATAAGCATGTTTAGGCGAAGCACGCCATGATTGACTCGTTTCGACGAATTCTCATTTTGAGCGTGTTGATGTTAATGTAGGGGAAACATGGCCAAAATGACATACTGTTTTCTTTTTCGATCACAACTCTTTTGTTTTAAGAAAAAACAATATGATAATTCACAAATTAATTCTTTGGTTCAATACCAATTCATATTCCATACCATTTAACTTAAGAAAATGCAAATAAAAAAAATATGAGTCAAAATTCGGAGACCTACGAAAGTTCGCTTTGTTCATACCTATGGGCAAAACGACATATAAACTATGGACAAAATGACATATCGAAATGACATGAGTAATTACACACATAGTTCACAAATAAAATTTTTTTCCTCCTTTAGCGCAAGTATTCCTCCTTTGGCGTATCGGCGCAGGAAGCCCAGCGAAAACATGTCATACATTGTACCCAAGTCTCACCAGGTTTGAATAAAGGTCGTTGCAATAAATGCAGGGACAGTAATTTTCGTCCTCGTTGTCAGCAGCAAAGTCTTCATTATCGATGTCGCCCATACAAAAAGCTTTGGTGACCTTTCTTTTCTTCTTTTTGGATAGATTTTCCGGTGCATACCTGTGTCGTTTGGTCCATATTATCAGTATGTCATTTTGTCCATATATGTACTATAATTGAGACTTTCATATAAAAAAAAATATTAAAAGCTAACGGTTTTTTTAAACACACAAGTTTATTTCGAAAACAACATAGCAATGTATGGTCTTGCTAAAACATAAACAATTTAAAAAAAAAGAAAAGTTACCGAAAATTGAAAAAATGAGATCACATAAAAAAAACTTTTTTTTTGAGTATACACTTTAACTCTTTTCACTCTGACGCTACTCAGTAGACTGAGCTATTGTTTTCATAGGTTGTTAAACTTCACTAACATCACATACAGTAATCCCTCGAACAGCGCGGTTTCGGACTGCGCGGTTTCGCAACTGCGCGGTTAAGTTTTTAATACCAAAATTTCGAACTGTGCGGTAAAAATTTCGCTGCTGCGCGGTTTTTTTCATAATTTCCGTTTAAAAAACATGTTCTGAACATATATTTTGGTGAATCCCCGACAAGAAGGAATCAGGTGGTAATTTGGTATCTTCGTACATATTTGGTAATTTCGTGCTTATATTAGTGTTTATATTTGGTGGAAATTGTGACATTAGGTAAGACAATTGGTGGGGACGAATTTGAAGACTTGGAGTCAGAAGATATCATGGAAGTCCTTGCAAGCAATGAAGAAAATATGACTGCTGACGATATTTTGACACAGTTCGGTGATAATTATAGCGACGAAAATTATTAAAGTGAAGTTATAGAGATTATAAGAAAAAAAAACCTTACGCACGAAAAACTGGCAAATTTTTTAATGCTTGTTAGTCAACTTTAACAAGAAGCTCTTAATATGGAGCGTACCTTAAAATTTCGGTGAAATTTGACAGCCGCTTTAGCCCCATACGTAAAAATTCATAATGAAAAACAAAAATCGGATAATCAATCACTAATTTTTCAAAAAATATCAGTAATATTTTTTTTTGGAATTTTTCTAATATTTGGGACCTAACCCCAATATTTCATAAAAAGTAGGGTTCACAGTGCGCGGTTTCGCAGTGCGCGCTCTTTTTGTGGAACGTATCTACCGCGCAGTTCGAGGGATTACTGTATTAGGCTAAAAAGGAGATCTGATATATTCGCGGATTTCACGATATTGCTATGTGTCGTTTTACCCGTATATGTCATTTTGGCAGTGACGTTTCTTCTAAGGTGCGAGGGTGTTCACTGCACACCCTACTGAAATCCAATATGTATCGGAAATCTATTGTTAATTAATTTATTTTTTTTGTGCCAATTCTTTCGACAATTTACCAATGGCAATGGTTGCCTAAAGCACCCGCATCCTACATTACCAACCTGTTTCTTTATCTTTCGATCTTTCGACCAACCAAGTGTTCTCCACTTTACAGCGAACCAAAGTAAAAATTGCTTGTGGCCTTCTTTCCTACTCGCCCCTTAGCGAAACACACTCGAAACGCAATACCGACTCTTTCGGTCGTTCGACCGACTCGAGTGTTCTCCAATTTACAGCGCACCAAAGCAAAGTAAAAACACATATGACTAAGTAAAAGTCTATAATAAAAAACGTTTCACCGCACACAAAGTTCACAAGAAATAACCGCACACAACGATGAATTTGGGTGCTCCAGAAAAAGCCGCACGGCGAACCGATGCGATGTTGCTTGCTGCTGGCCGCGATGCTGCGAAACCCGACAATAGAAAACCGACCATCGTATGGCCGTTCGGCTGACGTGCTGATGCGTCAGCCGAACAGCAATATTGCTTGCTCATCAGCTCAGTCGGTTTCTGATTTTACAGGTGTTCAGTTGGCTTTTGTGTATGAGAAATAATTAATTTAATATTATGGCTTGTGAATGCGGATGCGCAATCGAAAAATTGTTTGAGAAACCATTTTCTCAATTAAATATCGAGGAAAAATTGGATCTTCGTCTATCACGTCCCGGACGTGATCCTGGATAAAACTAAGAGTAGACGTCTATATCATTTAACAGAAACTTAATATTGAACACCCTACTGAAAGCAGCACGCCACGTCACTGCATTTTGGCCATGTTTCCCCTATAAGTTGAACATCCTCAAAGTTAATTTAATGAGAAAGTCTGATTTTTTTGAGTGACACTAAACATGTTAAAAAAAAGCACGACCGCAAAGGTGTCAAATAGAGATTTTCACAGCTCAATATACGGCCCGATTCCAGAATCGGTCGTAGCTTTATTACGAAGAACTAACTACGTTACGAATACGAAGAAATCAGTATTCCACGATCAGAACGGAATTGATCTTAGTGGTGCCTGATTAAAATCTAATTTCGAATCTTCGAAATCAGCTGTTTACTGTCAAAATGCATGTCATACAGGCAATAAAATTTTAAAATACACACCTTTTTATAAACTATTTAAAATAAAACTCTTTTAAATTATACGTGAATTAAAATGGACTCCGTTGCTTTTGTTGATGTGTGTTTGGAAGAGGCTATCTACAAAAAAAGAACAATGAAAGTTGAAAGAAAAGTATGGAGGGATGCTTCAAATCCATTCGAGTTGGACGAACAAACTTAAGTTTTTATTTTAAAACAATTCAAGATAGATGTTCAATACTTAAGTATTTTTTATAATTGCAGTTTAAAAAAATCTTTCGTTTGAACAAACTGGTAAAACTGGAGCCAACAGTGCTGTCATTTGCTGCCATATAACGCCAATCCGTCACAAGTTCTTCGTATTGTTTTCTGTTGGTTTTTAACCGACTTCCAAAAAGGAAAAGGTTCTCAATTCCACCTGAATATATATTTTTTTTTTTTTTAAATGTATGTTCACGCCTAACTTTTTACTGGGTGGACCGATTTTGGTTATCCCAAAGAGAAAGTTGTAGAGAAAGTTCCTGGTTGGGCCCTGGTTCATTCATGGGCAAAAATTTACCATTAGGGGGGGTACCTCCCATACAAACGAAAACGTTTTTTCCGAATTTCTCAAAAACGGTGCATCTTATCAAAAAAGTCCAAGAACAAAAATTATTTAGAATATGATTCTACATAAAACTCCCATACATCAAAATCCGATTGGAATAAATTTTAAAAAATCTTATTGGAAAGTTCGACTTCAAAGTGTAATTTTGGTACAAATGCTCAAATTAAGATACCAATATCACCATACAGGTTTTCAATAATTGCCAGATTGGCAATTATAGCTTTGGTTATGTTTTTACGTTGTGTTCAGTACAACACAAGGAAGGTTCTTTTATATATTTCCCCCGTGTTAACCTACCCCAACCCCTCCCTGCTTGGGATATCGAGTAAAATTCTTTGTATTGTGTTCAGTACAATATCTGGAAGATTCTTTTATATATTTCTCCTCTGCGGACTTATCCCCTCAAACCCTTTGTAATTTTACCTATATTAAAAATTGAAACTAAAAACGTTCGAAATAAAAAAAAAATTTCTAAAAAAAATAAAACCGACTTTAAAAAAAACTGAAAAGAGAAAAAAAAACTGAAAAGAGAAAAAAGCACTAAAAAGAAAAAAATAATTTCAAACTATGTCCATTAATAGCGTATTTAAAATTCGGCTTTTTTGGAGTGGCGTTAAATTTGCAACTAAAATAAATTACATACTTTCTAACCCTTAAGGCTAATCGTTTACATACTTTCTAACCCTTAAGGCTAACTAAGAACTAAGATCGACTCCAAAAATTTTGTTGTCAAACAGATTAACTATAGACACGGCTCTTAGAAGCACCAAAACTAAGTTCTTTTATGTCCCAAATTGGATTCCCTATTTTTAAGCAATCGCTATAAAAAAGCCCACTGTCTCATATGTTACTATTTTTTGTAGAAATCTATCCTATTGACATGTACAAACTGATTTTGTGCGTAACTTGACAATAGAAATTTTACAACGATTTTATTTAGTGTAAATTTAACGCCACTCCAAAAAAGCCGAATTTTAAATACGCTATTAATGGACATAGTTTGAAATTATTTTTTTCTTTTTAGTGCTTTTTTCTCTTTTCAGTTTTTTTTTCTCTTTTCAGTTTTTTTTTAAAGTCGGTTTTATTTTTTTTAGAAAATTTTTTTTTTTACTTTTGATTTTGACCTATTAATAGCCTTTAATAAAAACCTACTAAATAAATAAACAAGAGTACAAACACTTACATTGCACTTTTCCCACATTTTAAATCACTGAATCTAAGAAAATGAATACCAAAACAGCCCCCACTCGATCTACGAAGCAAATGTATTTTCGTACATTCAGCTGTCAAATTTCCGATTCGTTCGGATTCTGTGATACCACATTTCCCCGATTCGGAATGATTTTTAATACGAACGGATTCTGTGATACCATTTTCGAAATTTCTCCGAAAATTGTAGCTACGACGGATTCTGGAATAGGGCCGTATATAAAGACTGTTTTTTTCTAACAACTCAACTTAGTGCAAAACCGAAATTCAAAATAATCCCCATCTTGACGTAGCAGCTGCCGACTAGCCGGCAGTACACACTAGCAACCACAAGCAGCCGTTGTGATCGCCTATGGCCTATGTTACACACGGCAACTTTAAACCGATACACGATACAAAAAGTTGCTCGTTTGTGCTACACGCGGAGACAAGTTGCCGGAAACTTCTGTATATTACACAGTGAGTGTTTCATGTGTGTGTGAAGTTGTTTGAAGAACGAACCCGTTCTTTGTGATTTTGTGCTTGTGTGCGTATTTTGTCGCCTTGTTCTTACTTTCGGAACTGGCGACATTAGCCACCGCTTCCCTCACTTCTTGCGCCTATACTTAAGAAAAGTCGCCGCTTAAAGTTGCTGTTTGTAACATAGGCCTATACATGCCGCTGATTACATTCTCCCTTTGTTAAAACTAGTTTTCGTTTTTAGTTCGTTTTATTTTCGTTGAATTCTTATGCAAGCGACACGAATAGGGATGCCAACGATACCTCGATTTTTGCAAAACATCGAGGTATCGTTAAAAAATATTGAGTTTTAACCTCGATGTTGAACAGGCCGATATATCGAGGTATCGATGTTGTTATCCACGATGTTAGAACATTACTCTTCATAAAATTAGTATAGAAACTAATTTTAGGAATAGAGGGACTAGTTTTTAGATAGATTTATGGGCCTATTCTTAAAATGTAAGATTGCTCTGTATCTGTAACTTTACATTTTCAGTCCACTTTGCTATTCACAAACTGTAACTTTGACATTCTGTATCTGTAACTAGCTGTCAAATCATCTGTAAGTTTATGCCGAGAGAAAACTTATCCATAAGGTTACATTTTTTAAGAAAAATGCAAAATTTTAAGAATAAAGGAAATATGTCGGACTTAATATTGTTGTATAATGGATGGGAAGAAGATTCTGAGTAAGTTAAATAAAAATACTTAGAAAGAAATGTTTATACGATTTGTTATACAGTTCAGAAGAAGCAACTGTCAGGAATCCCTATTATTCAGTTACAGTTTGTGAATACCAATTTGGAATCTAATGTAAAATTAGTGTGGATCATGTGGAACATGTAAAGTTACAGTTGCAGATACATTTACATTCGTGAATAGCCCCATTAATATAGCCACTGTACTTAAAGATTTGTTTAAATTTCCTTTGGTATCAATTTTCGGTTTCATCTTTCTACAAGATTTCGCAAAAAATATCAGAGCTAGCTATGAAATTTTACAGAGAAGTTTGGTCCTGATGTGGAAATCCGTTAACCGGAAGTAACCAAAAGGGCAGCTTTTTAAAAACTACGATTTCGTTTTTTGCGATTTATTCCGAAACTAATGGGCCTATTCTTAAAATGTAAGATTGCTCTGTATCTGTAACTTTACATTTTCAGTCCACTTTGCTATTCACAAACTGTAACTTTGACATTCTGTATCTGTAACTAGCTGTCAAATCATCTGTAAGTTTATGCCGAGAGAAAACTTATCCATAAGGTTACATTTTTTAAGAAAAATGCAAAATTTTAAGAATAAAGGAAATATGTCGGACTTAATATTGTTGTATAATGGATGGGAAGAAGATTCTGAGTTTGCGAGGGCGACGTGAAGTTAATAATCCTAATGATTTTAATACAACAAAAGTCGATCTAGTATTTAAAGATGCTAGAGCATAATGAATTTTTTTCGCGTCCGGTTGGCATTTGAATTGACTTTTGCCTTGGCCTTCCTTGGAATATATAGCATTTAAGACTCATTTGTTGTAAGAAACATTTTTTTTAACGAATTTGTTATAGGGCCGACAAAATGTGAAGCAGCTGATTTAATTGCAATTCAATTAAACTATTTTATTTTTTTGGTTATTCTTTCTCAAGTGTGTTTTATTATTTCGCTTTATTTACATATTTTCTGAATAATAATGAAGTTGTCTGTCAAAGTTGAGATAATTTTTGTTATTACATCGATTGGTAACAAGATACATTATGATAAAAGCTATGACGAGAATGAATGCAATATTTTTTTACGTTTATTCGCGCTTGCCGTAAATAGACCGTGAGTAGATATCATACGGTTGATTTAGGTTTCATGAAACTAAACAAAAAGTTTCTTATTTTCCAACGATGAGAAGGAATTACAAATCAAATTGGAACAAGACTACAGTTACAGTTTGTGAATACCAATTTGGAATCTAATGTAAAATTAGTGTGGATCATGTGGAACATGTAAAGTTACAGTTGCAGATACATTTACATTCGTGAATAGCCCCATAACCATTTTCCACTATTCTTAAACTTGGAGACAATAAAATTTGCTACATTTATGTCTTTTACTAGAGATCCGTATCTTAAGCCGTTATGAAGATATGCCGGTATTTCAAAAAAATTAGTGTTTTGCGAATATCTCGAAAACTAACGGGTTTTTGGTGGTTCAACGTATAAGAATTAAAATCGTGTTAATTCTACCTGGGTGCACTCCACCCACAGTAGAGCATCCGCCAGGTGGCTAAATTATTTATTCAATTTAACTTTTTCAAAACATCGAGGTATCGATGTTTCCAGGACGATGTTTTCTGACATCGATGTCGCCTAAAAAAAACTTCGATTTTCGATATATCGAGGTTTTATGAACGATGTTGCATCCCTAGACACGAAGCGAGGGCAAGTGTGTTTGGTGTTTTTTTTTTGTGTGTTTGTATTGTGTGTGTGTGTGTGTGTGTTTTTTTGTGTGTGCGTATTTTTTCCTTCGGCAGGTTTTCGATTTGAATATTTTGATTGCTTACAAAAAATATGTGACATGACAAAATTTTTAGTTTGTTCGTTAATTCAAAATTTATTTTGAACTTTAAACGTTAAAATAATCAGCAAACTAAAAATTTTATCTCGTTATATTTTGTTCATATTTTTAAATTGCTTCGAGAATGTAAGTTTTAAGTTTTATCAAATTTCCACAGAATTGTAGTTTGATAAAGCAAGTAAATGTATTTTATTTAAACAATTTAAAGTATGATTTAAACAATTCAAAAAAAAGATGTGAGCATTACATGATTTTCTTCTGCAATATTTAAAGTTTCCGAAAAAATATGTGAAAAATTATGTTTTTCAAATTTTCTCATGAACCGTTAGGGATAAGTAAAAACCGTTAAAGTTAAAAAGGTAGGCAATATTATTTCCATTAATTTTGATTATCGGTCCTATTCTAGGATCCGTCGTAGCTGCGATTTTCGGAGAAATTTCGAAAATGGTATCACAGAATCCGTTCGTATTAAAAATCATTTCGAATCGGAGAAATGTGGTATCACAGAATCCGAACGAATCGGAAGTTTGACAGCTGAATGTACGAAAATACATTTACTTCGTAGATCGAGTAGCAACTTCATTTTCTTATTATTTTAACTCAATTTATGGCCTGAATTGTACAACAAAAAGCAATTTTAACATTTTTATTTGTTTATTTAGTATAAGTGTAAATTTTAACAAATTAAAAGGAATTATTTTAGAAAAAAAGCTATGTGAGTATTTATTCCTAAGTATCAGTTATTTGTTGTTGTTTTCGTTCCACTATTATAGTCCTTCGCTTCGATAAATCTTCTTCCAGACACAAAATTGTAAACACTGCAGAATCCATTATTAATAACAATTTTCAGTTTTAAGTCAAGAAAGTGACATTCTTTCACGAAACTATTCCATATCAGAAATCTATTCCTTATGAGTTTTGCATAGGGACCTTTTTACAAAGACATTCAATTTTCGAAGTCAGATTTTAATCTGGCACCACTAAGTTCAATTCCGTTCGGATCGTGGAATACTGATTTCTTCGTATTCGTAACGTAGTCAGTTCTTCGTAATAAAGCTACGACGGATTCTGGAAACGGGCCGTATATAGTGTTGATTCGATACGGCAAAGTTTCGATACTTTTATTTGGAAGTAGTATCGCAAAAAGGTATCGATACCACATTTAATCGGCCCTAGCATGGAACATGTTTCGAATCGAATGTAAGTCGAAAACGAAAAATTCAAAACATGGAATTCGAATCTAGTAGCAATCGAAACCACGAACGAATAATTGGCAATATTAAATTTACACGTTTTTCTATGCTCGCTAAGATAATTCGAAACGAAATGAGCAGTCGAACGCGATGTCGATTCGAAACGTATTCCATGCTAGGGCCGAATATCGGTGGAAAGTATCGATACCTACTCGGATCGAATGGAAAAAAACTAAATAGTTTACACATTTTATTGTGAAACATCAAAATTTCACCAGGGGCCTATTCCACAAAAGTACAAGACTTGTATTTGTAGCTATTTTTCACAAATTGTAGGACTTGTAAATACATTTTCATTTCTTAAAATACAATTTATAAATCTCAAGTACAAATTCGGAGTAATTTTACAATCCGAAATATTTTCACAAGTCTTTATTTTCTGTTCCTCAACACATTTCGGCAAGCTTACAATAACAAGTGTTTTTTTTTTTGGAAATTTGTGAGAAAAAAAATCGCTTGTAGTCCAATACTGTTCCACAGACATTTTTTGCAGGAATCTAACTACAATTGTTAGAAATATTTAGCAGTGTTCAAACGCCTCTAAAAGTGATCACAAGTGTATAAAAATGGATACGTACAGTAGCAGTAATAGCGAAAATGAAGCTAATGTGCAATTAGCAACTCGTCGCAGAAGAATTTATCGTCCTTAACTTCTGTGTTTAAATTCAACGAAAAATTTCGTTGATACAAAAAATTGATACAATTGTATAAATCGAAATTGTGAAAATGTAAAGAAAAATATTTACAAATGTGTGAGTTCCTGGAACGCTTTTTACTTTCTTCTACGGAGTATAATAAAGTATTGTATTCATGAAAAATTTCGACCTCTTAATTTTGCCTAAAAAACATTTCCCGATCACTCCTGAGTCGATTGGAGTCATATTTAAAAAATGTCTTTCTGTCTGTCAGTCTGTCAGTCTGTCAGTCTGTCTGTCAGTCTGTCTGTCAGTCTGTGTACAAGATTTCTCAAAAACTAATAGAGCTAGCGCCATGAAATTTTATAGGCATGTTGGGTCCTGAAATGGGACGATCCTATCAACTTTTGGTGAAAATCCGTTAACCGGAAGTATCCAAAATGGCGGTTTTTCAAAAATCGCAATTTCGTTTTTCTCGATTTACTCCCAAACTACGCGTTTTTTAGTGGCCTTAAGTATGACAAAACTTGGAGAAAATAAAATTTCCCACACTTTTGTCTTTAGCTATAACTTGATATCTCAACCTGTTATCGAGATAAACCGTTATTTCCAAAAAAACAGTTTTTTGTGATTATCTCGAAAACTAACGGGTTTTTGCTGACTGAATGTATGAAGTGAATTAATGAGAATGGCATTCTGCACAATTTTGTCTTTTACCGTTATCCGTTATATTTTACCGTTATTGAGATATTTTCATCAATATGTAAAAAATCATATTTTTGCGAATAATTTGCAAACTAACGGTTTTTCGACAAATCAGTTAAAAGAATAATTAAAGATGTTAACATTTTCTACATTTTTGCCATTCACCGTAAATTGATATCTTTTACCGTTCTCAAGTTATCTCAAATTTTGTACGTTTTTGATGTTTTTGAATAAACGAAGAATTTATTGGGAGGTCGTCTTAGGTTGACAACGCGACAGGGCTCTAGCGTAAATTGCGCAAGGTCGTAGATTTTGTAGAAGAAAGTTTTGTGTTGACCACAACTGATATTTTTTATTTGTGATTGTGAATATACAATTTAACAATTTGTGAAGTGTAGAAATGTACTTTCGTGGAATAGGATGTTTATTTTTCATAAAAATTAATCAACATAATTATATATAAAGACAAAAATATAACTGTCTTACTTTCATTTAGATTTATTGAATTTCTTTCAATTGAAGAATGGGAGGAAAACTAGCACAGGTTTTTTAGTTCAAATACCACCTTTTATAAATAAAATTGGCTATGCTACAAATTAAATTGATTCTTTTGCCCATCTAAGTGACTTTTTTCAAATGAAATTGAAGATAGTCAATTCGACTCGCAGAAACTCAGTTAAATGTTCAAAAACCCCAATTTAATTTGTAAAATAACAATTTTTATGTGTAAAAGGTGGTATTTGAACTAAAAACCTTTCACAAAAAATCGTTTTTTGGAACATTTCCCAAAAACAATAATTGTTCAAGGTGTTTTCCGGAGAGTCGATTGTGCTTTTGAGTTATGGTTGCACCCACCTGTGGAAGAAATTTTAATGATGAAACGGCCAAGCTCAAGTAAAGAGAAACTTCATATTTTCCCCAAAAATTATAAAAAAAGCCCTAGAATCCCTATCCCAAGTAACCTTATAGGTCGTAAAGTGGACACTTCGTCTTCAAAAAATAGTACCTTTTACACATCCTCAAGTCCCAACCCTGAGGCTGACTACTGGCAACCTAAAGACGGCCATACATTATGAGACTTGTTGTACAACTTGGTTCGGTTGTAGGCAATGTTGGATCCTGTATGGGCCGGTTGTAGTACCAAATTTTTAGTTCGACAAACGGTTGGATAAAATCAAAACCCTGTTGATTTTTTGTGGGCGTGGTTTGCTGTTGTACAAACCGTTTGTCTGTGTATGAACGTGTTGTGCATCCTGAGTTACAACTTTAGTTGATATCGTTGCATCGTTGCACGACCGCCTTCTTTACTCGTCTTTGCAAAACTAATGTTTGTCGAACCAGTTGTATGAAATGCCTCTACGTGTATGGCCTCCGCCAAGACAAGTTGTACAATATGGTTTTAGAATAAGTCTCATAATGTATGGCCGGCTTAAGCTAAGCCAGTTCAATGATATGATTGTTTGGCCTATGTTACACACGGCAACTTTAAGCGGCGACTTTTCTTAAGTATAGGCGCGAGAAGTGAGGGAAGCGGTGGCTAATGTCGCCAGTTCCAAAAGTAGGAACAAGGCGACAAAATACGCACACAAGCATAAAATCACAAAGAACGGGTTCGTTCTTCACACAACTTCACACACACATGAAACACTCACTGTGTAATATACAAAAGTCTCCGTCAACTTGTCTCCGCGTGTAGCACAAACGAGCAACTTTTTGTATTTTGTATCGGTTTAAAGTTGCCATATGTAACATAGGCCCTAAGTATAGGCAGGAGAAGTGAGGGAAGCGGTGGCCCCTCACTTCTCTCGGTTATACTTAAGAAAAGTCGCCGCTTAAAGTTGCCGTGTGTAACATAGGCCAAGAGGAGAAAAGTCGCCACTCGAAAGACCATGATTACACAGGCTCAGTGTGGCGCCACAAATCTACTCTTTACGGGCGAGGGACGAAGTGGGAACGATGACACGAAAAATCCAACCCAAACTAAAAATTTCAGTTGCTCACGAAGCGGAACGAATGCTTATTGGCTGATTCATTTCCACTTGTTACGTCGTAGAATACGTACATATTGTTTAGCTAAAATTTGTTTATTCAATGGCAAACTGGAATAAAAGTTAGACAACGGCTTTGATTGAATCATACGAGCAACACCCCGGTTTATACGACATTCAAAACCCTGACTATAGGAATAGAAGTAAGCGTATGTACTACACGAAATTAAAAACAAAATGGCCCAATTTCTACTCGTTTCATTTTCGTTTGGGTTCTTCAGCTCAACCTGTGTAATCACGAGAGGTTCAGTGTGGAAGTTCTGTTTGTCTAGACGCAGACATCGTCAAAAGTGTTCTTCACTTCTTCTTTTACGCACACAAACAAAGTCGCTCGTGTAGCACGTCAGCATGCATGTGTGCGTAATTTCATTGAGTCAGTCGGTGCTTAGTCACCGACTCGTAAACATATCCCAAATAAACAAAAACGGAATGCAAATAGTGAAATACCAATTGCAGGTAGTAGGAAAGAGTAAATGCCATAATAAATTACTAGTCCTTATTCTTCTATTTCTATTGTGGCAATTGATGTTGGCTCGTTGTTAGCTAATAAGGGAATCAGCTGGAGAACCACACACATGAGCGAACGTTTGTTGTACACAAGTTTTTCCTACTAAGAAGTGAAGAAGCGTGTACGTCGAAAAGGCATTTTGAGGATTAAAGTCGCCGCGACGGGATGATAAATGTATGTCGGCATTTATTCTTACTTTGAGAGTGTGCTCACTTTGGATGTGGTGTGTTTCGTTACGTGCCCAAGTGAGGAACAGATGAAGTGTAGGACTGGTAGGGCACGTAGGATGTGACGAACGAAACTGAAAATTTCGGATGTGCCGGACTGTGACTGGTTCAGCTGAAAACTGTTTACTTTTCTTGCCACATCCGTGCGATCGTGGCGTTAGCATCAAGCTAATATGCTGAAAATGCAATAGTTGAAGGAAAGAAATATGCTTTTACAGATTGAAAAGAATCTGTCTTGCATTAAATATGAAAATAAAACCATTTGAGAAGCGGTAAACATGGATTTTAGTAGTTTTCCTGTCATACGTCAAAACAACAACCAAAACCACGTAGGAAAATAACGACAAATTTGAACATAAATGGTACGTCACGAAAAACGTAACGAAACACATCACATCCAATATAATCACCGTCTGATACGTGACGAAACACGCAAAAGTAAACTAAAGACCGTGATTACATTGACTGTGTTTACATTGACTGTGTTTACATTGGGATTCACTTTGAGGCGGCACGTCTTTCGCTCCGGCCAAGTGATGGTGAGGGACGCAGTGGGGAGGGAAACCAAAAAGAGCGAACGAAGTTTAGATTCACTTAAAATTATCGGTCGCAAACCAGTTTTTAAGTCTGGTCGTTGAAACCTGTGTCTTTAGTTTTGTTGATGAAACTGGTTTAGTGAATCCAGATGAAGCGAACCGTGTGCAGACAGCAAAAAATGACGAAAGACCGCCTCAAGGTGAAGGCTTGAAGGTGAAGCCCAATGCAAACACCGTCATTGGCGGAGGAAGGCATCTGACTTCACGAAATGCAAGAGACGAAGTGACAATGGCTGCGTTCAGACGCAGTGGAAACTGGTTGACTTCACCAAGTTTCCACTCGATTTTACGGCCCAGACGCTATCGGGTGTATGCGGGGAATTCACCTGCTGGCTAGGCCGGGTGAACTTGGTTGAAATACATACACACATAGAGTTCAATGGTGGGGGTTCACAAAATTTTTCTAGCTACACGCACACATTGACATAGCATGTGTAAATACACTGCAGCGCAAAAGTTGAAAAACACTACGTGAGAACGCAAGCAGGTTTTTTCACTCAAAGTAAAGCGAGAACTCCAATTGAGCAGAGGCAGCAGCAGAGGCAGAAGCAGTAGCAGTGGCAGAAGCAGAATCTGCTTTCTGTCCCACAATGAAATTTGAATTCTGACGAAAATAGCAGAAACCTGTCAAAACGTTGTACGTATTTATACCCGCGGCATGATTTGTCGTATAATATTTCGTTGTTTTTTAAGTATTCAATTAATTTCTCCTCCATTTCAAGTATTACAAATATTTACTTCCGTCCATATATGCAAAAAATATCAACAACGATTTGTGAGGTTAAATTGAAAGCAGAAATTTAGAGATTAGAGCTAATATGTGTTTCTGCTTCTGCCGCTGCCTCTGCTGCTGCTTTATTGGAGCTCAACACATACGACGCTATGTGTTCTAAAGTTCTGCTTCTGCCTCTGCTGCTGCCTCTGCCCAATTGGAGTTCTTGCTTAACTTGGTTGACTTCAACCAGTTTCAACCTCGTCTGAACGCAGCCAATGATGATGCGAAAACAAAAATTTCAGTTCGAGTGTAACACAGGGACTACATTGGCTTTTATTTCTGGTGTACCAGCAAAACTGTTTGCCAAAAAGCCAGTGTGAACCAATCTGGTTTACCAGTTTTTCTGGTAAGACAGTGCTGGTATACCATTTTCGTAGATAGCGCTGGTATACCAGATTTTGACAGACAACCAAATTAAAATGGCGGAAACTAAGTTTTCGAGAAAAGATATATGGGAGCTTATTATTATTTTACGAGAAAAGGAATTTTGAATGGAATGCACATTTTAACCATTACAAGAGAGTTGATTTGAGAATGCAGAGGGTGGATTCGTTCTTTTGTAGTCGTCTTAAAGTCAATATTTTGGCAACCATAATTTGTTGTTTCCTGCTCACTGACATTTCGCCTACTGAACTGTTTTACCAGAATTTGCCCACCAAACAAATATGACAGATTGCGACTAAAAGGCTTACCAGCTGGTATACCAGAAATAAAAGTCAAAGTAGTCCCTGTGTAATAAGAACGTCGTTTTTTGGCTACCTATTCCCACGGTATACAAATAGAAGGTAATATCTTCCGAGTGTCCAAAATGGTATTCTACTGCGCATGTACGTCACGTGAATTACACATTTTTGACAGCTGGCCCATTTTGTATGGAAATTTTTTGTTATTCGTACGAAGTTCGGTGTTTTTTTAATATTTGTGTTTTAAAACTTGACTTGATATAAAAAAAAACGATATGGCTATTTGTTCGGTGTTTGGTTGTGGCACAGACAATAATAAGCGTAGAAAAAACCGCAGAAATCAGGAAATCAGTCAAGTGAAACTTTTTAGATTTCCAAAAGACCCAAAAGTAGCCAAAGTGTAGATCGAGAAATGTGGCAAAAAAGATCAAATAAATCCCAGTACGGCATACATGTGTTCAAGACATTTCACTGAAGACCACTACGCACAAAATTTGAAGCACAAGCTACTAAATTATTCTCCCAGGAACTCGAAGAAGTTGAAATCTGATGCCATCCCAACCGAAAATCTCCCATCAAGTTCCACTTCAGCTCCACAAACGGCGTCAACATGAAAACGAGCAGAAAGAGCTCAAAGAAAGGAGCGCCAGGATATTGTTACACAAATAACAACAAAGGAAGAAAAATCATGTAACACTGACCCATTGAAGTAAGTAATTTTTGAATTGATTATAATACATTTATAGCATTGTAACGTGACATATTTTCAGATGCTGTGAGCAAAAGTGTTTATCCCGTGGAAGAACTCAAAAATATGCTTAAAATTTCATCTGAGGAAAACTCCAGACTGAAGGAAGAAAATTATAGGATGCAACAGGAAAACAACACAATCGCCAAATTGTTCACAGCAAATCAGAGAAAGAAAATGCAAAAGGGATATGGCAGGATCCAATGGACTGCAGACGATATTGCGAAAGGCATTTCAGTCTACTCTAATGGCCCGAAAGCTTATCACATGTTGCTGAAAATAGGTTTTCCATTCCCAGAAGTATCTACACTGAAGACTTGGGCAGCAAAACTTCCGCGAAAGATTCCACCTTTAACAGTATCTTAATTAAATCCTTTTTTCGTTGTAAAATGTATTTCAGAATGAGAGTAGAAAATGAAAAATTATGTGGGAAAACAAAATATCTCAAAAGAAAATTTAATAAAACATGCAATTGAATTAATTAAATTGTTTTTATTTCATTTGTTTTTATTTCACAGCTTTAAAACCAAATAGTACACCATTTACACCTTATTTTATTGGCCAGGGAAGTAATTTCACTAGGTTTTCTTATGTATCTGCGTGGCCATCGTAAGAACGGGCCAGAGGCATGATAAATGTCAAACGATGTGACGTCATCATTTACTACTTGGTAGTTTATCGTTGACAGCTGTGCCGGTTGAACGCGTGCGCTTTTTGCTTCGCCGAAATAGTAGCAAAAACGTTTAATTTCATTGTTTTTTCGATGAGTGTCTTTATTTTATAGACTTAGTTATGCGTGGATTGTGAATTACATTGAATTTTCACCGAAAAAGTTGTATTTTCAGTGAAATTATTTGTAACCTCAAAAGTGAACTGTGAGATGTGAAAATCTTTAAAAACAAATAAATAACAAAAAATTATAGAAAAATTCACAAATCAAGTGTATAAATTTAGTGCTACCTCTTTTCATTTATGTTTTCCACAATTTGGAATTACATTTCATGTTTGTTTTGTAGAAATGCCGCGAACTTGTTGTGTCGCGAAATGTAGCTCTACGCACAAAACAAATAATCTATTTTCTTTTTTCCAAATGTCAATAAAAGTGATAAGTGTGAATAAAAGTGATGTGAAATAGGTGCCAGATTAAAATGATGAATGTGATGACCGGGTTTTTAATCCAAGAATTCTAAGAAAATTCATACGGAATGGACTTCGTATATCATCGTAATTAACTAAATATTATATGTTAGAGCCAACTTTTCCTAATTTTTTATAGATTGTCCAAGCAATTTAAATATATAATGCAAGAAAAAAAATCCTTACATAAAAAAACATTGAAATGACTTAAATTTTCTTTTCGAGTTTCATTTTCGGCGGCTGAAAAGTGTTCGAGTAAATTTCCGAAAATGAATAATAAATATTTGATCGAAATCTAGTTAGCTGATACCACTTCAAACATTTCCGTGCTTTTGACTTTCGATTCGAGTTCCCTGATAAGGCCCTGGAATATTTAATAAACGTGACGAATCGAGTATTAACTGCTTTGCTATTGCATTTTTCCCATTTGATAAGTAGTTTCTATGTAGTATTCTGTGACGTCATTACTTTTTCCATCCGGCCCGTACTTACGATGGCCACGGTATCTGCTACAAAAGTGTAATTCACGTGACGTCATTGTGAAAGAAAGAGAGAGAATGAAACATGCGCAATGTCGTAAGCTCGATCCAGACTACACGATGTACGGGGTACGAGATACGAGGTTTTTGGTTTCCTCGTACATGGAACTGCATCCACACTGCACAGGGTTTTGCTCATTCGTGTACGCGGTTACCACGTACGAGGATAATCAAACAGCTTCTGATTTTACTCACTAGGTGAAACCATGTGCAAATTTCCCATCCAAACACTCGATGTTCGGGGTACGTGCCAACCTCGTACCCCGTACATCGTGTAGTCTGGATCGAGCTTTACCTTGTGTTATTATACCGCAGCGGCGGCTCTAGGGCGGTGCGAACGGTGCGACCGCACCGGGCGCCGTCATGAGGGGGCGCCGAAATCAACCGAAACGCGACCGCCGCCACCGACTCGTTATTGACCGACCAATGATTCATACAATTGAGAATGCATTGGTCACTCGATTTAGACAACTATCAAAATTCAATGATACATGGCGGTTTTTATATAACATCAAAATAATTCCTGAAAAGTTCATATTGCAAAAAGCCTGTGCTGATTTGCAAATCAAGTTAACCAATGAGGATAAATATGACGTGTCTGGTTGTGAATTGGTTGAGGAACTTATGAGTCTGAACCCATTATTAAAGGATCTTCAATCAGCAGACCCGTTAAAAGCTCTTCGACTTATTAAACAAAATGATTGGCAGGATATTTTTCCGAATGTGTGGACAGCGCTACGTATCTTGTTGACTGTACCTGTAACTGTCGCTAAAGCGCCGTTGTCATTTTGCAAGTTACTTGATTGCAAGTAGATAATTCAGCAACATTCCGCTACATTCAGCCATCCACACGTATCAAGTAGCTCTTGCAAGTAAAATTGACATCTGGGCGAAAACATAACCTAAAATTTTCTGAGGAAATAAATCGCTACATTAAATTTAACCTTAAATTGTGTTGTACAAAGATTTGTGACATTTGTGTTTGTTTTGGCATTAGGCAGTCACAAAAGTCGGCAACCTTCTCCAGCGAAAACATAAAACAAAATGAATTTAAACACAAACATATGGAACTGCTTCGTTTCAACACGCTTTTATGAGCATGTGTTGGAATCAAGTTGAAACAAAAGACCACGATTACACAGGCTTAAGCAGGGTTTAGACGAAGCAAGTAACTCGCTGCAAGTAGACGTAAATACACGCGATTTGAGCTAGTGTACGACGCTCGCATATGTGTGAGAATACTCGCTGCTCTCTCAAAAATAATAGAAAGCCATTCTATTTTTCTAGCAAGTAAAAACCAATACAACAATATGGAACCGTGTAGACAAGAGGTGGTTTTATGTGTGTGTGTTTCGGTTCATTTTATATTTGCTGCTTTGCCAGAAAACGTCGTAACATTTTAAGGAAAAAACGACACGGATATAAAAAACACGTCGGCAACAAACAGTTTCAGGTCGAAATTCGCAAATTTTTCCACAAAAAAGAGTCGTGATATTTTTTCTCAGAAAATTTTAGGTTATGTTTTCCTTCGGCTGTCATTCTACTTGCAACGATTTACTTGCATCGTGTAAACGAAGCAGTGGGCCAGAATAGACGCGGGGGTTTGAATTCTTTATATTTTTTTTTATTTTAGCGAAACCTATATTTTTTTTTTCAAATACATGTAGTTGATTGATGGGGAATATTTTTGGTCTAAACATGGAAAATTATATCCCGCAAGTGGTGGCCATTTTCTGCTTCGCAAATCCGTGCTCTTTCCAAGACATTTTCCATAACCTTTCGTGTTATGGCCTCGATTTCACTGCGAATGTTGGTTTTCAATTGGCTGATGGTTGTTGGCTTGTTGACGTACACCTTTTCTTTCAAATATACCCAAAGCAAACAATCTGGAGTCGTTAGATCAGGTGAACGCGGAGGCCAATTGAAATCGCTTCTTTTCGAAATAATACGTCCGCCAAACATGTCCCGTAAAAGAGCCATTGAGCCCACCGCCCACCAGTTCGTTGTTCTATGGTGTACAGGTTCATTTTAAATTGCCCAAGTCTTCTTAACAAAATGCTGACACAAAATTAAAAAAATAAAAATAAAAAAAAAGTTATAAAGACTTCAAACCCCTGCGTCTATTCTGGCCCACCCTGTACTTGCCTCTCTTTACTTGCAGCGAGTTACACCGCGTCTTGATTAACAATTTTTCATCCGAAGAAATATTTCACCGCAATGAGATTTTTTTGACAGCTGGGCCGAAAATCTCTTGAAATTTAGTACTCAAAATGCCGATGAAAAGAAAACACATAGTCGCCGCTCTCGCAATTAATGCAATACGTGAAATTGAAAAGGCTGAAACAGAAGAACAGACGAAAAGAAAAACCCCTTAATGTTATATATTCTCTTCCAAAGCTTTTTGTATCGTATTTTGTAAAAATTAGTTATTTTTGCAATTACTTGTCCGGAGAAATTGGATTCCGCCATCTTGAATTGTGAAATTCCAAGAAATTTTGCTATTGCAAGATTTCAAGAAATTTCTCTCTGGGATTTTTCCCCTCCGTCAACTCGAGCTCTGATTGGTCAATCAAAAATCTCTGCGATGAAAAATCCCAGGTCAAGACGCGGTGTTACTCGCTGTGTATAAACCCTGCTTTAAGCAGGCAATAGACGCTCACGCATGCCCTACAACATTTCATGTTGTCACGCCAATTTGAGCGTGTGTAGTGCTGACGGACAACAAAAACTCGTGTTGGCGATCATGATCGCCAAATATCAAACTATCTTTGATTTTTGTGGGCGTGGCTTAGGTTGGCCAACATGATCGCAGGTGTATTGCTGTGATGTAGGACATTCGTTCATTCTTGTGAAATTTTTGAACGAGTAACATCTGTGGAAGTGAAAAAGTGAATTCAGGAAAACAAATAGAAGGGCAATAAAATAATAAAAATGGCTTGTGTGAAAGATAAAACATTTTGGGAAGAAGTTTTCGAAATGCTTCATCCTCATTTTGCCAATTCAAAATTCTCTATTACGACCTTATCTCCTTGAAAAGTTGGTTACGACTGAAGACGGACAACATGATCGATACGTGTGCAGCAAAACCAACTTTTGGAGTGACAGCATGTTGTAGGGCATGCGTGAGCGTCTATTGCCTGCTTTAGTGTGGCGCCACAAATCGACTCTTTACTGGCGAGGGACGAAGTGGGAACGATGACACGAAAAGTCGAACCCAAACTAAAAATTTCAGTTGCTCAAGGAGCGGAACGAATGCTGATTGGCTGATTCATTTCCACTTGTTACAAAAAAATCATTTACTCCGTGATCGTCGTAGAATGCGTACATGTTGTTTAGCTAAAATTTGTTTATTCAATGGCAAACTGGAATACAAGTCAGACAACGATTTTGATTAAAGCATACAAGCAACACCGCCGTTTATCCGACATTCACAAACACGAAATTAAATACAAAAAAAAAACTTTTCACAAACACGAAATTAAAAACAAAATGGCCCAATTTCCATTCGTTTCATTTTCGTTTGGGTTCAGCTCAACCTGTGTAATCACGAGAGGTTCAGTGTGGAAGTTCAGTGTGTCTGCGTCTAATCGTTTATTCGATGTAGATATTTTTGCTTGCGAGATCCGAATTCTTCCACCACTGGAACGCAAATGACAATGGAACGAGAAAAATACGCACTGAAAAATACCAACCAATCAGAACCACATGCACGGAACGCTGAAAATGGAAAATCTTTGTTTTCTGGTTCAGTACCCCAATATTGTCCCCGTTCTTCTCTTTATCATCACTTCGACATTTTCGTTCAGTCCCATGTTCATGCCCAATCTGTGTGTAAACAGGCTCTTAAAGGAGAACGAAGTTTCAGTAAATTAAAACTTATAAAACTTACCGACGTTCTACTGTGTGTGAGGAAAGACTGTCAGATCCATAGAAAATGCTATTACCCAGGAGTTAAATTATTCCGACTTAATAAAAAAAATAGCTTTTGCGCTATAAAAGTGGTCATCTAAGTTTTTTTTTATCAAATTGGTTGTCCTTTTATTTTTTTTTTAATTTTCATTAGTGATTACTGTCTGCAGCAAAAAGTTTAAATAAAAGTTGTCGAACAAAATATTAATTGTATTATTTCTCATCTGTAAAAGTTTTCGTCTCATATATACCATAGATATTTGGTCGTCTGATACTGTTGATAGATGTGAAAAATTACATTCAATTTTGTCTCAATGTAAATTCTGTGCAGCAAAATGACGAGTAAGCAACTGCATAGAAGGAACACTAAAGTTTTGTATTTGGAGGGGCGCCACTTTGAGATCTCGCACCACCTAAAAATTTGGCTAGGACCGCCACTGTTATACCGTGACCTATTCCCACTTGTTTCAAAAAAATCATTCGGTTTGTAGACACCAAAGCGTGCGCATCTTGAATAGTTTTTATTTACGTGTGCTATATTTATTTATGAAAAATTCTACCCTTTTATTGTCTTTATACAATCAGTAATAATTTAAAAATTATTAATAAATTTAATTTGGCCCCACAATTCTACGAAATTCCGATAAATTATCTCTGACCACGATGTTCCTGAAATAAAAATGGCTCAGTTTTCATTTGATCCAATGTGGCCATCATAGTCAAACAGGCACATAAATGTACTGGCTTAGTATCATTCGATTGGGCACTTTCTAGATCTCTAGATTTAATTAGTCTCTCTATTTTCTTAGTAATTTGGTTTTTAAAAACTAGAATGGCAATTCTGAAATAAATCTTGAGGTTATGTTAGATTTGGTGCGGTTCTATTTTTGTCTTGCGCAATCTTTTAAAAAAAGTTTCTCTTCAGATGTTTATTTAGTTATTCACTCAATAAGTATGTCTGGATTCATCCAAATTCGGTCCCTGATCACTCCAGGTAATTTTAGAATAAAAATTTAAGTGAAAAATACTAGTTTCACCTAAAAATCCTAGTTCGAGGTACCTTAAAGCAACTGATTTGGAACAGCAATAATAAATTTAGTTGCACACTCTCCAATATAAATTTTGCTCGGGAATACGCTACCGAAAAGAAGATATTTCAAAGGACGAAGCCGCATTGCAATGTGGGCACAATAGGTCATGTTGATCACGGGAAAACAACGTTAACAGCCGCAATAACAAAGGTGTTGGCCGACAAGAAATTAGCCGAAAGCAAAAACTACAATGAAATCGATAACGCGCCCGAAGAAAAGGCTCGCGGGATTACTATAAACGTAGCGCATATAGAATATCAGACCGAAACTCGGCATTATGGACACACGGATTGTCCAGGCCATGCTGATTATATTAAGGTGAGAGGAAGTCCATAATTCCTCAATTGTGGTATTACATAATCTAATTTTCTCCGTTAAAACTTTTTTTCAGAATATGATTACAGGAACTGCTCAGATGGACGGCGCAATTCTTGTAGTCGCCGCGACTGATGGTGCTATGCCACAGACAAGAGAACATTTGCTTTTGGCTAAGCAAATCGGCGTCAACCACATTGTCGTTTTTATAAATAAAGTAGATGCAGCTGACCAAGAAATGGTCGATCTTGTCGAGATGGAGATTCGAGAGCTCATGACTGAGATGGGTTACGATGGAGACAATGTTCCAATTATTAAAGGTTCAGCATTATCTGCATTGGAGGGGAAGAACCCTGAAATCGGTTCCGAAGCTATTCTAAAATTACTTGCAGAGGTATAAACTTTTTGTAAACCGAATTTGTAATGATTTTTTTTATCTAATAAGGTCGATAAATACATACCGACTCCAATAAGGGATCTGGACAAACCATTCTTGTTGCCTGTCGAAAATGTTTACAGCATTCCAGGCCGAGGAACTGTAGTTACTGGTCGTCTAGAACGTGGGGTACTGAAAAAGGGTGCCGAGTGCGAATTTGTTGGATACAGCAAAGTTATAAAAACTACGGTAACTGGAGTAGAAATGTTCCACCAGATATTGGAAGAAGCCCAGGCAGGTGATCAATTAGGTGCCTTGGTCCGATCAGTTAAACGCGACGATATTCGAAGAGGGATGATTATGTGCAAGCCTGGTTCAGTTAAAGCCCATGATCAAGTAAATTTCTTAATCCAATAAAAAATCGAAGAAATTTGAAAAATAATTCAATTGAACACAGGTTGAGGCGCAAGTATACATTTTAAATAAAGAAGAGGGTGGTCGTCACAAACCCTTTACAAGTTTCATACAATTACAAATGTTTTCCAGAACTTGGGATTGCGCTGTTCAAGTAACCATTCCACAGAAAGATATGGTTATGCCAGGAGAAGACACTAAGTCAAAGATTCATTTCTCTTTGCATTTTAACTAAATTACTGATGGCTTTTCCTTCCAGGCTTTTGTTGAGACTTATGAGGCCAATGGTTATGGAACAAGGTCAACGTTTTACCTTACGTGATGGCCATTTAACACTAGGCACAGGAGTTGTTACCAAAGTTTTACCATCCTTATCCGAATCTGAACGATTAGCGTTGACGGAGGGCAAAAAGGCACGTGATAAAAAAGCGGCAGATAAGGCATAATCACACAATTATTATTTAAGTTTTACTATAAATAAATTAATATTACAATTTAATTTCAATACTTTTATTTGATATGAACCCTCTCCGGGGTATATCTGAGGATGCGAGTGGACATTTTTTGGCTCCATAAAAGACGTCACGCTGATTTTCGGCCTTTTGAACTCTGTTAATAGATTTCATCATTTTTATACCCGTATGGTGAAACCAAAGCGTATATTAGATTTGCATTACCGTTTGTAACGCCAAGATCCCGTCATCACAAAAAAAATGAATTACACCAGTGTTTTTAGAATGATAAAAAAAATTGAATTTTGCATGTCCGTCCGTCCGTCTATGGCGCGGATTGCGGGCGCACGGATTGAGCTACAGACTTGAAATTTTGCGCAGGTCCGTTTTTCGTAAAATGCGAGGCTAAGTTCGTTCATGGGCAAAAATGGACCATTAGGGGGGGTACCCCCCATATGAACGAAAACGTTTTTTGCGAATATCTCCAAAACGGTGCATCTTATCAAAAAAGTGCAAGAACAAAAGTTATTTAGGATATGATTCTACATAAAACTCCCATACATCAAAATCCGATTAAAATAAATTTTAAAAAATCTTATTGGAAAGTTTGACTTCAAAGTGGAATTTTGGTACAACTGTTCGAATTTTGATACGAATATCACCATACGGGTTTTCAATAATTGCCAGATTGGCAATTATAGCTTTTGTTATGTTTGATATTAAATTTTAAGTGTTACGTTAACTGAGGAGTGACGTTTTGTGGAGCTTGCATTTTGTCCGACCAAAGGACAGTTTTTGGCCGAAGCCGAAGTTTTCCTTAAAAGCTGAGATGAACGTTTACATTAAGTCCTATTGGAATTTCTCGGCTTATAAGGTCTGCAAAAACAACAAAATTATATTATTTTTGCGGATGTTTTCACATCCAAATTTCCCCCCAACAGGTCGGACATGTCTGCCCTGAAAACCCATCAGGAGCCTGTTTCTGGTATGGAAAGCTGGCTCACCGTCATCAGAGCCTGCTTTGCCAGCTTCCACGCAGGCTTACAGGATTAATAAATAAATAAACATAAATAAATAAATAAATAGAAAATTGTGGGATTTCATCTGAAAATGCAAATTCTCTTTGAAAATGCCAATTTCTATGTAATTTTATCCATTAAATGGGAAGAAAACAGGAAAATTAAAAAATTAATTTCCCCATTCTTTGGCCATCGTCAGATTTTCCATGATTTTTGTCGTTCCCAGGCTGTTTTCTTCACAGATCTGTTACCTGTTTTCCGGGAAAATACCTCCAAAATAGATACGCATTTTCCTCCACTCAAAGTTTGGAAAATTGCAAATTTAATTTATTTTCATTTTGGCGGGAATTTCTTTAGTTGTTTAGAATTTCTTTAGGGAATTTCGTATGTCACATTCATAATGGCAGCATGGGAACTGTAATTGAAAATCATAATTTTTTTTTGTACATGTACCCCTTTTGCGTGCCATAACTCCTTACCGGAAGTGAATTTTTTCGATCTGAAAGCGGTTTCTGAAAGGGGAGAAATGGGAGTTTGGTGGTATTTCTCAGATTTTTGAAAAATTGACCCAAAAAAAGTTGTTTCCATTATTTCCGAATGTGTGCTGGCTCCTATTGCGTGGCATAACTCCTCACCGGAAGTGAATTTTTTCGGTCTGAAAGCGGTTTTGGAAAGGGGGGACACTTACCTCGAATGGCATTTCTCCGATTTCCGAGAAAAACTTCCAATCGAGAGATATTTAATTTATTGTAAAATGCGATATCCGAAAAAAAACCACCAGTCGGAAGATTTTTCACTCTTGGTAAAATGTGTGCTGGCATCTTTAGCGGTCGATTTCTCCTGACCGCTGAGTTTAAACGTAGTTTCATGCATCGATCTTTAATCATAAAAATTTTTCCACATTCAATTGTAATAACCCAGTGAATGCATAAGTGCTTATTAAGTGCTTATGTACAACTTACGCGTATAACTTACGGAGTGCTTATGCTCCCATAACCGAAGCATTGCCCATTTCACATAAAATAAGCAGTACGCGTAAGCAATTCGTAAGCAGGTCGGAAGCTGCTAATAGATGGCGCTGTTTTCGGTATCACAGTAGATGGCGCTAGCTGTAAAATATTTGGAGGGAAATTTAAATAAAATAAAGATATTTTTTTTTTATATTTAGTTTTTATTAACAAAAATATCAATTCATTTATTGTACATATCACAAAATTTTTCATCATATAAAAATAGAAACTCCGCCAATTCGTGTTCTGTGTGGCTTTGTTCCGGTACTATGCGGGTGTTATGAATCGGCGCAATTTCCACCTTCCTCGGTACTAATCGCAATTTTTGAAGGTCTTCATTTCTGAAATCCCTCTTTTTTGGACGATTAACGGCAATGAGAACTTCTTCGTTCTGAAAATCATGTTCGTCTAATTTTCGTTTAGGATTTCTCTCAGACATGTTTAGGATCACCTGAAACAGTAAATAATACTAGACAGAAAAAAACACTAATATATTATTAAAAATGCATAGCGTACTAAGCCATAGAAAAAAAATAATACAAAAAACAAGAGTGAAGAGAAAGATTAAACGCGCCCACAAACTAGAAACCTTCTTCTCAACATTCTTGTCAATTAGCTGTATTGAAGTTGATGTTGAACATTTGTGGGCATGTTGGTGATTGATGTCATGTTGAAAATATAGTTGAGCTGATATAAAAGAATTGAGAAACCATTTTAAAACTGGCTCTTTCTAAAATAGTAGGACTTTGCAAATTTTGATGGTTCGGATCTGCTCTGTGTTCAAAACTTTCATCAGTCCCCATAGTACCTGAAGTAAGATTGTAGACCGTAGTATGCTCCATAGTAAATCCTTTTTGGTTGCATTCATGGCAACCAGAGTGAGAATTGTGATGCTTTACTGATTTACAAAATGACTTAGCAGGTGCATCACAAGTAAACAAACGAACGGAAAAAGGTTTCCTTTTAGTGCAATGATTAATTGCAATCCCATTTTCGCGCAAATCGGTAACTTCTTTCACGAAATCGTCCAAGAACCACTCGGTGCTTTTTGGATGACCGTGCCCTGTAAAAGCACCGATAACAAAAGGACAAGACTGTCCAGCATTAACAATGTGACCTATAATGGGCCACAAAGTTTTTCGTGAACTTTTGAATAATGGTAGCCCATCTATATTGCAGTCTATAATTATTTCGTTCAAATTTGACAAGTGAGAGTTGTTAAAAGAATTTATGGAATTTTGTATCCCTATGTACATAAATTCACCATCATCAACTTGTTGAATTATCGGCACACAGCTTTGTGCTGTTTTGGAAATAAGCCCCTGTCTCGAAATTGCCACAGCAAGGCCAAATTCGTTTAGAATTTTTAAAAGGTCGAACAGAAATGTTGTGGTGTAGCATCCAATGACCAAGTTTTGCAGCTAATTGGGATTTCTGATCCACACTTATTTCTATATCAGAATTGTCTGATGCATCGCTAAAATAATCTAAAAAAACTCGATCATCACTTGTGGTATCACACGCAAGATCGCTTTCCCTTCCCGCACTAGGAAATTCCACATTTGATGGTGGTAAACACGAAGGTTCTTCAGATTGGAGATCTGAATAAAAATAGTTGAGGTTATCGTCGGCGATTTGGCATATAATTTGCCGACGACGTCTATAGGAAAGATCGTCCATTATCAGGCAAAATATATTATAAAAATTTGTTGAACAAAAATATACTTACAAGATTTTTAGAGATCAATTTTATTTTTCGTCCTTTTGCTCCAAAAATTGTCCACCTAAAAGATAATGAAACCTTTTATTATCGGTTTATGGTAAAAGGCAAAAATGAAAAAAAAAATTTGTTTTTAATTATTTTATGAAATACTAGCAGACCCTACGAATGCCAGCTTAAAGTTTTTTGTATAAATTTTAGAATGCAAAAAAACCATAAATAATTTAAAAATTTTTGGGAAAAAATATTATTCTTACAGGACCTTGCGTTTCGAATTTTGAAATTTCAACAACAGATTCGTGATAAGCAACCATGAAAACCTCCTAAAGCCAGTTTTTGCGAGAAAAATTGGAAAAAGGATATTTGCGTTATCCTTACAGGACCTTCCGTTTAGACTTTTTAAAAACTATTACCGGATGCGTGATCAGCGACCCCGAAAATCCCATAATGCCAATTTTTCCGGGTAAATTTTGGAAAAAGAATATTTTCGTTATCCTGACAGGACCTTCCGTTTCGATTTTTAAAAATCCCACTGCAGAGCTGTGATCAGCGAGCTCAGAAACCCCCTAATGCAATATTTCCTGGAACAAATGGGAAAAAGATACTTCCGTTACCCTTACAGGACCTTCCGTTTCGAGTTTTGAAAATCTAACACCGGATCCGTCATCAGCGAACCCAAAAACCCCATAATGCAATTTTTTTCTCAGATAAAATGAGAAGGATACTTCGTTATCCTTACAGGTCTTTCCGTTTCGAACTTTGAAATTCCAACACCGGATTCGTGATCAGCGACCCCAAGAACCCCATAATGGCAATTTTTCCGGGGAAAAATATGGAAAAAGGATATTTGCGTTATCCTTACAGGACCTTCCCTTTAGCATTTGAAAAATCGAACACCGGATTCGCGATCATAGACCTCGAAAATCCCTTAGTGGCAATTGCATCAAGAAAAATTGGAAAAAAGACATTTGCGTTAATCTTGCAGGACTTTTCGGTTAGAATTTTGAAATTCCAACACCGGATTCGTGATCATTTTCCGGGGAGAAATGGGAAAAAGGATATTTTCATTATCCTTACAGGACCTTCCTTTTCGAATTTTGAAAATATAATACCGGATTCGTGATCAGCGCCCCAAAAACCCCCTTATACCGATTTTTCCGAGGAAGAACGGGAAAAAGGATATTTATCCTTACAGGACCCTCCGTTTCGAATTTTGAAATTCCAACACCGGATTCGTGATTAGCGACCCCAAAAACCCCATAATGGCAATTTTTCCGGAGAAAAATGGGAAAAAGGATATTTGCGTTATATTTACAGGACCTTCCGTTTCGAATTTTGAAAATATGATACCGGATTCGTGATCAGCGCCCCCAAAAACCCCCTTATACAGATTTTTCCGAGGAAGAACGGGAAACAGGATATTTATCCTTACAGGACTTTTCGTTTCGAATTTTGAAAATCTAATATCGGATTCGTGATCAGCGCGCCAAAAACCCCCTTATACCGATTTTCCGAGGAAAAACGGGAAAAAGGATATTTATCCTTACAGGACCTTTCGTTTCGAATTTTGAAAATCTAATATCGGATTCGTGATCAGCGACCCCAAAAACCCCATAATGCAAATTTTTCCGGGGAGAAATGGGAAAAAGGATATTTTCATTATCCTTACAGGACCTTCCGTTTCGAATTTTGAAAATCTAATATCGGATTCGTGATCAGCGCGCCAAAAACCCCCTTATACCGATTTTCCGAGGAAAAACGGGAAAAAGGATATTTATCCTTACAGGACCTTTCGTTTCGAATTTTGAAAATCTAATATCGGATTCGTGATCAGCAACCCCAAAAACCCCATAATACCAATTTTTCCGGCGAAAAATCGGAAAAAGGATATTTGTATTATCCTTACAGGACCTTCCGTTTCGAACTTTGAAAATCTAATATCGAATTCGTGATCAGCGACCCCAAAAACCCCATAATGGCAATTTTTCCGGGGAAAAATGGGAAAAAGGATATTTTCATTATCCTTACAGGACCTTCCGTTTCGAATTTTGAAAATCTAATACCGGATTCGTGATCAGCGACCCCAAAAACCCTATAATGCAAATTTTTCTGGGGAAAAATGGGAAAAAGGATATTTTCATTATCCTTACAGGACCTTCCGTTTCGAATTTTGAAAATCTAATACCGGATTCGTGATCAGCGACCCCAAAAACCCTATAATGCAAATTTTTCCGGGGAAAAATGGGAAAAAGGATATTTTCATTATCCTTACAGGACCTTCCGTTTCGAATTTTGAAAATCTGCATAGCTAAAAACCTGCTCCTGGCAACGCAGATGATTTTGCAAAAAACCGCGTAAAAATCGGTCCAGTAGTTTTTGAGTTTTGTAATCTCAAACAAACAGACAAACAGACAAACATCCATTTTTATATATATAGATTCCGGATATTCCGTAGAAATTTCCGAAAAAATGTCCATTTATTTTCCGCACAAATGTCCAATTTATATTGAGACTTTTGTCCAGATAAAATACCATTTTTCCCGGGCAAGAAATCTCCGGGCGAAAGTCGTGGCGTAGCCGGTAGAAAACACTAACAACAACACACAAGTTTCGATCGTGATTACGAAGCCCCATGAATAGGCGTGGGGCCAATTCATGGGGCTTAATAACCACGATCGAAACTTGTGTGTTGTAGTTAGTGTTTTCAAACATTAACTACATTTTTCCCAAAACTAAACATCTAAGCCGTAAAAATAATTAAACATAAAACAACACGCACAAGAATGACATTAAGAAAATCTTTTTTCCTGAATTATTTTAGCGAACACGAACAAAAATTTATTTCGACACATTTGGGATGTGTTCTGAGAACACATTATCACAGTTTTTAGCACTATTAACTTATTATTTTTATTAATAAAAGAACAACTTACCTTCAAAATTTTGTCAATCCAATGCAGGTGAATTTGCGGCAAAAATGAAACGTCAAACTAAAAGTTCCCGTCTCGGAGGTTTGCATCTTGGGTCAGATTTTTGTGCTGGTTTGAATCTCCACTTCCCGTGTATTTGCTAAAATCTACCATCTTTTTCCCGCATATGAATGTTGTATATCTCCATTTACCTGCTTACGACCTGCTTATGCATAAGGCCTTATTATTTTTTCACTGGGAAGTCAGTACAAAGAAGAAAATTCAAATGTTTAACGAAATACCGGCGCAAATTTGACGTCTTAAAAATCAATCCTATGCAGTTTACATAACGCATATTTGAACTTTCATTTTCGTTCCACAACTCAATAAGCATTTTTTCAGAAAAGTACCCAGTGATAGAAGAACCACAATACCGGCTCATTTTTTCGCTAAGGTGCTTTGAATAAAATACAAGATGGATATAGGCAAACAGTCGTCCGCTGCTAACTTTAAACCGGAAGTAGATATCCACAAAGCGTAAACGGGGTTTTGACGAGCGTCGATATACGCAGAAAGTACCGGCTCACTTTTTCGCTAGAGCTTTCCAAACCGGAAATAGCGTGATTTAGTTAGATTTCAGCATCAATATACGGATTGTCTCAGTTTAGCAGAATTTCAAAAGCAATTTTTGCTTCAATACTTACACAAATTAGAAGACAACATATATGTGATATTTTTTTATTAAATAACTATATATATTATAATTTTACTTTAAAAATTAGCTGGACATTGTGAGGTACAACAATTTTAAAAAATTTGAATTAGTCCAAGCAATTCATATTGTTTTATGAAACCTGCAAAAAAAAAGTTTCAATACTATTTAAAAAATTAAAATATCAAAAAAAAACCCTCAAAAGTTAAAAATGTGTGAACTATAGTGTGCAATGCATTGTGGAACGTTCTTAACAAACTTTAGCAAAGGCGCAAACCACAAATTTCCGAGATAGAAAAATCCGAGCTGCCTTGACCGAGCCAATTTAATAAGTAATTTAGCCATCTGGTGGATGCTCTACTGTGGGTAGAGTGCACCCAGGTAGAATTAACACGGTTTTAGTTCTTCTTATACGTTGAACCACCACCCATTAGTTTTCGAGATATTCGCAAAAAACTAAATTTTTTGAAATACCGGCATATCTTCATAAGAGAGTTATATTAAAAGACATAAATGTAGCAAATTTTATTCTCTCCAAGTTTTGTAATACATAAGACTACTGGAAAATGGTTAGTTTCGGAATAAATTGCGAAAAAACGCCGTTTTGGCTACTTCCGGTTAACGGATTTCCACATCAGGATCAAACTTCTCTGTAAAATTTCATGGCTAGCTCTGGTAGAAAGTTTAAACCGAAAATTGATACCAAAGAAAATTTAAACAAATCTTTAAGTAGAGTGGCTATATTAAATCTATCTAAAAACTAGTCCCTCTAGTCCTAAAATTAGTTTCTCTACTAATTTTATGAAGAGTAATGTTCTAACATCGTGGATAGCAACACCCAGTGAAAGGTGTCTTCAAGACGACTTTAAAGGCGTCTTCAATACCAGTCTTAAAGACAAAGTAAAGACACTCGCAAGACCAACGCACAGAGCATGTCTATGTCTATCTTAAAGACATGTCTGAAAGTATGTCTTCATTAGTACTAAGTCCGGAAAACAGATGGCGCTGATGGGGTTTTTTTTCGCGCGCGGGGTTTTCTCAAATAAAAAAACTAAAAAAAAAAATATATTTATAAATATTTATTATTTATTTTAATTTGTATGTTACATTACATTTAGTTTATTTCATTTCCACAGTTCAATTCGTTTTTAAGAACTTTCATTTAAGTTCGATTGCGTTCTTATTTAATCTTATACAATACTAACTAAATTAGTAATAAAATTAAAAATATCATATTATACGACTTGGTCATATTTATATTGCTTGTAATATGTAATATTGCATTTTGTTAAGTTCAGACCTTCAGTCTTATTCAAAGGAATTCAATATTTAATATATATTTACTTTGAAACATGAGTTTCAACAGAAACTGAAACATGTTTAAGGCGATTTATTTGACGATTTCTTCTATTATGAGCCTCAAATATTTGTTTTCTCATTGACGCCTCGTAGTTGTTAAAATCAACAAATTTTTCCTGCCATGCCACTAAAAATAAAGTACGAATTAAATAGGAAACAAAATGATTACAATTACACATACCAAAAACAACTGTCGTGAAAAGCTTCAGAGATTTTAGTGGCTTTTTGTTCATCTGTCCATCCCAGTTATATCGCATTAGCAGTTCGTCTGAAATTATTTTTGCTAAACCTGTTGTCGAATGCTGCTTTTCGCTAGGGACATATTTTTGAAGCTGTTTGACCTATTTTAAATACAATAGTTTTGTAGAAATTTTTTTTTGGAAATTTGTCTGAAATAAAGTCAAATATGTATATTAATTAGAAGCGATAATTTTCCCTTTTTGACTTGGGCTTGTTTAATGTACATATTATCGAAGGCATATTTTTTTAATATTCAATTAAAGTTTGAAATAATTTCAATGCATTAACTACAACAGGTTATTTATAAATTTCACTACAATATAAAAGTAATGAATGCATTAAAATATTATTTTTTTTAAATTTAATCATATATCTACTATTATTATTATTAGATGGTGGCTCTAGTGGTATCAAAATGAAATTTTTAGATACGTCGACATCATCATACAAAGGCAAGGCGCACATGAAAACTCTCTCGCGCTTGTTGTGTTATATTTCGATCCCACCAAAGCCACTATCGAGAAGAGGAGAACTTCCGACTTCCGGTAAATTGATATATCTACTTGTAAAATATCAATGTTACAAATATTTGTTCGTTTTAATACTTTCTTTATAAATACGGTTGAAATTAAAGTTTTATTATGTATTTTTAAATTATATAGTTTAAAGTGAAGTTTAAAGTAAGCATTACCTAGTAAGGGAGTATGAGTACAACATATTTATAAACAAAATTACCAATATATTTTTGAATCTTTCTGAGTCTTCTCCATCAAGTTTTTTTTCTATCTCTTCTATGCCTTTAATGGGTAACTTTAGTACCTGTCCTTTTTCATATGAAACAGCTTTCAATATTTTTTCATTCCCTATTATTATAGTGGCAAGCTGAGTAGAAATGAACCGCATTGTCGGGTCTTCGACTAAAATATACGGGGACCATATGAATCTTAAATCATCTTCCAAATTTTATCAACTTACTTTCAGATGGATTCCTTATTAATTGGTGGTGGATAGGCACAGAGGCTAGTTTAATCACGGATGGTACTATTAAATTAAGATCCATTTAGTGAGATTAAGGATATTACAATCGCAAAAGTTGTTTTTTCTTACTTTCTCGTGCTTGGGTTGTAACAGGTGTCCTGAATGTGGACGCAACTAAAAATGATATGGTTTCATATTAAAGTTCCTGTTTTGTTCGGCAACGCAAAGACACATCAAAGAATCTCTTACAAAATTTCCCACTGGAAATTCCCGGACGACATTTTGTATAGGTTACTCTAATTTGTCTTTGCTAAGCCTAAGAAAAGACAGGTAATTTCAGAACATACCAGGACTGATTTTTTCCAATGCAGCTTTGGATGTCGATACAACTGGCAAGGTATCCTCAGGTAACCGTTCATCTGAAAAGGATAATATTAAATGTATTTTTAACATATCTTTAATAAGCCAGTTGCGTATACCTGAGCTGAACTTAAGAAATTCTTCCAAATTCCCTTAAAATTTCTAATAATTCATTAGTTGCCCTGTTTGATAGGGAATGACGTAACACCCAGCGACCCAATTTTAACTTCAAGAGCTGTACTTCATCAGGAGCGCGTTCGTCGTTGCAAAATAGTCAGCTATAGTTGACTATTTGTGACTATCGGTCGTTCGTGAACGCCGTAGCTGACTACGTAGCTACAGCTCTGGTCGTTCGTGGATGCCAATAGTCGACTACGGTAGTTGACTATTTCTGACTATGCTCGGTGAGCAGAGTTAGAAATAGTCAAGCGTAGCTAACACACACATAGACAGTGTGTAAATCATGATTGACATATAAATGTCAAAATTCCCGCCTGAGTTCAGTTTTTAGGAACAGAAAAAGGAAAATGGACATGAAATTATTTACGCAGATGAAAATTAATAACGATATATTTTAAAAAAATTGGGTTTTTGTTCATTCTTCAGTGTGTGTGTGAGCTGTCAAACGAAAAGCAACTACGACTATGACTATGGTCGTTCATGGTGCACATGACTATAGTTAACTACGGCGAGCTATGACAGATTGACGTCATTAGCTATTGCTAGCTACGACTACGACTATCAATGCGTCGACGAACGCGCTCCAGATATTGTAGACTGAATATCCTCGTCATCGTCTTCAAGCTCTGCAAAGTCTGGGTCTTCAATAAAAAAGCTTTCATTTTCCCCTAATATAAATTTATCCTCGCAGATCTCTTCGCAAACAAGATCAGTTATGGGGACTTCTTCCTGATTCGAAGAAGATGAATTTACATTATAATTGGCCATTGCCTCTGACCGCAGATTAGCGGCAAAAGCAGAAATAATTCGCTTTTGTTGCCTTTTTGACAAATTTTCCATTATTGGAAAAAATTAAATGTCACTGAATAACCTTACAAAAGCTTAACACAAAACGCCTCTAATAATTTAAATAAATACAACGAAAAACACCAAACTGAATAAAAAAGCCAAATCACCAACTGAATAAAAAAGCGGAACGATATCTTTTCTGACAGCTACTTTTAAAAACAAAAGTACTTTGCCAGAGTTTTATATGCCTACCGCTAGATGTTTTCACGTCGTTGCCCCGATTTGTTTTATGTTTCCTTCTAACATATTGATTTTCGTATGTACTTCTCGTTGAAGACCATCTACAAGTCATGTCTTTAAAGACAGTTTTTTCACTGGGCATCGATACCTCGATATATCGGCCTGTTCAACATCGAGGTTTTACAAACATCGAGGTATCGTTGGCATCCCTAGGTACCCCCCATACGAACGAAAACGATTTTTGCGAATATCTCAAAAACGGTGCATATTATTAAAAAAGTGCAAGAACAAAAGTTATAAGGGATATGATTCTACATAAAACTCCCATACATCAAAATCCGATTGGAATAAATTTTAAAAAATCTTATTGGAAAATTTGACTTCAAAGTGGATTTTGGTACAACTGTTCGAATTTTGATACGAATATCACCATACGGGTTTTCAATAATTGCTAGATTGGCAATTATTGCTTTTGTTATGTTTTATCTTTCTAAACACACTGGTATAATTCATTTTTGTATGAGATGACGGGATCTTGGCGTTACAAACGGTAAGGCAAAGTTAATATACCCTTTGGTTTCACCATACGGGTATAAATACCAAAAAATGGATATAATTTTTCTTTACTTTTACCAGACTTTTTTTTAAAACTGCTTTGCGAAAAACCTGCAAAATCTATTCGGGATTATTTTAGAAAAAAATTTATCACGCGTAATATCGGGACCTTGTAAGCAGTTGAAGAATAAAACATCAATTTTTATAAAATAACATCGCATAACAAATATTTTATTAAGCACTTGGTCGATTAAAAAACAAAGCTCAGGCCTCCATGCCCAAAGACAAAAATATAAGAAACATCACATTTACGAGGAACGGAGTTTGGCCAACTGGTCTTCAATATCTTTGTTGGTTTTGAGAGTTTCACCAAGTTTCGATGTTCCAGCAGCAGGTGCCTCAGTCATCTTAAAATTACATAAATTAAGTAATTTAACAAGCAATATTACTTTTGTTAACTTACTTTTCCTGATATCTCGATTCCAATTTCATCTAGAACTTTGTTAACAATGTCATCGGTTTCAGCCTCGTCACCAGATTCCGACAACATATCATCAAGGGTGTCATTGACTAAAAGATTAAAAATTATGGATATTGGTTGACAACTATTGTAGACCATTAAATATAAATTCAGTTATTTTCAATTGAATTCAATTCATATGAAACCATACGCATTTCAAAAAAAATATAATAGTTTTCTTACTCATTTCATCAGTCATCTCCATTTTCATGCTGGCAGCTTGGAATTCTCTCATGTCCCTAGCAACGCCTTCAGGTCGTAATACTTTATTCATATCGGACATAGTTTTTGTAGAAGTCGCCATTGCGTTAGCAAGAGTAATATTCGCACCCATTGCTTTATTTTGAAATCCTACGGATGTGATCTAAAATTAATGAAATATTAGATATAAAAAATGGTTTTAATTATCAGTCTGCAGTTTTAAATTTTTATACATATTTGGAACAGTGATGTTCAATTGACAACTCTACGAGGACTACATAATATAACCCCTAAGTAAATGTTTGACTTTACGAATTTTAGGGAAATACTAGGGTATCGCTCCTCACCGCCTTCAGCCTCGTTTTTTAAAACAATTTTTTTAAATATCTTAAACTTTTAATATATTTTTTTAATATAACAAAATACACATTTCAAAAAAGCTTACGCAATAAATTTTGGAATTATTAGATTTTACAAAAGAACTTCTTTACAAACAATATTTAGTGTAAAACAATTATTCACAGTTGTGCTACAATGCAATCATTCAAAGCATTCAGAACTGTATGCAACGGATCTGTAATCAAAAGAACCTTTAAACTAATTTTTGTTAAAGTCAGTCGTAATAAAGCAGTCCATAGGAACAGTTCGATATTTTTTTCTTTATCCCAGATCAGACTACAATTTCTTGATTGCTTTATTAAGAAACCTTAGGTTTCTGATGCTTTAATTTGAATCTTCATATTATTTTTAGCTCGCACTCAAGAGTACGCCACATAAAGATGACCATGATTAAAAACAGAATTGAGTAAACCAACTTGATCAAAGGTTTGACCCTGTGCTTTATTTATAGTCATTGCAAATGCTAATTTAATAGGGAATTGCCGCCTGATAATAAATTCTAGATAAAATATTAGTGGCTCTTTTCACTGTTTTTTTTGTCATTTTGTATCTTTTGAATTCCATATGAAAATATATGATATTTCGGAATAAATTAATTCAGTAGCTGGTTCATCATAATATGCACTTTCTTCATTATTTAAGTCGAAAAAAGCTGTAAAAATTATTTTTCTCAGAGCTGCTTGTGCTACTGCAGTTTCTTCATTTCCCTCTTCAAAATATACAGTTTGATTGTCAGGCATGTGAATTGCAAGTCTTGTTATAGAATGAATTTAATAATGCATTTTATATTTTTAAATCCTCCGACCACACGGGCTGTGTATGTTGCATTTTGTAACAATATCATAAAGACGCTTGTTTACTCTTGGACAGGGGAGTTCTGCAGTTACCATTTTATCAACTTGATCTGCATTTCTTATTGCATCAGCATCATCAAGTATTACCAGTGTTGCGGTTATCTAGATACAATTTATCTAGATAATCATTTAGATAAAAAAAATGTTATCTTTATCTTATCTAGATAACACCCCAAAAATGTTATCTTTATCTTATCTAGATAACACCCCAAAAATGTTATCTTTATCTTATCTAGATAAAGGAAAATCGTATTTATCTAGAGCTAATCGTTACCAACGAAAATTAAAAAATCAAATCTGAAAAATGCTGAAACGGAATTGTTTTCTGCATACTTATGAAAACCTAAGAACTTTTTTTCAGAACCGTTTTCCACAGTTTATGGGTAAGAAGCGAAGTTTCACTCTTTCCCTCGCTTCTCTTGCACATAAACAAAATTTTTTGCCAGCAACCATTGCCAAGTGTAAACCGGGCTATTGAAACTGAATTTTAAATTGGAAATCAACAAAAAAAGAAAAAACAAAAAAATTTGTGCAATTTATTTTTTTGGTACGAAATTTTGAATTTTGTACAACGATAAAATAAATATTTATCTAAAAATTATCTAGATAATTTGGCTTTTTATCTTATCTTATCTATTATCTTTGAAATTTTCATTATCTATTATCTTAGATAAAATTACGAGCATTTATCTTTATCTTATCTAGATAAAATAAAAAATTATCTGGCCGCAACACGGGCTGCCAATAATATGCATTTGCATATTTCTTATCGTTATGATTTCGGCTCCGGGAGTTTTTTATTCATCCGAATCAATAAGTTTAGAAGCGAATGAAGGTCACTTGTTGTTGCATATTTCGCATATTTGACACGTTGGTGCATATTTGCATATAAATGCATATAGGGTCAAAGTGGGTAAATGTAAACAGGCAGCGGCGGCTCTAGGGCGGTGCGAACGGTGCGACCGCACCGGGCGCCGTCATGAGGGGGCGCCGAAATCAACCGAAACGCGACCGCCGCCACCGACTCGTTATTGACCGACCAATGATTCATACAATTGAGAATGCATTGGTCACTCGATTTAGACAACTATCAAAATTCAATGATACATGGCGGTTTTTATATAACATCAAAATAATTCCTGAAAAGTTCATATTGCAAAAAGCCTGTGCTGATTTGCAAATCAAGTTAACCAATGAGGATAAATATGACGTGTCTGGTTGTGAATTGGTTGAGGAACTTATGAGTCTGAACCCATTATTAAAGGATCTTCAATCAGCAGACCCGTTAAAAGCTCTTCGACTTATTAAACAAAATGATTGGCAGGATATTTTTCCGAATGTGTGGACAGCGCTACGTATCTTGTTGACTGTACCTGTAACTGTCGCTAAAGCGCCGTTGTCATTTTGCAAGTTACTTGATTGCAAGTAGATAATTCAGCAACATTCCGCTACATTCAGCCATCCACACGTATCAAGTAGCTCTTGCAAGTAAAATTGACATCTGGGCGAAAACATAACCTAAAATTTTCTGAGGAAATAAATCGCTACATTAAATTTAACCTTAAATTGTGTTGTACGAAGATTTGTGACATTTGTGTTTGTTTTGGCATTAGGCAGTCACAAAAGTCGGCAACCTTCTCCAGCGAAAACATAAAACAAAATGAATTTAAACACAAACATATGGAACTGGTTCGTTTCAACACGCTTTTATGAGCATGTGTTGGAATCAAGTTGAAACAAAAGACCACGATTACACAGGCTTAAGCAGGGTTTAGACGAAGCAAGTAACTCGCTGCAAGTAGACGTAAATACACGCGATTTGAGCTAGTGTGCGACGCTCGCATATGTGTGAGAATACTCGCTGCTCTCTCAAAAATAATAGAAAGCCATTCTATTTTTCTAGCAAGTAAAAACCAATACAACAATATGGAACCGTGTAGACAAGAGGTGGTTTTATGTGTGTGTGTTTCGGTTCATTTTATATTTGCTGCTTTGCCAGAAAACGTCGTAACATTTTAAGGAAAAAACGACACGGATATAAAAAACACGTCGGCAACAAACAGTTTCAGGTCGAAATTCGCAAATTTTTCCACAAAAAAGAGTCGTGATATTTTTTCTCAGAAAATTTTAGGTTATGTTTTCCTTCGGCTGTCATTCTACTTGCAACGATTTACTTGCATCGTGTAAACGAAGCAGTGGGCCAGAATAGACGCGGGGGTTTGAATTCTTTATAATTTTTTTTATTTTAGCGAAACCTATATTTTTTTTTTTCAAATACATGTAGTTGATTGATGGGGAATATTTTTGGTCTAAACATGGAAAATTATATCCCGCAAGTGGTGGCCATTTTCTGCTTCGCAAATCCGTGCTCTTTCCAAGACATTTTCCATAACCTTTCGTGTTATGGCCTCGATTTCACTGCGAATGTTGGTTTTCAATTGGCTGATGGTTGTTGGCTTGTTGACGTACACCTTTTCTTTCAAATATACCCAAAGCAAACAATCTGGAGTCGTTAGATCAGGTGAACGCGGAGGCCAATTGAAATCGCTTCTTTTCGAAATAATACGTCCGCCAAACATGTCCCGTAAAAGAGCCATTGAGCCCACCGCCCACCAGTTCGTTGTTCTATGGTGTACAGGTTCATTTTAAATTGCCCAAGTCTTCTTAACAAAATGCTGACACAAAATTAAAAAAATAAAAATAAAAAAAAAGTTATAAAGACTTCAAACCCCTGCGTCTATTCTGGCCCACCCTGTACTTGCCTCTCTTTACTTGCAGCGAGTTACTCGCTGTGTATAAACCCTGCTTTAAGCAGGCAATAGACGCTCACGCATGCCCTACAACATTTCATGTTGTCACGCCAATTTGAGCGTGTGTAGTGCAGACGGACAACAAAAACTCGTGTTGGCGATCATGATCGCCAAATATCAAACTATCTTTGATTTTTGTGGGCGTGGCTTAGGTTGGCCAACATGATCGCAGGTGTATTGCTGTGATGTAGGACATTCGTTTATTCTTGTGAAATTTTTGAACGAGTAACATCTGTGGAAGTGAAAAAGTGAATTCAGGAAAACAAATAGAAGGGCAATAAAATAATAAAAATGGCTTGTGTGAAAGATAAAACATTTTGGGAAGAAGTTTTCGAAATGCTTCATCCTCATTTTGCCAATTCAAAATTCTCTATTACGACCTTATCTCCTTGAAAAGTTGGTTACGACTGAAGACGGACAACATGATCGATACGTGTGCAGCAAAACCAACTTTTGGAGTGACAGCATGTTGTAGGGCATGCGTGAGCGTCTATTGCCTGCTTTAGTGTGGCGCCACAAATCGACTCTTTACTGGCGAGGGACGAAGTGGGAACGATGACACGAAAAGTCGAACCCAAACTAAAAATTTCAGTTGCTCAAGGAGCGGAACGAATGCTGATTGGCTGATTCATTTCCACTTGTTACAAAAAAATCATTTACTCCGTGATCGTCGTAGAATGCGTACATGTTGTTTAGCTAAAATTTGTTTATTCAATGGCAAACTGGAATACAAGTCAGACAACGGTTTTGATTAAAGCATACAAGCAACACCGCCGTTTATCCGACATTCACAAACACGAAATTAAATACAAAAAAAAACTTTTCACAAACACGAAATTAAAAACAAAATGGCCCAATTTCCATTCGTTTCATTTTCGTTTGGGTTCAGCTCAACCTGTGTAATCACGAGAGGTTCAGTGTGGAAGTTCAGTGTGTCTGCGTCTAATCGTTTATTCGATGTAGATATTTTTGCTTGCGAGATCCGAATTCTTCCACCACTGGAACGCAAATGACAATGGAACGAGAAAAATACGCACTGAAAAATATTAACCAATCAGAACCACATGCACGGAACGCTGAAAATGGAAAATCTTTGTTTTCTGGTTCAGTACCCCAATATTGTCCCCGTTCTTCTCTTTATCATCACTTCGACATTTTCGTTCAGTCCCATGTTCATGCCCAATCTGTGTGTAAACAGGCTCTTAAAGGAGAACGAAGTTTCAGTAAATTAAAACTTATAAAAACTTACCGACGTTCTACTGTGTGTGAGGAAAGACTGTCAGATCCATAGAAAATGCTATTACCCAGGAGTTAAATTATTCCGACTTAATAAAAAAAATTGCAAGCGCAAAAGCTATAAAAGTGGTCATCTAAGTTTTTTTTTATCAAATTGGTTGTCCTTTTTTTTTTTTTTAATTTTCATTAGTGATTACTGTCTGCAGCAAAAAGTTTAAATAAAAGTTGTCGAACAAAATATTAATTGTATTATTTCTCATCTGTAAAAGTTTTCGTCTCATATATACCATAGATATTTGGTCGTCTGATACTGTTGATAGATGTGAAAAATTACATTCAATTTTGTCTCAATGTAAATTCTGTGCAGCAAAATGACGAGTAAGCAACTGCATAGAAGGAACACTAAAGTTTTGTATTTGGAGGGGCGCCACTTTGAGATCTCGCACCACCTAAAAATTTGGCTAGGACCGCCACTGTAAACAGGGGTAATTGTAAACACTATTGGTTGTCCCCAAACTGCTATTCCTTCTTAGCTTATCTAGACAATATATTAAAAATTGATCTTTTATCTCACTGCGGACACGTGGCACAATAGATCTAAGAGAGGGTTCGTTGTGTATGAGCTGTCAAAAAAAGTGCTTCTTTTTAGTGTGATTTCAGTTTTCCTAAGAGGGAAAAGAATTATATTTTGAAGGGATTTTTAAAAGAAGGATGTATGTTTTAGCTTAATATACGAACCTTATAGTTGCTTGAGATAGGTTATATATATGTTAATTTTTGTCTATAAACAAACTGTAAAAAGTTATTGTCTGTTTACATTTACCCCCTCATTTGTAACCTCATGTCCAAATGTAAACACTATAATGGGGTTAATGTAAACAATTTCTGGCAAATGTAATCACCCTTTTTATACCCGTATGGTGAAACCAAAGGGTATATTAACTTTGCCTTACTGTTTGTAACGCCAAGATCCTGTCATCACACACAAAAATGAATTATACCAGTATGACAAAAAAAATTAACTTCTGCATGTCCGTCCGTCCGTGTGTCTGTGGCGCGGATTGCGGGCGCACGGATTGAGCTAGAGACTTGAAATTTTGCGCAGATACGTATATAAAAAAAGGATAAAAAAAGGTGTTTACCTTTACCCCATTTTTCAAAAATTTTAAAAAATATATAGGGGTAAAAGTAAACATCCAATTTTGTAAAAAATTAAGGACCTATCATTTTGAAACCACATGGAATGGGCAATAAATAGACAACAAATGTTAACATAATATATCAAAACTCCGCTGTTAGTGATTTAATTTAAAAAAACCATTACAAAGTTGAAAAGATATCAAAAAAGTGAAAATCGTTTACAATTACCCCCCTTGACCCGAATTCATATTTAGTTGAATATTTCACAACTTTCATGAAAACAATTTTTTTTTTTGTACAATTCAAATTTTAATTCGACTGTGTCAGCTAGAATAAATATTTAAAATAAATAAATATGTGTTTGTACTTTCTTCTACGAAGTATAATACAGTATTGTATTCATTTCGATCTCTCAATTTTGCCTAAAAAACATTTCCCGATCACTCCTTAGTCGATTGAAGTCAAATTACAAAAATGTCATTCTGTCTGTCAGTCTGTGTACAAGATAGAGCTAGCGCCATGAAATTTTATAGGCATGTTGGGTCCTGAAATGGGACGATCCTATCAACTTTTGGTGGAAAACCGTTAACCGGAAGTATCCAAAATGGCGGTTTTTCAAAAATCGCAATTTCGTTTTTCTCGATTTACTCCCAAACTATGCGTTTTTTAGTGGCCTTAAGTATGACAAAACTTGGAGAAAATAAAATTTCCTACACTTTTGTCTTTAGCTATAACTCGATATCTCAACCTGTTATCGAGATAAACCGTTATTTGTAAAAAAAAAACAGTTTTTTGCGATTATCTCGAAAATTAACGGGTTTTTGCTGACTGAATGTATGAAGTGAATTAATGAGAATGGCATTCTGTACAATTTTGTTTCTTACCGTTATCCGTTATATTTTACCGTTATTGAGATATTTTTATTAAAATGTAAAAAATATATTTTTGCAAATTCCTTGCAAACTAACAGTTTTTTAAAAAACTTTTGAAAAACGAATTAAAGGCAATAAAATTTTTCACATTTTTATCTTTTACCGTAAATCGATATCTTTTACCGTTTTCAAGTTATCTAAAATTTTGTAGGTTTTGAGGTCGTTTTGGGGACAAAACGATATAGCGATAGCGTAAATTGCGCAGGGTCGTAGATTTTGTGGAAGAAAGTTTTGTGGTAGCCACAACTGATATTTTTCTACAAGTTTTAACCCCGATTATACCATAGACAATATGAAGTATTGAACATCTTTTCAAAATATCTCAAAATTTAACAGTTGCAATTTAGAAACAAGTTTTCCTGTAAATTTTTTTTTGTCAGTCAAAATGTCAATCATTTTTTACAGACTATTATTTTTTCAATTTTTTTATTTTCTACAAAAGTCGAATTAACCACATTTTAACAAGTTCCGTTCACTGTTTTGGGTGAAATATACTATATTTCGGATTTTGAATGTTTTTAAAGTGCATATTTAAGTGCATATTTTGCCGTTTTTAGTGCATATTATATGCGCATATTTCGCCTTTTTTAGTGCATATTTTTGGCAGCCCTACTCATAATAAATATACATGTGGAAGTCCTCTTTTCTAAAATTCGGTTACATATATAAAAGATCTAACTTTTTCAAGTATATGTTTATCCTTTATATCTCTTATAAATTCTTGTAATTTCATATGAAATACTCGACTCACTAAATCAGGTATCTTCTGCCTTTTCTCCAGGATTCAAATTACCACTTATTTCTTTCCATTTTGGATTGCAAGTGAAGGTTATGAATACACTTGGTTATATAGTTGCTCGAACAGTGGACATTGCATAATTTTGTTACATTGCTCTTGGATTTCCTATGAGGGTAGAAGTAAGAATGACCATCTTACTAACACGTAAATTTTCATTTTGTGCTCTTTGCTGTAAATGGTCTATTAGCCCAGTGAACATCCCAACACAAAATTTTATTTTTTCCGTGTTTTTTGGCTTTAGATAATTCAGATTATTTGCTTCAATTCTTACATTGCGATGAGATGCGATGGAAAGCACTGGTCAGTCCCAAATTTGTTCAGTGGTTCTTGAGCTTTGAGCGCACAGACTGAGAGACAGACATATTTACAAGCCTATTATATAATAATGCTATTTTTTTTATTTGAGACTAATTGAAATTGCATTCTACCAGGTATGGCAAACGAAAAAAAAATCGCAGCGTTATACATTTTGTTATGTAATGAAATTCAAGTTTTATTTCGTTATATTATTTCGTTTTGTAACGATAAGAAATTATAAAGTTATTATTTCGTTACACATTGTATTGAAACTGAAAACTAAAAAAAATGCGCTTTTATAATAGCTTATTTATCACAAAGTAATTCAGTTCAGTTTCCATAAAAATTAGTTCTATAAAAAATTAATAAACCTCAACAAAAAGAAAATACAAATAAAAACAAAAAAAACTAAAATAGTTAAAAAATCAATAAAAAACTTAAAAGAAAAAAAATCGTAAAACAAATTTGTTCATTAAAAAAATTCGCCCGACAAAATGATATTTTTTAAGAACGGTTGGCCGTACAGAAAAAATCATTAATTACGAAAAAAAATTTATAATGCCATTTTACATATATCGTCAGTACATGGAAATCGAATAGGAGCAACTTTCATACCCTATATGATGAAATAATCAAAACTATAATATTTGTTATTGTAATATTTTGTTTTAAAGTTGTTTTTTAAATGATATAAAAAAATATAGCATTTTTAAAGACAACTTTTTTTTAATATTATTATTTTAATACAATTTGATACAAATACACATGGCTAAAATTACATTAAGTTAAGGAAAAATTATATTCTAATAATGGGCTTAATTCTGTCGATAAAATTTTCATTTTCATTTTACTTAGAACCGAGTTTTCGCGAGCCTAGTAGATGTGATATCCAGTAAACTTCCAAATATTGAATGGCACAATACCAGTTTGTTGAAAATCACATCTAGTAGGTATCCAAATACTGAGTTTTAAGCAAAATTAAAATGTAAATTTTGTCGAGAGAATTGGGCCCAATGTCTTGATCTCCGTCGAATTTTAACAATTTCTTGATCTTCCTCGTTATCCAATTCATTTTCTGGTCTACCACGACTGCTATCCTCAGCCACATCCAAAAAACATTCTCCAAATTCGAAAATTACTTCATTTTTCATCCATTCGTGGTGTTTATATGATTTGAAAAAAATATGATTTGATTTGCTTACAATCGCGACATTTCTCCATAAAGTGCGTGAGAAAATTCTTTAGTTTCAGCTCCTGATTCACATCGAAATTATATGATTGATAAGTGTTTTCAATATAGGTTTGCAATTCACATTAAGTTTTCTGTTCACCTTAAAACAAAACTTCACACAACTCACGATAAGTAATTTGCACGAAATTTTGATCCATTTTTAATTTAACTTGTTGCTTTGCCGATTCCGGTATTAACTGATTTCGATTTAAGAACTGGCTACACTAATAAACAAATTTCTCTAATCACTTATAATAAAAAAGTGATTCATTGGGGTAATTATGGAAACCCCGTGGAATTTTTCTGAGTCATTGTAATAAAACACTTCAACTTTTAGTGTAGGCTCGTCAACACAAGTTTAAGATATTTACATTTAATGGTAAATTTCTTAATATTCTGTTGTAACTAGGGCTGCCATCATATCTCTTTTAAAGAGAACCTTATCTCTTTTTTTAACCCCATTCTTTTTCCTCTTTCTTTTTCCTTGCCAGTTCTCTTTAGTTCTCTTTTTTCAGAAAACTCTTGGTTCATACTATGCGTGAAAAATCAAACAGATTTTTCCACGAAAATTCCATTATGAATTAAAATTATCACGTTATTTATTGTATAGTAGTACTCTACTCTACAATTTTCTGTGTGTAGTGCGAAACTGTACATTATAATTGTAACGTAAAGGTATTTATTGTATGCGCCAGCAAGAACAGTTTCTTCTCCCACGATCAGCTGCTGTAAAAATCAAAACAAATCAAAATTGTGCGGTTAAGGAAATAGCCGGTTTCGACATTTGATATTGTAGTTTTGACATTTTCAGTTTTTTTTTCGATAGATGCGGAAAATAACAGGCACGAAAAATTACACTTTTTTGTAATAATTCCGTGCAGTCATTCTAAGTTCTGTAATTTTCACATTCAAAAAAAGTTCTCTTTTAGTTCTCTTTTTTCATTTGGTTAATTTCCTATACAATATCTCTTTTTTTAACCCAAAGGTTCTCTTTTCACAAATAGGTTCCATGGCAGCCCTAGTTGTAACATATATAGGTACATATGTATATCTAAGATATTGATTTTTATTGCCCTAATTAAGCATATAAGATTATCAGTTTTAAACGGTTTTACTGTCAAGAAGGGTGACATTTAATAGTTTCACTGTTTGTTAGTATGGAAAATATTCCGCTTTAATGTATATTAAAAGTAATTAAAACAATTTCCTAGCATATTAGACGAAAAATCATTGTCGTTTGTTGTGACAAAGAATTTAAAAAATAATAATATGTAAGAAATCAGACTTTTGTTTACGGTGACTACAGTTGCACCTAGTAGCAGATGAAATATAGATGTTTCGAAAGGTATTGACCTTGGCTATCATTTTCAACTGACACCTGACCGGATCAAGCCGGATCAAATTTTACAGGGCCATATACGAAATTTCGCGACAAAAATAATATTTTTAGAATGCCCAGAATTCTGGAATAACAATTTTAAGCAAAAATTTAGTACTACAAATTTTTAATTTTTATTATAATTGCCTAAATATGTCCTCAGTTTGATGATAAAATCGATTTTTCTGTACAAGTAACTTAATGACAAAATCTGGACACAAAGTCAAAATCTGGACACAAAACTGCATTAGCAGAACACTGTGTTAACAAAAACCATATTCCTAATTATGATAGGACAAAAATTTTACATAAAGAGAATCATTATTACAAAAGAATGACTCTTGAAGCGTTAGAAATTTGTAGGTCCAAAAACAGCATCAATAAAAGGACAGATATTGACAATGTGAACGACGTTTATTGTGCTTTATTACAATAACAATACAAAAAAATTTAAGCTTTTATTAGAGTTAGTTTATTTGACTATTTGGACGAGAGTAGACCTCGATTTTCTGTTAATTTTTGTTAATTTATTTAATTTATTATTGTTATGACACTGATTTGTAAAAGTTATTATTGTGAAAAGGTGATTTTTGTTACACATTTTGGGAGCTTGATCATTAAAAAGTTTTATAACAGTTAAGACCTCCTGAGGATGCCTAGCGACAGCAGGCGAAACGTAGAGGCGCAATAAAGATTACATAAAATAATCTAGATTTTTCAATGGTTGGACCGAGAAACCCCAAGATATTTGTGCATCAATAAAACATCCAGCGGTCAAGAATAAACACAAAAAAAAATGGATTGTAACTTAAGGGCCTGTGTCCACATGGAAGTTTATTTGCAGAAGTCGCTTCTAGCAGAGACTTCTGGAAGTTTTTCCCGTGGAAACACTAACTGCAAGTGAACTTCCAGAAGTTGTGACACCAGAAATCTCTTATAGAAGCGACTTCTGCAAATAAACTTCCATGTGGACACAGGCCTTAATAAAGTTAAAAGAAATTGGTTGAAAATTTGAAAATTGAAAAAAAAACTGATTTTTACCAACTTTGACCCCATGGCGTTCGGAAATAACTTGTCACAGGACAGTGTCCTTTTGGATGTCTAGGTTCCCAAGTATTCCCAACGTAATGACATAACCGAAATCCTTTAAAGGCAGAACTCATAATTTGTATTTTTGGCCACCCAATTGCACTTTGGCGCCACTGTGTATCGCTGCTTTCGCCAGATTCACTCTATACGAAAAACAATATTTGCGATATAAAAAAAGTTGCTAAAAATATTTTTTTTCTTCGTATCTCCAGAAATAAAGTAAATCTGGCCAAGTCCGATTTAGAATCAAAACATGGTTACCCCAATATTATACTTTATATGAGTATATTAGATTTAGTATACCGTTTGTAACGCATCGAACCAATCATCGGACACAAAAATGAACCAAGGTGTTAGGGAATAGGGATGACAAAAGATTTTGATTTCCGCGTGTCCGTACGTCTGTCTGTCTGTTTGTGAACACCATACCTTTCGATAGGATTGAGCTTCAGACTTGAAATTTTGTATAGTTTCGTCTCTCATAGCCTAGCAAGTTCTTGACAGGGCAGAATTGGACAATTCCTGGCATCCTCCTCTATACAAACGAAAGTTTTTTTGAGTCATATTGAAAAATTTATAAAGGTAAAATCTATTTAGAATATGATTTTACATAATCGTTCCATACATCGAAATCCAATCGGACCAATCCTTTCCCCGTCTCCTATACAAATGGATTTTTATACCCGTATGGTGAAACCAAAGGGTATATTAGATTTGCCTTACCGTTTGTAACGCCAAGATCTCGTCATCACACACCAAAATGAATTACACCAAAAATTGAATTATGCATGTCCGTCCGTCCGTCTGTGGCGCGGATTGAGCTAGAGACTTGAAATTTTGCGCAGATTGGTTTTTCGTAAAATGCAAGGCTAAGTTCGTTAATGGGCAAAAATGGACCATTAAGGGGGGTACCCCCCATACGAACGAAAATGATTTTTGCGAATATCTCAAAAACGGTGCATCTTATCAAAAAAGTGCAAAAACAAAAGTTATTTAGGATATGATTCTACATAAAACTCCCATACATCAAAATCCGATTAGAATTTTAAAAAATCTTTTTGGAAAGTTTGACTTCAAAGTGGAATTTTGATACGAATATCACCATACGGGTTTTCAATAATTGCAAGATTGGCAATTACAGCTTTTGTTATGTTTTAAATTAACATTTTCTCTATCATCATTTGACGATTGGCCCCTGGCAATTGCAGCTTTTATTATGTTTTTAAATTAATTTTATGCAGGTTATGATCTGTGAGGTTATACTTGATGAACTTTTCCCAAAAAATAATAAACAAAATAAAGCAAAAATAAATAAATAACGAAAAAACCAAATAATTTTTTTCGGTTTTCGTTATTGTAATGGAATTAAATTTCTGCAACGTTATATTTGAGGAAAAAACCGGAAAATCGTCATTTCGTTTCGCTATTTCGTTACGTTACGATAACGTTTCCCATCCCTGAAAATATCTGTCAGACAGACGTTATAAATATGTAAAATTTTATAAAGGGTGGTTAAATTTTAAGGGCCGATGTTGAATGTGAACCACACCTAAACGTCAAGTTTTTTTCTGCATTTCATTTGACATTTCTCAATTTCAGACTAACTCAATTTGAACCATGGAAAGATACACAATCGAGCAACGCGTTAAAGTTATTCAGGCTTATTATGAAAATTTTCGAAGAAAATCATCTTCAGTGATGAGGCACATTTTCACCTCAGTGGATTCGTCAATAAGCAGAACAGCCGCATTTGGGCGAATGATAATCCAAGAGTGATTGTCGAAAAACCAATGCACCCACAAAGAGTGACTGTTTGGTGCGGTTTATGGGCTGGCGGCATCATCGGGCCGTATTTTTTCCAAAATGAAGCCGCTCAGGCAGTTACTGTGAATGGTGTTCGCTATCGTGAGATGATAACGAACTTGTTATGGCCCGAATTGGAAGATATGGATGTGGACGATATGTGGTTTCAACAGGACGGTGCCACTTGCCACACAGCTACCGAAACAATCGCTCTTTTGCGCGACAAATTTAATGGCCGTGTTATCTCACGTGGTGGCGATGTCAATTGGCCGCCAAGATCATGTGATTTGACACCGTTGGACTTCTTTCTTTGGGGTTATTTGAAAGAAAAGGTGTACTTCGATAAGCCAGCAACAATTCAAGAGCTAAAGGATGAGATAATTCGGCACATTAACGGCATAGAACCTCAATTATGCCTCAGCGTCATCGAAAATTTGGACCATCGGATGGAGGTGTGCCGCCGAGGTCGCGGCGGCCATTTGGCCGATATTTTGTTTCATACATAATTGAACCATAGCAATATTATCATAATAAAAAGAAATGACAATAATTTCCTAAATAATTCGTGTTTTATTCAAAATCAACATCGGCCCTTAAAATTTAACCACCCTGTACATCCAATACACTGATACACAACCAAATGCATCAATGAGTGAATACCCTTAATGTGCATAATAAATATTGGGGTTTGGACTAGGTTGCGGTAGTTTTATTTTGCAAAACTGTTACTACTATTAAATACATTTAATACAGAGTGAAGATTTTCTTTAAAATTACTTTTATTAAATTCACTTTTAAAAGTTCTTTATTTATTGAAAAAACATCGTTGTTTTAAGAACATCGATGTTTTTGGTTCGATGTTTTCCTTACAACGATGTTTTGAGTTTTAAAACATCGATGTTTTTCTTTCGATGTCACAGCACTATCTGTACGTGCCCTATATTCAATATAAGTTCTTAATACAAAAAAAAAGATAAACCAACTAAAAGTATTGTGACGGATCATTTACAAAAGTATTTTCTTTTTCTACTACAGAGTGTTGGGTTTTTAAAGCGAAAGTATAAATCCAGATAAAACTAATCTTTTATACAAATCATGAACAGATACCAGATTGTCTGAGGTGCCAAAAAATGAAATGTCTGTTGGTAGTTAGGGGGCGTTAGGGGACAATCGGACATGTAAAAATGGCCGCCAAGCTAAAAAATGAGCCCAAAAAAACTAACAATTTCCTAGAAATTGTGAAACATATTACACGGTCTTATGTACTTTTACACTTAAATTGTTATGTATTGTTGAAACAGACAAATTGCTGTTTTTAAATAAATTATTACACTAGTTTTGTTTGAAAAAGCTTGAAATAGAAAAAAAATAAAAGTCAGTCATACCAGGAAATCCGGTGCAAACTTTTTAAAACATTTAATAATTTCAACCAAAGTTGATTAAAATATCAGTTGTGGTCAACACAAAACTTTCTTCTACAAAATCTACGACCCTGTGCAATTTACGTTATACCCCTGTCGTATTGTCAACCCAATACAGCCTCCCAATAAATTGTTGGTTCATCCAAAAATATCAAAAACATACAAAATTTGAAATAATTTGAGAACGGTAAAAGATATCAAAACTACGGTAAATGGCAAAAAGGTAGAAAATTTTAACTTCTCCAATTCTTCCTTAAATTAATTTGTCGAAAAATCGTTAGTTTGCAAGTAATATGCAAAAATATATTTTTTTATATTTTAATCTAAATATCTCAATAACGGTAAAATATAACGGATAACGGTAAGAAACAAAATTGTGCAGAATGCCATTCTCATTAATTCACTTTATACATTCAGTCAGCAAAAACCCGTTAATTTTCGAGATAATCGCAAAAAACTGTTTTTTTTTTTTGAAATAACGGTTTATCTCGATAACAGGTTGAGATATCGAGTTAAAGCTAAAGACAAAAGTGTGGGAAATTTTATTTTCTCCAAGTTTTGTCATACTTAAGGCCACTAAAAAACGCGTAGTTTGGAAGTAAATCGAGAAAATTGAAATTGCGATTTTTGAAAAACCGCCATTTTGGATACTTCCGGTTAACGGATTTCCACCAAAAGTTGACAGGATCGTCCCATTTCAGGACCCAACATGCCTATAAAATTTGATGGCGCTAGCTCTATTAGTTTTTGAGAAATCTTGTACACAGACTGACAGATTGACAGACAGACAGACAGAAAGACATTTTTTTAATATGACTCCAATCGACTCAGGAGTGATCGGGAAATGTTTTTTAGGCAAAATTAAGAGGTCGAAATTTTTCATGAATACAATACTTTATTATACTCCGTAGAAGAAAGTAAAAAGCCTTGTATATAATGATAAAAAAAATTTTTTTATTTCGAAAAATTTTCCTGCAACGATTCAGAAGATAACACGAAAGCGTTAAAAATTTGATTCGTTGTTACAATGGCCAAAATTACTGAAATCGCTTAAAATAAGTAAAAATCGCATGTCTGAGGTGCCAAAAAATGAAAATTGGGTTCAATTAATTTTTATTTTTTGTTGTGTTCTGTATTTTGATTTCAAAAATATGGTCACCGTGCCAATAATGTTGGGAATAAATGGTTTTCATTCTCTCGCGAAAAGAATGAAATCACGTTCATGTGGTACAATTCATTCTTTCGCGAATGAATGAATTGTAAAATTCTCCCAAAGAATATTCGCTTGAGAATGAATGAATTTCGAAAATTCTCGGCACCCCGTATACAATCTAAGACCCTCCTTCGACATCGCATACCCTAACAGTGGACAGTGTCCGGGGAAAACAGGAGCGATGGCAGCCCTACATAACCACAATGGGATGAATAATGTTGACTTTTTTTTGGTTTGAAAATTATGCACTATAATACCTTGCTGTTAGCAGCGTATGTTCGAGTTTTTTGCTTTCTCAGCTGGATAAGTTGTTTCGCCAGGATTTTACAGGCATCGTTGTTTCCTGTCTTAGCATTCTTCTTAATTTCTAGTTCCTAGTATTTTAAATTAGTAATTTGCTTTGAAAATCAGATAACACAATAATATAACTGACCAACTTCTTTTCTTCCTCCTCTAGCTTCCTTCTTTCCCTTTCAATATCTCTTCCCGCTTTTCTTAAATTTCTGTCATTGTCGCGTTGCTGTTCTTAATTATCCCATAATTACATTGAAATCTTTCCATTAAATATAACAATTTTACCTTTAGCTGTCGGTTTTTTGCCAAAGAAATTATTAAACATTCTTGAAACCAAAAACAAATTCTTCTCTATCTTGTGGCCCGAAATTTAACTAGGAAGTGTGCGACTACTTGAAATTCACAAAAAGTAAGCGAAATATCGCACAACAGTGTAATTTTAACGAAAAGTTGTGCAGCAAATGGGAAATCGTTTTTTGTGCCTTATGACGTCACGGATAAAGAAAAATTTTACTCATAGAAAGCTACAATTAACCTCACGATCAATTTTTTACGTTTCTTTGTTTTGCTAGCGATTAGCATATAACAATTAAGCGGCCCCTACACGTTCAATCTTGCAGTCAATCATGCTGTCACAGCAAAAAGCTTATTTACACTAGACGCTCAATCATGCACGCAAGCTTCAGTTAATTCGAAATAGCCAAACCGACAGCACACAACACTTAATATAAATTTTAAAAAAACTTTATATAAAACAACACTTAATATAAATTAAAAAAATCTTTGTCCTTATATTTTTCACTTTTCGTCATCTACAACTCGCTTCTTTGTCGATATTACTCGAAAAACGATTCCCAAAAAACTTTATCTTTTATATGCGACACCTTTTCACTACAAAAAATTACACTGAAATGACGAATTGATTGACAGCATCGCCATACACGTTCAAGCATGCTGTGATTCAAAAAGCTCCCTTGAAAAATATCAAAATGATTTTGATATTGGCCAGCATGCTGTCAATCATATAATTTTGCATGACAGCATCGCCATATACGTTCAAAATGCTGTCACAGCATGCAATGCATAGACAATATATATAATAATAGACGCCCAACTCTGGCTTATTGACTGCGACGCTTCAGTGCCTGAAATCGGAACTATTTTGGTTTGAGTATTGGGTAGTTCTCGCCTGTGCTAAACTTGGTTTGTGCCCTTGATACATTTTTCTCGCTAGAAAATCCAATAAAAATTTGAAAAAACAAAACCAATATCTTTTAAATGTTTTTTTATTTTAAATTTCAATATATCTTTAAATAGATATCACATTTTGTTTTGTTATTTTTAAATAAATATCACATTACTGCAGTGGCAGTGAAGACGAGGGACAAGCCAAATGTGTCGAGCCAAGCGCTAGAGCTCCAGAGCCGTCCCAAAAGCAGTTTACAATCAAACGCAGCTACGATATAGGGAAGGCGATAGTGCCAGCAAAGCCCACCATAAAGCTTAAGTGGGGCTTGATTTTGCGGCAACTTTGCCTCCGTCTTCATGGAATGCTCGAGTTTCTCGAACGACTGGAAGAGGAATTAGAATTTATTGTAGCAAAGTAAGACTATCCCGAGATCATTACCTCGACTTCCTCAGATCCCAAATAATCACGTCTCTGACTGCAAAAGTATGCAGGTGTGGTCCTCACTGACTAAAGCTAAATATTCGCCCTCGGGCTCCCAAGAAACATCGTTAATGTAGTTTGTGTGACCTAGAAATACACCATGAAATTTTCTCAAAAATTGCAAATAAATGGAGATACCTTTCAGCAGTTAAATTGTGTCACTGTGGAAAATTCTTAAGCAGTGATGCGCCCCAACCGCACAGAATGTCACAACTTTGGGCAAAACCGACAGCGAAGTCTCAGGGGCGAAACTGATGGCTCACAGCAGGTTTCAAGGTACAACTGCTTCAATTCTACCCACTCAAACGAATCGTTCTCTGATTCTTCCTAAAATACCGGTGTTTTAAGGATACTTGAAAAATTACCGGAATTAATATGTGCCCCAAAATGAAGAAAAAAAAAACTAACCTCAAATCATGGTCAAGTCGGAGAAAACATGCCACACGCGCGCCATCATGTTTGAAAAACGAAAAACGCATGCAACAACAGCGCATCCGTGTTTGAAATCGGAACTAAAAATGAAATTTACTTTTTGTTCTAAGTTGACACACCGTGATGCAATGATTGACTGCAAGATTGAACGTGTAGGGACCGCTTAAACGAATGCGATGGCATAAAACCCAGCAGCCTAATTTAACACGCCATCCAGACCTGCCGGAAACTCTGACATAAATGTTAGCAGAAATGTCATTAGAAAAGTCTGTTGTGACGTAGGTGGGCTGCTGATTCTGGCATGACATTTCAGTTCCAGAAATGCGTTGAGCAATAAACAACTAAGAGTAGTAAATATGACGATCTGTGATTTCACTTTTTTCTTTAAAATCTCCGCACTAAAATGAAATTCGGCCTCCTGCTGCCCCAACGATGCATTTTTCAAATCATTTCTTTGTAAAAATTACTTTTAAACAGTATTCGTTTATAACACGGAGCCACTCTGCACGTGAAAAATTAGAATCCGCCATCTTAAATTCCATTTCTGTTACGATTTCTGTTAGCAAAGATGTCAACAAAAAATGTTAGACTTTTATGTCGTAACAGCTGACATTTCAATCTTCACTAGACATAACATCAGACGTGACAGCGACACTGACGGCATTCATGGCAGGTGTGGATTAGTAGTTAGCCCATATCAGAACGCAGCAGCGTTTTCGGGGCAGCGGGCAGCTAAAGTTTCCCATTGGCTAAAGGGACAAACAGATGACGGCAGCAACTGCGACTGCGGCGTCGACTGCGACTTCAAAAAAATTAGAAACCATGAATTCATATGGGGCAGCCTACATGACGGCAGCAACTGCGACTGCGGCTTCGGCTTCAAAATAAATTTAGCAAAATCTCTAAATTCGACGACGTCGTCGTGGGGGTGCCACCGAAAATTTTAGAGAAAATGAGGATTGACAACACCGATATATAATAAGTGAACGTCAAAAGTGTTTTGTGCAATATAATAACATTAATTAATAGCAACATTATAATAATGCAAAAACGCGCACACAATTAACATCAATTTTTGAAAATTATCGTACAGAACAATCATTTTTAATATCTTGCAAACACGATTCAGAAATGTCAAAGTTGTTGTTGTTGGAACACTGCCCGACGTCGAGTTTCATGCATGTGTTCCACTCGACTTTTCGACGCCCAAAAAGACGTCGCAGTCGACGCCGCAGTCGCAGTTGCTGCCGTCATCTGTTTGTCCCTTAACAGCAAGAATATGACGTACTAAAAGCAGCAAAAATTCTTGCTGCTTTTTTAGCGCTATTTCTATTTTTACTGACGCTGCCCGAACAGTAAATTTTCCATATACTTCGAATATACGCTATACGCCGTCAGAACGCTAATGCCTTCAATAATTTTATCCAAATCATCAATTACTGTAGACATTTTATGAACGAATAGATAAATTAACAAAATTTCACGCGAAAATCAAACAAATGAGAACTGTCAAACTGATTTTACTCCGGATTCGTGCTGCTCCATTCTGTGATGGAAGTCAGCAAAACCAATTTTACTGCCAAGGCAGTTTTGCTGCCGCAGCGAATGCTGCTTCATTCTGATATGCGCTTTAGAATGTATGTGGAGGGCACCGTTGCCAGATCGGGGGTTTTAGCCCCCGTTTTGGGGGTTTTTTTAGCTCACGGGGGGTGTTTTTGAATTCTTGTTTGATGTGAAACCTGTGTAAAGAATTTGCTTCACATGTTATAATTTAGCGTCATGACCCTTGTGTGTGCTACGATGAAATTTTTACGATGATAATCAGGGCTTAAAGCTGATTTACAATGAAGCAGCAACGCCAACAGCAACAGCAACGTCGACGTAAAGAGCGACGCGAAAAAGAGAAATGCTGTCGGATGAATTACAATGAAGCAGCAACTGCAAAAACAAAAATTGACGTTTCCGAACAGTTAGAAGTTTTTTGGGGATTATTCTTTCTTTAATGATTACCTAAATTAAATTTTTATTAATTAACAATCTTAAACTTCATTTTAAACACAAAATTCGCCACCAAATTCGTTCCTAAAATGTCAATCACATGTATACATAATCAACAAAAACCAGCGATCAACGTTGCTGTTTAGCGTCGCTGCTCAAATTTAGGATTGGCAATGAATCGGCAGCAAAATATCTCTCTGAAAATCTGACGTCAAAGAGTCGATTCTCGACCAATCAAAATACTTTCTCCGTGACGTTGCTGTTGCTGTCGGCGTTGCTGCTGCATTGTAAATCAGCTTTTATTGATAATTTGGATTTTTTTTTTTCAAATTCATTTCAATTCAAAAAACGGATTGCTCTTGGTAGAATATTGAACACAATGAAATTAAATCTCTTAAGTGGCCCCTGCAATATTATTGTGCAATATATTGACAGTCTAGGGGTAATATTGAACGGTTGTGCAATATATTGAAGGAATTTAAATCGGTTTGATTTTTATTGCACGATAAGATTTTTATTGCACGTATAGTCTGAGGGCTATATTGCACAATATTGGCTTAAGGCGGAAACAGAATTGCGGCTTTTTGGGCTTTGGGCTTCGGCTTCAGCTTTGGACTTTGTTGGCTTCGTCGGCTTCAACTTTCATTCGAACACAATTGCAACTTTGACAAATAATTCATAATTCTTCATATTTATTTGATAATTCTTCTTTTTCGCATTTCTGTATTCCTTGTTTTTTTTATTATAAAGAATTTCATTTTCTTGCACTATTTATCAACTTTTCTTCAAACATTTTCAATGACAATCATTTACTCACAAAAAAAGTTAGGTTAAAGTTGTCAAAGCCGACCAAGAGTAGAGCTACTACGACTTCGACTTCGGCTTCACCGGCTTTGCAACTTTGCTATTGTGTTCCATTACGTTGAAAAGCATTGAGTCTACAGAACTGTCAAAGCTGAAGCCGAAGCTGAAGTCCACAAAGCCGCAATTCTGTTTCCACCTTTAGTATCGTATGAAATATCGCCGAGAGTACAGCTAGCTATGTCGAAGAAAATCCCTTGGTTCGCTTATTTTTAAGTCATTCTTTTTTTTTAACCACTCCTTCAACCATCTGCGCTTTTGTTCAAACTTCTTTTTGAAGTTCACAGCCAGTGCAATGGCTACACAACTAGCTTTAATGTCATTTAGAGACATGTTGACTGCTCATGATCAAACGTAAGATTTATTGTACAATAACATTGCATCGTCTAGGGGCTTGTCAATAATATTGTACGTCTAGGGACCGAATTATATTCTTTTTTTTTTTTTTTTTTGGAGTTTAAGTTGAGATGGCCGAGTTACTACTATATGGCCAAGAGTCCAGTGTGAATCTTCTCTCACTGCACATGAATGGTGCAGCGAGTAGGTTTTATTAAATTATTACACGTGCGCCATGAAAATGGCGACACGTTTATTCTGGCTTTTACAGTCGGGATCACGACCGACACCCGAGCCCCCCTGGAACACACAAGTCTGCACTCTAAAGACACTCAAAGATGGCGGTTCCTCCGACCGGAACCAATCTCGACCACTTCAATCAGCAACTCGAGAGAGACTGGAATTATATTCAATATTCTACCGAGAGCAATCTGGCATTTAAAATGAAATGATTTCGAAGAAAAAAAAATCCAGATTATCAATAAGTCCTGATTTTCATACATCTACATAGTATGTTTTGAAATTTAGTTTGCTTGTTAAGTTTGTGTTTTTTTTTATTTATGAAAAATTGAAATACATTTTTGTTTTGTTTAATATTGTTTTTTAATACTGAAAATATTTTCTTTCTTCCACTAGATTGACGTAGGTTTAGAAAAAATAAAATAATCCAGGAGGTTCTTTATAAGAAAAATTCTCAATGATTAGCAAATTTCAACTTTATCATAAGGTCTGTTCGATATGAGTCCTGGACTTACTCGGTGTAAAATTTTTTACTCTTTTCTGTTCGATATGAGTCCTGGACTTACTCCGAACACATATCGAACAGAAAAGTGTAAGTCCAGGACAGTCCTGGACTTACTCTTATTTACTCTTTCTTTTAGCTGGAGTAAACTTTTGAGAGCTGATATTTGTCAGACATAACCTCTCTTTTACAGTGTTTGGAAGAAGAAATGCAACAAAAGACATCATAAATTATTTCCAATATATATTCTTGAGTAGTTTCGGATTTTATTTATTATATTTGTTATATTTTATAATCTATAATTATAAACTCATAATATAGAGTTAGTGATTTACTCTGAACTTACTCCAAGTTGTTCGATAAAAACAAATTCAGAGTAAGAAAATGCGCCATTTTGTGGAGTAAAGTAAAAATACTCGGAGTAAGTCCAGGACTTATATCGAACAGACCTATAGAAACATAACAGAAAGCTATAATTGCCCATTTGTCAATTATTGAAAATCCGCATGGCGATATGAAATCAAAATACCATTTTTAAGTCAAACTTTTCTGATATGATTTTCAAATTCCTCTTTAAAGTCAAACTTTGTCCTATTTTTTTGAGATTCTTTGGTTAAAAATGTCCAAATTTATGCCCTAAAACCTAAAAATAAAAAAAAGTTGCTGGTTGACTGTTTTATATACGACAATTGCCTGAATTTTGGTTATAACTAATTGTTGCAATACGAATAAAAAATTTGGGGGTTTTTATTCCAAAATAGCCCGTTTCAGGGGGTTTTTCAGGCTACGACGGGGGGAAAATTTTATGGCTGTCTGGCAACTCTGGTGGAGGGCAGTGTTGCCGAAAACTCAAGAGCAAAATTCCATATGGGTAGGTACAACACGTATGATTTTTCCCTACTTGGAGCGTCATTTTTCCCTACAGCAAAAACGATTAAATTTAAATTATGGAATAGGAATGTACTATATAGGAATCTATATATATAAACATAACAAAAGCTATAATTGCCAATCTGGCAATTATTGAAAACCCGTATGGTGATATTCGCATCAAAATTCGAACAGTTGTACCAAAATTCCACTTTGAAGTCAAACTTTCCAATAAGATTTTTTAAAATTTATTCCAATCGAATTTTGATGTATGGGAGTTTTATGTAGAATCATATCCTAAATAACTTTTGTTCTTAGACTTTGTTTCGTTCGTATGGGGGGTACCCCCCCTAATGGTCCATTTTTGCCCATTAACGAACTTAGCCTCGCATTAGACAGACGGACGGACATGCTAAATTCAACTTTTTTTATCATTCTAAACACACTGGTGTAATTAATTTTTTTGTGCGATGACGGGATCTTGGCGTTACAAACGGTAAGGCAAATCTAATATACCCTTTGGTTTCACCATACGGGTATAAAAATGGATGTTTGTCTGTCTGTTTGTTTGAGATTACAAAACTCGAAAACTACTGGACCGATTTTTACGCGGTCTATTGCAAAATGATCTGTGTTGCCAGGAGCAGGTTTTTAGCTATGTAGATTTTCAAAATTTGAAACGGAAGGTCCTGTAAGGATAATGAAAATATCCTTTTTCCCATTTCTTCCCGGAAAAATTTGCATTATAGGGTTTTTGGGGTCGCTGATCACGAATCCGGTATTCGATTTTCAAAATTCGAAACGGAAGGTCCTGTAAGGATAACGAAAATATCCTTTTTCCCATTTTTCCCCGGAAAAATTGGCATTATTGGGTTTTTGGGGTCGCTGATCACGAATCCGGTATTAGACTTTCAAAATTTGAAACGAAAGGTTCTGTAAGGATAACACAAATATCCTTTTTCCCATTTTTCCCCGAAAAAAGTGGTACTATGGGGTTTTTGGGGTCGCTGATCACGAATCCGGTATTAGATTTTCAAAATTCGAAACGGAAGGTCCTGTAAGGATAACGAAAATATCCTTTTTCCCATTTTTCCCCGAAAAAATTTGCATTATAGGGTTTTTGGGGTCGCTGATCACGAATCCGGTATTAGACTTTCAAAATTTGAATCGAAAGGTTCTGTAAGGATAACTCAAATATCTTTTTTCCCATATTTTCCCGAAAAAATTGCCATTATGGGGTTTTTGGGGTCGCTGATCACGAATCCGGTATTATATTTTCAAAATTCGAAACGGAAGGTCCTGAAAGGATAACGCAAATATCCTTTTTCTCATTTTTCCCCGGAAAAATTGGCATTATAGGGTTTTTGGGGTCGCTGATCACGAATCCGATATTAGATTTTCAAAATTCGAAACGGAGGGTCCTGTAAGGATAACTCACATATCCTTTTTCCCATTTTCCCCGGAAAATTGGCATTATAAGGTTTTTGGGGTCACTGATCACGAATCCGGTATTAGATTTGCAAAACTGAAGCGGAAGTTCCTGAAAGGATAACGCAAATATCCTTTTTCCAGTTTTTAGTGGGAAAAATCGTCATTAGGGGGTTTTTGGGGTCGCTGATCACGAATTTCAAAATTCTAACCGAAAAGTCCTGCAAGGTTAACGCAAATGTCCTTTTTCCAATTTTTCTTGAAACAATTGCCACTAAGGGGTTTTCGAGGTCGCTGATCGCGAATCCGGTGTTTGATTTTTCAAATGCTAAACGGAAGGTCCTGTAAGGATAATGGAAATGTCCTTTTTTCAATTTTTCTCGCAAAAACAGTCTTTGGGAGGTTTCCAGGGTTGCTTATCACGAATCTGGAGTTGGAATTTCAAAATTCGAAACGGAAGGTCCTGTAAGGATAACATTTTTTTCCCAAAACTTTTTAAGTTATTTATGGTTTTTTGGCATTCTAAAATTTATACAAAAAACTTTTAGCTGCCAACGAAGGGTCTGCTAGTATAATATAAAATTAAAAAACATATTTAAAAAAAATAGTTTTATATTTTGAAAATAAATATAACAATAACAAAATTAATTCATTGTATAAGAAAAAAAAAATAAAGAGATAATAATTCTGATTCTTATTTATAAGCAAATGATTAAATAAACATAACAAAAGCTATAATTGCCAATCTGGCAATTATTGAAAACCCGTATGGTGATTTAAGTGAACGGCGAAGAGTTGTATCAAAATTCCAATTTAAAGTCAACTTTTCAATAAGGTTTTTTAAAATTTAATTCCAATCGGATTTTGATGTATGGGAGTTTTATGTAGAATCATATCCTAACAAACTTTTGTTCTTGCACTTTTTCGATAAGATGCACCGTTTTTGAGATAGATAGTAGATTTTAGCAAATACACGGGAGGTGGAGATTCAAACCATCACAAAAATGTGATCCAAGATCAAAACCTTCAAGCCGGGAACTTTTAGATCGAGAAACGAAATTTTGAAAGTAAGTTCTTTTATTAATAAAATAATCAGTTAATAGTGTTAAAAACGGAGATAATGTGTTCTTAAAATATATGCCAAATGTGTCGAAATAAATTTTAGTTCGTGTTCGCCAAAAGAATTCACGAAAACAGATTTTCTTGATGGGACCGTAATTCTCGTGCGTATTCTATTATGTTTAATTATTTTTACTGCTTGATGTTTAGTGTTTGAATAAACCCATTTCGGATTTAGGTTTGCCTTGCTCGGCGCCTATTAGTGGGGCCTATTCATGGGGCTTCGTAATCACGATCGAAACTTGTGTGTTGTTAGTGCTTTCTACCGGCTACCCCGCGACTTTCGCCCGGAGGTATCTTGTCCGGGAAAAATGGTCTTTTATCCGGACAAAAGTCTCAATATAAATAGAACATTTGTCCGGAAAATAAATTGAAGTAAAAATCGCAAAATAAACGGCTAAGGTAATTGAAGTTATCAATTTAATCATTTTTTAATTTCATATTCTCCATCAGGGTCTATTTAACGCTGTGAGCATCGAACTAAATGAGACTGAGCATCAAAACATTGGAGCTGTAAATTTACCTGATTTTTTTTTATTTTTTTTAATTTATACATTTTGTGATTTTATTTTTGTTGCAAAAAAATAAACATTATAAAAAAATAAATATCATTATTTTAAATTTCCCTCGAAATATTTTACAGCTAGCGCCATCTACTGTAATTCCGAAAACAGCGCCATCTATTAGCAGCTTCCGACCTGCTTACAAAATGCTTATTTTATGTGAAATGGGCAATGCTTCGGTTATGGGAGCATAAGAGGTCTGTTCGATATGAGTCCTGGACTTACTCGGAGTAAAAATTTTTACTCTTTTCTGTTCGATATGAGTCCTGGACTTACTCCGAACACATATCGAACAGAAAAGTGTAAGTCCAGGACTCATCTTTTCAGTCCTGGACTTACTCTTGCTTTTAGCTGGAGTAAACTTTGGACAGCTGATATTTGTCAGACATAACCTCTCTTTTACAGTGTTTGGAAGTCAAGAAAAATTTATAAAATGTGTAATTATGAAAATTTATATATTGAAAATCATGACGGAGAATTTCGAGTATACCAAGTTAAGCGTAAGTTTACAAAACAGGTTTCATGAAATACATTTAATATATTAAACGACAGTTCAAACGTGACTTACTCTGAACTTACTCCAAGTTGTTCGTTAAAAACAAATTCAGAGTAAGAAAATCCGCCATTTTGTGGAGTAAAGTGAAAATATTCGGAGTAAGTCCAGGACTTATATCGAACAGACCTAAGCACTCCGTAAGTTATAGGCATAAAGGCCCAACTACGACAATTCAGGCAAGACGAGGAAGTAGGGGTGTCCCGCACTTCCTCTATTCCTAACTTGGGCACGTAACGAAACATACTACATCCAATGTGAGCACACTCACCCCCGTCGCACACTTCAGCTAAGCGAGCTCAACTACGTGAGCTAAAGGCCCAACTATGATAAACATAAGAACGCATATGTAAATGTCAAATTCCCAACGAATGTTGACATGCATAGCTGTCAACATAAAAGCTAACCATAATAGGCATAGACTGACATAAGTAAAGTCAAATTCTTCTCGATAGTAATTGACAGAGTTGAAGGAAAAAATGAGTGAATTGAAAAAAAATTAAAGAAGTATTTGAAATTGTGAAGTGCTTAAAAGAATTAAGTGACCTGAAAGATGAACTGGATGGATACGGCAGAAAGAAGCGTTTATGTGATGTACGAGAAATCAATCGCGACAGGAAAACGCACGGATACTACGTAGTCACCTTATTAAAAATAAAAAGGCTTAATCCGGATCCATTTTTTATTCATACGAGAATGACCACAAATGTCTTTGACTATCTGTTGTTCTGCTTGACTCCCTTTTTGGAAAAATTTTAGGTTATGTTCACTATTTACATATGATGCCAGTTCCATTTGTATCGAATTATTCATGCTTAACGAATGTTTAACGAAGGTTTGAAAGTGGCAACACTCTTGACATACATATGTCTATTGTGGGTATTAACATTGACTTTCTTATTCTGGAAATGACATATGCAGCTACATATGCGTTCTTATGTCTATCATAGTTGGGCCTTAAGTTTCTCGCTGAAAGTAAAATCCTTAGCATTTACATTGGTGACCGCACACTTCAGCGAAACTATGAAACTACGTCGCCTAGTGATGGGCGACGCGGACTAAGCTCGCTTGCGTAGTTCAGTCCTCAACTACGCGAACGACTTCGCTGGCATCGCTGACACTCACATATAAATATTTTCGGCGTTATACAGTGTAGAATCGGTGTTTGCAAAAGTGTAGTATTTTGTGGACATAAAAGTGTAAGGAAAACGTGAAAATTGAATTCTTTTGCGGAATATTTTCAATCGCGTTAAATAATTTATATCTAAAAATGGCTGCAGATAAAGTGGAAAAATGCATATATTTACCGAAAATATCGCCGCGTAGCTTAGCTCAAGTGTGCAACGAGGTGAGCTAACCCAGCTAGACTATGTGACTATAGCTAGCCTCGCTCACATAGCTTAGCTCAAGTGTATGACGGGCGTCAATGTCGCTGTTACATCTGGAGCGCGTTCGTCGACGCATTGATAGTCGTAGTCGTAGCTAGCAATAGCTAATGACGTCAATCTGTCATAGCTCGCGGTAGTCAACTATAGTCATGTGCACCACGAACGACCATAGTCATAGTCGTAGTTGCTTTTCGTTTGACAGCTCACACACACACTGAAGAATGAACAAAAACCCCAATTTTTTAAAACATATCGTTATTAATTTTCATCTGCGTAAATAATTTCATGTCCATTTTCCTTTTTCTGTTCCTAAAAACTGAACTCAGGCGGGAATTTGGACATTTATATGCCAATCATGATTTACACACTGTCTATGTGTGTGTTAGCTACGCTTGACTATTTCTAACTCTGCTCACCGAGCATAGTCAGAAATAATCAACTATAGCTGACTATTTTGCAACGGCGAACGCGCTCCTGATGGTGCAGATTGAAATGACAGCTGTTACGACAGAAAGGTCAGACAGTTTTTTCCGACATCTTTGCTAACAGAAATGTTGACGGAAATTTGACATTCATGAATTTAAGATGGCGGATTGTAATTTATCACCTGGAGAGATGCTCCGTTTTATAATCGAATACCGTTTAAAAGAGTGTCTCTGGAATACCAAAAGTAATCTTTACAAAAGAAATAATTTGAAAAAGGCATCGTGGGAGCAGCTGGAGGCCGAATCCTATAATATAATACGAGGACTGTCTGTCTGTCTGTCTGCACAAATGATCTTCGAGTTTTCGAAACCCGCCTAACGATTTTTACGAAACTTGGGGGTTAGGGATTTTCGGGGACAAGGAATCGATCTAGATAGGTCTCACCTCTGAGAAAATTCCCACTCGATACCCCTCGCCTTTTTTTTGAGTTTGAGTTAGGTTGGCCCAGTAAAAACTATATACGTGAGTTAATCTTCTCTCACTGCACATAAATGGTGCAGCGAGTAGGTTTTATAAAATAATGTTTTTACACGTGCGCCATGAAAATGGCGACACGTATGATCTGGCGTGTACAGTCGAGATCACGACCGACACCCGAGCCGCCTGGAACACACAACTCTGCATCTAAATACACTCAAAGTGGCGATTCCTCCGACCGGAACCAATCTCGACCACTCCAATCAGCAACTCGAGAGAGACTGCTAATTTTATATAGCGTGTGTTCGTTTTTAACTTTGGAGCAGTGTGGCCATTTTCAGCGACTTATCTCATTTCTAGCGACTTTCATGCCTTGAAAAGTACGTGTTGAGATTTGAGATTTTAGTAGTCTTTTGGCGACTTCTCGGAGATTTTCAGAGATTTTTTCTCCTCATTTCAGCGATTTTGGGCTTAAGGTCAGCGGCAACCAGTGTTGCCATTTTCAGCGACTTATCTCATTCCTAGCGACTTGCATGCCTTGAAAAGCACGTGTTGAGATTTTAGTGGTCTTTTGGCGACTTCTCGGAGATTTTCAGCGATTTCTTAAAAAAAACTGTGTTGAAAATTTTGCTAATAAATATCATACTTTTCACAATTTTTTTACATTTATGCTTTTTACATTATAATGTGGTGTTCCGGGTTGGATAGAATAGTTGAGCAGCGGAGATCGGAAGATCGCGATGTCTTCAACGAAGAGCCAAACAGCAAAATAAATTGCACGGTTCGGGTGGAGTAGCAAGTTAATGCACGACTCCGATACAGAATAGCAAAATGAATTGCACGACTCTTTGACCATGTTTAGATTGGTTGAAATAGTCCGCCTAATACTGACAGAAACTGGCAACATTAGGGCAAGGTGAGGAAGTGGGACTGAGCCCCTGAGTGAACAGGCTCTTTAATGCGAAATGAAACGCATGACAGAATAGAATCGACTGTGTCTTCTTTATTGATCAACTTTCTTTTTATAACCCAAAATTGCTTAATTGCTAAATTACATTAATAACTTACTCACTATGGTTGGATGCAAAGGTAAAATATGAATTTAGCATAAGAGGTTACACTGAATCTTGGACAATTCATATTTTACCACAATAACCTACCAAATGTATATAAATAAGTACCACAGAGTCCCCCAATAAGAAAAAACATGAATCACTCAACTTAAATAAACGTCAAATTTATTTTAAATTGGGCGCATTCACGAATACTCAACGGTTGAGTAAATCTCGATTAGTTCTCGTGAATGCCTCGATACATTAAACAGCTGATATCTGTCAATCTTTGCATATACAAATGGAGGGAAAATTTGTTGTGTGAAAATTGTTAGTTGGAATTATGGAAAACCACTGGTTTTTGGAGTTTTTAGCTGAAGATGATGTTACCACAAACATTGCAACAGATTCCTGATTTAGTGCAAACATTTTTATTTGCGCATGAAATATTTAAAGGCCGTGAATCGGTGAAAGTGCGGAATGAAAAATTTCTTCAAACGATTGGAAATATTTCCATCTCTTGTAAACTAATAAAATGCAACTTATCAGTTTGTAATCTGTGATGCACCTCCGGAGTTTCGAAAATATTATATTCCATATCTTAAATTTGATCCAGAAAAGCCATTCTGTTTTTTCAAATATTTTGTTTTTCGAAAAAACGCCAGTTGTTATCTGTCAAAATACTCAATCCATCGGTTGGGCAGAAAAGTATCGCAGAAATTTTTCGATACAAAAAATGGCGTCCGATCAGTGGTTATGATGAGTAAATCTCTCAACTGTTGAGCAAATTTCTCAACTGTTGAGTACCGTGAATGCGCCCAATGTTTGCTTTGCTGCAGGTGCAGTGTGTCTGTTAACCCTTTCAGTCACCCCGTACACTACAGTGTACATACTTTTCAGAAGCCATAACTTATATAGTGTGTACACTATAGTGTACGTGGTGACTGAAAGGGTTAAATGCATTTGTGACCCAATTTTGATTTTTTTAGTAAAAAGCTGGACTACAGTGGACGTAATTTAAGAAAAATTAAAATTTTTGATTTTTTTTTTGTTTTAAATGAATACTAATAGCTTAAACATCATTAATTTGTATAGAGAGTATTTTTAACCTCCATAGAAAAAAATATGTATTGAAAGGGTTAAGAAGACAAAGTTGTTTTTTTTGTTATTATATTTTATTATTGTTAAAAACAAAGAATAAAACCGACTTGAAAACAAGATATATGTTTAAATATGCATTAAAAAAAGTCTCAAAACTAGCGATTTTTGTCTTTAATTTCGGAGACTTTTGAGATTTTTTCTCATTTCAGCGACTTTGGGCTTGAGGTCAGCGGCAACACTGCTTTGGAGTCACTCCTGGCGCCTGAAGTGAGGAAAAACTATTCGAGTATGGCCACAGAAATATATCCCATAGAATGCGCCTTACTTGAAAAGCCCGTATAAAGAAATGGGCCAAAAACACTAATGCTTTCTCTATTTTCATAAGCCTAAAATTTATTTGCATACCATAGTGAAATGAATCCAGAATTGCCAACTTTGCTTTTATCAAGTTTCAAATTAAAAATGAATTTTAGCTTTTAAGTGAACTACAAACATTCTATATTCCAAAACGAAGCATGATATATTTATCTCCTTTCCCCATAATAATATTTTGACATTTCAGTGGCCTATTTGAGATAGCAAAACACAATATCTATTCTAATTCCGATATCTGTGAGTATGGCACTTTGGCGTCAGAGCACTCTAACAGCTGCTGTGTTCGAACTCTTTTCACTCTTGGTGTTAATAAACGGACAGCCGTTATTTTGAATTGCAAGAGCGGTTAAAATGTATTGTGTGGACAAAAATAATAGTAGAGCAAAGAAAATGTTAGTGTTGATCAGAGCTGGGCGTACTTAAGTACTTTTTGTACTGCAGTACAAAAGCAGTACCAGTCCATTGATACTGATACTGGGAAAAATCAGTACCAGTATTTTAGATACAGAGAAATACAGTACCAGTACCAGTACTTGTACTGGTACTGGTACTGTATTTCTCTGTATCAAATGTACTGGTACTGGAAAAAACAAGTATCAGTACTGAGTACTGGTACTGGAAAAGCGTCAGTACGCACTTCAGAATTTTAAAAATACTGCATTACTTTAAAAATACTGCAAGTTTTTCAATACATGAGAGGCGATTTTTTCATTTTCTGAATTAAATCAAAGTTTGCACTTTACATGTACTCGCGGAAATAGCTCTTAACTGAGAAAACCGCATAAGTTTACCATTTGGCAAATGAAATATCAAATTTTTTTTTAATTTCGTGTTTGTGAAAAGTTTTTTTTTTGTATTTAATTTCGTGTTTGTGAATGTTTGGGGTGCTGCTCGTATGCTTCAATCAAAATCGTTGTCTGACTTTTATTCCAGTTTGCCATCGAATAAACAAATTTTAGCTTAACAACATGTACGCACTCTACGACGATCACGGAGTAAATGATTTTTTTGTAACAAGTGGAAATGAATCAGCCAATCAGCATTCGTTCTGCTTCTTGAGCAACTGAAATTTTTAGTTTGGGTTCGACTTTTCGTGTCATCGTTCCCACTTCGTCCCTCGCCCGTAAAGAGTCGATTTGTGGCGCCACACTAAAGCCTAAACCCCAATTACGCGTTCGTGCGTGCGGCACCCACGCGGTGAAGGTAAAAACTACGCATTTAAATGAGTAAATGAATAATTGCGCGTTGCTCAGACGCGTTGCCGCGTCCGTGCCGCGTAGAGTAGGTTCAGTTTCTACTTTTAGACGCGATGACAACTACTAGATGCCAGAACAAAATCATGCCGCACGCACGAACGCGTAATTGGGGTTTAGGCTTAAGCCTGAGTAATCGTGGTCTAAGCCGATTTTCGAGAGAAACGACTACGGAGATAGAAGGGAAAAGTTGCCACTCGAAATCATGGCTTATCGACAACTTTCTGCATACATGCAAAGCGTGTGAACCGGTTTGGGAAAAGTAGTAAGCGGCGTCCAAACGCGCGGTTTTTTTGCTACGACTTATTTTGCACGGTTATCTATGTAAAAAAAACTGAGTAACCTTCGCGTCCACACGGTTCCGTTTTTTTTTATATTTTATCGCAGTTTTGTTTGAAACTTCGTGCATAAACACATTGTGTTTATTCATTTTCTATAATGAATAGATTAGGCGAGCAAGACTTTTTACTTTTCAGTTTAAGTGTTTGTATTCTTTGTAAAAAAAGGAAAAAAAAGAAGTGTCGGCGAACTAAGTGGTGCAAATAAAAGAAACATATATTCGCATGTGAACTTATTTCAAGAATTCCTACAAGAAGAAAATGATTGGCAAAATTATTTGCGTGTGAATATAGGAACGTACAACTGACTATTATCGCTGGTGTCGCCAAAAATAGAAAGGAAAGTCACATGCATGAGGAAAGCTATCACACTCCATGAACGGCTCGCCGCTAGTTTAAGGTTCCTGGCAACGGGGCGCAGCTACGAGGACTTAAAATTTAGTACAGCTGTTTCCAAACAATCTTTAAGTGTGATTATCCCTGAAACCTGCGAAGCAATATACGAAGTTTTACGGGATAAATATTTAAAGGTAGCAACAATAATTTGAAAAACAAAAACTGACACAAAAACTGACTGAATTTTCGTCCACATGCTACGATTTGCCTCCGCGTGCCACAATTATTTTCAGACACAACCTGAACTCGCACAGGCCGTACTTTTGATCCGCGCGAACTAACTGTGTATCGTCCAGACGCTATGACATGTCTGCGCAGACTCGGTTTGCGCGGGTAAAACGGAGCAAAAAACCGCGCGTTTGGACGCCGCTGTACGGAGAAATAATTTTCTTTACCTGCTGACGGTCAGAAAGTCAGCAGGTAAAGATCTTGGGAAGTATATGAAGCAGCAGCAATTTCAATGGTTTTTCCCATGTTAACTGTCTGGAAACTAAAGCATAACTGATGTTGAGTCCACACACAGCCATGTAAACTTGTGTAGCATATGCAAACAGGATTTGCTTATTTAAGCCCAAAAGTTGCCGGCTTAAATAAGGCAAGTGTAATACCGCACATAGTAATTTTAGCCACACTTTAGTATTATACAGTCACTCTAGTCACACGTTAGTATTATACAGTCACTCTACTTATAAAAGAACTTTAATTAATTATAATAAAAAATGTAGTGCTGTCAGTGGGTCGAATTGGGCGTGCGGATCTGGTTCGTCATCCGATTTCAAGTTTTTGCATTAAAAAGGTATCTTGAAGAAGTCATGTCGGCTACGTTAAAACCATATCTGACCGCTGTACGACATACCTTGACCGCGGCAATGTGCCTGTCAAACTTTTCGTCTCAAGTGGTGGAGCGGCACAATAAGCCCGAAATAGAAGTTCGCAGCAGCAAAGAACTCTTGCTAACTCCAGTAGTGATATCCAGGAATGATCGGGAGCGTGTATTAATTGAGACCAGTATTAACTCCGTAAGGATCAACATCGCAGTGAAACAAGCTGACGAAATTGAGAAAATTCTATGCCATAAGTTTACGAGGTTTATGATGAGACGCGCTGAAAACTTTGTCATATTGCGGCGTAAACCAATCGAAGGCTACGATATCAGTTTCTTAATAACAAACTTCCACACCGAACAAATGTATAAACACAAACTAGTAGATTTTGTGATTCATTTCATGGAGGAAATCGACAAGGAAATTAGCGAAATGAAATTGGCTGTGAATGCCAGAGCTAGAATATGTGCAGAAGAGTTTTTAAAACGTTTCTAACAGACTTAATATGTACCATTTCAATTCATGTAATAAACTTGTATCATTGCCAAACTTTAAACTGCTTTGTTTTTGTAGATAGTGTATGCATTTCAGTAGGTAAATCCTATAGGATTTTTTTACCTCTTAATTTTGCCTAAAAAACATTTCCCGATCACTCCTGAGTCGATTGGAGTCATATTAAAAAAATGTCTTTCTGTCTGTCAGTCTGTGTACAAGATTTCTCAAAAACGCCATGAAATTTTATAGGCATGTTGGGTCCTGAAATGGGACGATCCTATCAACTTTTGGTGGAAATCCGTTAACCGGAAGTATCCAAAATGGCGGTTTTTCAAAAATCGCAATTTCGTTTTTCTCGATTTACTCCCAAACTACGCGTTTTTTAGTGGCCTTAAGTATGACAAAACTTGGAGAAAATAAAATTTCCCACACTTTTGTCTTTAGCTATAACTCGATGTCTCCACCTGTTATCGAGATAAACCGTTATTTCCAAAAAAAAACAGTTTTTTGCGATTATCTCGAAAACTAACGGGTTTTTGCTGATTGAATGTATGAAGTGAATTAATGAGAATGGGATTCTGCACAATTTTGTTTCTTACCGTTATCCGTTATCTTTTACCGTTATTGAGATATTTTCATTAATATGTAAAAAAATCATATGTTTGCGAATAATTTGCAAACTAACGGTTTTTCGACAAATCAGTTAAAAGAATAATTAAAGATGTTAACATTTTCTACATTTTTGCCATTTACCGTAAATTGATATCTTTTACAGTTCTCAAGTTATCTCAAATTTTATACGTTTTTGATATTTTTGAATAAATCAAGAATTTATTGGGAGGTCGTCTTAGGTTGACAACGCGACTAGCGTAAATTGCGCAGGGTCGTAGATTTTGTAGAAGAAAGTTTTGTGTTGACCACAACTGATATTTTTCTAACAACTCGAAACTTGAAAAATAATCCCCCAAAGTAAAAAAAAAAAATAGAAATTCAATTGCAATACTACTTTCAACAAAATATATTAGATTTCCTCAAATTTTCTGATTTTTTTTTCATTTTAGATCATTTTTCTCTAACATCTGAAATCAGTACAATACCTAAATTCAAAATAATCCCCCATCGTGACGTAGCATAGTCAAAAGCAGCAGATAAGCATGCGGTCGGCTGCTCAGCAGCGCCCACGACAAGAAAGCAGGCATGGCGCATGTTTATATCCGTATGTTGACCTTTGGTATATTAACTTTGCCTTACCGTTTGTAACGCCAAGATCCCGTCATCACACATAAAAAATATCAGTTGTGGTCAACACAAAACTTTCTTCTACAAAATCTACGACCCTGCGCAATTTACGCTAGAGCCCTGTCGCGTTGTCAACCTAAGACGACCTCCCAATAAATTCTGGGTTTATTCAAAAATATCAAAAACGTACAAAATTTGAGATAACTTGAGAACTGTAAAAGATACCAATTTACGGTAAATGGCAAAAATGTAGAAAATGTTAACATCTTTAATTATTCTTTTAACTGATTTGTCGAAAAACCGTTAGTTTGCAAATTATTCGCAAACATATGATTTTTTACATATTGATGAAAATATCTCAATAACGGTAAAAGATAACGGATAACGGTAAAAGACAAAATTGTGCAGAATCCCATTCTCATTAATTCACTTCATACATTCAGTCAGCAAAAACCCGTTAGTTTTCGAGATAATCGCAAAAAACTGTTTTTTTTTGGAAATAACGGTTTATCTCGATAACAGGTGGAGATATCGAGTTACAGCTAAAGACAAAAGTGTGGGAAATTTTATTTTCTCCAAGTTTTGTCATACTTAAGGCCACTAAAAAACGCGTAGTTTGGGAGTAAATCGAGAAAAACGAAATTGCGATTTTTGAAAAACCGCCATTTTGGATACTTCCGGTTAACGGATTTCCACCAAAAGTTGATAGGATTGTCCCATTTCAGGACCCAACATGCCTATAAAATTTCATGGCGCTAGCTCTATTAGTTTTTGAGAAATCTTGTACACAGACTGACAGACAGACTGACAGACTGACAGACAGACTGACAGACTGACAGACTGACAGACTGACAGACAGACTGACAGACTGACAGACTGACAGACTGAGAGACTGACAGGCTGACAGACTGACAGACTGACAGACTGACAGACTGACAGACTGACAGACTGACAGACTGACAGACTGACAGACTGACAGACTGACAGACTGACAGACTGACAGACTGACAGACTGACAGACTGACAGACTGACAGACTGACAGACTGACAGACAGAAAGACATTTTTTAAATATGACTCCAATCGACTCAGGAGTGATCGGGAAATGTTTTTTAGGCAAAATTAAGAGGTCGAAATTTTTCATGAGTACAATACTTTATTATACTCCGTAGAAGAAAGTAAAAAATAAAAAATTTTTTTTTTAAAAAAGCTTTTATTAAAAAAGAATGCACTAAAAAGAAAAAAAAATAATTTTCTGGACGCTGTGTATCACAAATATAAAAGCTTTTTAAAAGCGCGATAAATTTTTATTTTATTGTTTTATGCTTTATCTCGCTTTTTAAAAGCTTTTATATTTGTGATACACAGCGTCCAGAAAATTATTTTTTTCTTTTTAGTGCATTCTTTTTTAATAAAAGCTTTTTTTAAAATTTTTTTTTTTATTTTTTTTATTTTGTTCTTTTTAGTCTTCAAATATATATCCTTACATTTGAGATGTCCTTACAGGCTTTTTAACTTGAGAATCGTATTCAGCGACCCCAAAAACCCCCAGAATAGATTTTTTCCGGAAAATTTGGAGAAAGGGATAATCACGTTATCCTTACAGAACCTTCCGTTATCCTTACTGACTTTTTAATGACAGATTCGGATTCAGCGACCCCAAGAAACCCCCAGAATAGATTTTTTTCCGGAAAATTTGGAGAAAAGGATAATCACGTTATCCTTACAGGACCTTCCGTTATCCTTACTGACTTTTTAATGATAGATTCGGATTCAGCGACCCCAAAAACCCCCAGAATAGATTTTTTCCGGAAAATTTGGAGAAAAGGATAATCACGTTATCCTTACAGGACCTTCCGTTATCCTTACTGACTTTTTAATAACAGATTCGGATTCAGCGACCCCAAAAACCCCCAGAATAGATTTTTTTCCGGAAAATTTGGAGAAAAGGATAATCACGTTATCCTTAGAGGACCTTCCGTTATCCCGACAAGGACGAAGTAGTGAAAACATTGTATTGTCATCGGACTTATATAAGTGTGCAAAATTTCAAGTCAATCGGACAAGTGGAAGTGGGTCAAAAGGCCATAGAGGGATAAGGGAACAAAAAGTGCCCCCAGAGATAGAAGCTTGAAATTTTTTTCGTGAGTTGCCACCATTACAACAAATAATTTCCCAAAATTTCAGTCCAAAAAAACGAGTAGTTTTGGAGAAAAAAAATAAAATATGATTTTTTTGAAAAAATTCTAGCTCCGTAACGGGTTAACCGATTTGGATGAAACTTGTCGCAATTTTTTCGCTGAAAGTCATAGTTTTCAAAAAAAATTATAGCAAAAAAATTAAGTGTGAGGAACCGTTAGGAAAAAATATTTTTTGTTTTTAAAAAATCATAACGGTAACTTAACGGTTTTGCACCACTTTTATTTTTTTCTCAAAAACTCCTTAATCCCTTACCTACAAAACAAAAAAAATTTCAGGGCAATCGGAGAGGTACTTCATATTCAAAAAAAATAAAATGTGAAGGTAATCACATTATCATATGTGAAAGATGAATCAATTTGTGAACTAAATAATCCAGGAAAATTAGGATTTAACCTCTTAAAAAATCCTAGTTAACTGGATTTTTGCACAGACCTTTATTTTGACATAACAAACAACGTCCCCAAAGTCCATTCCAAAATTGCGCCGGCGTCGTGCGTTATTCAAGGTCAAAGGTCCCGAAAATCAGTTTTTTACGTTTATCTCACTTTGTACGGGTTATACGTCTTTTTGAGGTTCAGATGAATTAATCACAATAAAATTCTCTACAAAAAAGGTTAAATACAATTTTCTTGTAGGACAAACAGTTTTCGAGATACAAGTCGTCAAACTATGCGTCGCACAGAGAAATTGCTGTTATTCAAGGCCAAAAGTCAAAAAAATCGTAAATATCTCGCTTTGTATAGCCTGTACGCATTTTTTGTGTTCAGATGAATTACTCCTCTGAAAATTCTCTACAAAAAAGGTTAAATAAAATTTTTTTGTAGGGCGAATAGTTTTCGAGATAGAGGTTGAGAAACTGTGAACTGTATATTCGTTTCCCCACCGCCATTAAGGTAGAATGCAAGGCGCGTTTTTTTAGATGATTTCCCCATTAGGCCTAATCCATATTTTCCCACCTTCATTCATTTATTCTCAAAAATGTCCATCCCATTTAACAACAATGTCTTGCAGCCAGTTAAAACATTACTTCCAGCAGCACCGAAAGAACTCCTGAATTCCGTTTTTTGCAACTGCACAAAAGGTGGTTCCAATTGTGGATGCAGAAAAATTGGATTACCGTGCTGCATCATTTGTGGCTTTTGTCGGGGTCAATCAGGTTTAAATCTTGCTTCTTGTGATGATATCACTGAATCCTTTGACAATTTAAACGATGTCGATGATGAACTCGATCTAATTGGTGCCTTAAAATTAAATGTAAGTGAAGGTGATACCTATATCGAAGATGAAGGGCAACAAGAACAAGAAGAAGCAGGAGAAGAAGAATAAATGAATGAAGGTGGAAAAATATTTATTAGGCCTAATGGGGAAATCATCTAAAAAAACACGTTTTGCATTCTGGTGGGGAAACGAATATACAGTTCACAGTTTCTCAACCTCTATCTCGAAAACTATTCGCCCTACAAAAAAATTTTATTTAACCTTTTTTGTAGAGAATTTTCAGAGGAGTAATTCATCTGAACACAAAAAATGCGTACAGGCTATACAAAGCGAGATATTTACGATTTTTTTGACTTTTGGCCTTGAATAACAGCAATTTCTCTGTGCGACGCATAGTTTGACGACTTGTATCTCGAAAACTGTTTGTCCTACAAGAAAATTGTATTTAACCTTTTTTGTAGAGAATTTTATTGTGATTAATTCATCTGAACCTCAAAAAGACGTATAACCCGTACAAAGTGAGATAAACGTAAAAAACTGATTTTCGGGACCTTTGACCTTGAATAACGCACGACGCCGGCGCAATTTTGGAATGGACTTTGGGGACGTTGTTTGTTATGTCAAAATAAAGGTCTGTGCAAAAATCCAGTTAACTAGGATTTTTTAAGAGGTTAAATCCTAATTTTCCTGGATTATTTAGTTCACAAATTGATTCATCTTTCACATATGATAATGTGATTACCTTCACATTTTATTTTTTTTTAATATGAAGTACCTCTCCGATTGCCCTGAAATTTTTTTTGTTTTGTAGGTAAGGGATTAAGGAGTTTTTGAGAAAAAAATAAAAGTGGTGCAAAACCGTTAAGTTACCGTTATGATTTTTTAAAAACAAAAAATATTTTTTCCTAACGGTTCCTCACACTTAATTTTTTTGCTATAATTTTTTTTGAAAACTATGACTTTCAGCGAAAAAATTGCGACAAGTTTCATCCAAATCGGTTAACCCGTTACGGAGCTAGAATTTTTTCAAAAAAATCATATTTTATTTTTTTTCTCCAAAACTACTCGTTTTTTTGGACTGAAATTTTGGGAAATTATTTGTTGTAATGGTGGCAACTCACGAAAAAAATTTCAAGCTTCTATCTCTGGGGGCACTTTTTGTTCCCTTATCCCTCTATGGCCTTTGATTGCAAGATTTGACCCCGACAAACAAACAGACAAGATAGCGAGCTAAATAAAAGCTTTTAAAAATGAATTACACCAGTGTGTTTAGAATGATAAAAAAATTTGAATTTTGCATGTCCGTCCGTCTGTCTGTCTGTCTGTCCGTCTGTCTGTGGCGCGGATTCCGGGCGCACGGATTGAGCTAGAGACTTGAAATTTTGCGCAGATCCGTTTTTCGTAAAATGCGAGGCTAAGTTCGTTAATGGGCAAAAATGGACCATCAGGGGGGTACCCCCCATACGAACGAAATCGTTTTTTGTGAATATCTCAAAAACGGTGCATCTTATCAAAAAAGTCCAAGAACAAAAGTTATTTAGGATATGATTCTACATAAAAGTCCCATACATCAAAATCCGATTGGAATAAATTTTAAAAAATCTTATTGGAAAGTTTGACTTCCAAGTGAAATTTTGGTACAGCTGTTCGAATTTTGATACGAATATCACCATACGGGTCTCCAATGATTGCCAGATTGGCAATTATAGCTTTTGTTATGTTTTTTGCTTTCTGTTGTTTACTTGACGCGTTCGCTTGGTCGAAGGAAAATTATCTCGATGACTGGCCAAGTAAAAAGTGGGGATTAAATTGAGTTCGTTTTTTTTTTTAATATTTTATTTATTTATTTAAGTTCGAACTCTCTTCGGGACGTTGAGGTTATGCCCACTATGTGGGCCGCTCAACTGTACCTTAAATTGTTCTTTGTACATTTTATTTACATGTCATATTTTTTTTCCTTGTATGATAAATATTGTTTTTTTTTCCGAATGCAGACAGCTTGTAGCTGGTATAAGCATCGGATCAATGGTTATTTTCCTATAAATACATTTTCTTAAATAAACTAATTCTTAAAGATTCAACATATATCAATAATTTAGTTTTACAATAATTAAATAAATAAAAAATATAATACTAACATGAAGGAAAAAAAAATTTTTTTTTTTCTTTTAAAATACAATCTAAAGGTTTAAGTTAAAAAAAAGAAAACATTATAAAAATAAATATTAAATATTTCTATCATGGATAAACTCATTGGCCATAAAGAATTTTTTTACTTTTCTCTTGAATATTTCCTTATTTTTGGTTTGTTTTAATTCGTCCGGTAATTTATTATATTCTCGTATTGCATTGTTGACAATCCCTTTATGTTTTTTGTGCGTACGGGATGGGATGATTTTTAATAAATTTTGGTGTCTTGTGTTGTGGTCATGGCTGTCAGATCTCTCAATAGTGTACAATTGCTGTCTATTTTTGTGTTTTAAAATGTTGAATATAGAGATAGTTCTATGTTGTCTCAATATGTGATGGATTTGCATGTTATTGGTGGATGTGAAAACTTCATTGGTCGGTGTAAGTTTATTAATTCGAAATATATTTTTTAATGCTTTGGACATTAAACGATTGACATCAAGCAATAAGTGTTTAGAGCATTGTCCATATATTGTTAAGTTATATCTAATTTTAGCCAGTATATAACTATTGTAAATTACGTTTTTTACCTTAAGTCCAAAATTTTTATATCTTTTTAGCACTCCTATAAGTGGTGCTAGCTTTTTTCTAAGATGCTTTATATGTGTTGTCCAGTTTAGTTTTTCGTCAATATATAAGCCCAAGTAATTTACCGCCGTAGCTCGAATAATTTGTTCTCCTTCGATGTTAATTTTTAAGTCAATATCCTTTTTATTTTTTTGTCTGAATAAAAGGTATTGCGTCTTTTTTTTGTTAATAGTCAATTTATTGTAATAAGTCCAATCTGTAAAATTTTTTATCCCTTCTTGTATTTTTAGGTCCAGTTCTTCTTTTGTGCTGCCGTGGAAGAGTAATAATGTGTCGTCCGCAAAGACAATATAATTTTTAATGTTACAATTTTGCAAATTATTTATATATATTAAGTATAATAATGGTCCTAAGATAGATCCTTGAGGTACACCTGTGTCCACTTCCAATGTATCACTTTTTATTGTCTTAATTTTTACCCAACTTCGTCTTTTTGTTAAATAGTCTTTAATTAGGTCATTGGCCAAACCTCTTATTCCTACTTGATCAAGAAATTCTAATAGAAGTTCGTGGTTGACTGTGTCAAATGCCTTTCTTAAGTCAATGAAAATCCCTGCAACGTAATTTCCTTTGTCCAACTCATCAGTGATGCTTTCAATGGCGTCAATTGTAGCTGCTTCTGTACTACTACTTTTTTGAAAACCATATTGCCTTCTGTCAAATACATTGTTTTGAAGCAAAAAGCCGTAGATCCTATTGTATATAGTTTTTTCAAATATTTTACCCAAACTATTTAATAATGATATCGGTCTATAGTTTTCTGGTTTGGTCGCATCTTCATCTTTAAAAATAGGAATAATTTGTCCGAGTTTTAAAATATTTGGAAATTTCCCAGAGTCAAACATGTTATTAATTAAGTCAGCAATTTTCTTTGCTATCGAGTATTTTAGTAATTTTATGTCATCGTTTGTAATGTTGTCCTCTCCTGGAGCACTTCCACTTTTTGAGTTTTCAATTATCTTAATGATTTCCATTTCTGAAACTGGTCTTAAGTAGATTGATTTCTTTACCCTGTGATTAATAAAAGCCTTATATGTTGTTTTACTTGTCAAGTTGGTAACTAGTCCTTTTCCTACTTCATTGAAATGTTTATTTAATGTATCAGATATAATTTTTTTGTCCGTTGTATTGTAAGTCCCTGTATTTATTTCCTTAATATCGGCCTTTTCACTATCATTTGTCCGTAAGGTTTGTTTTATTACTTGCCAAAGCTTTCTACCGTCTGATCCAATGTCTTTAATTTTATTTTCGTAATACTTTTTCTTAGTTGCTCTAATTAGCTTTGTAGTCTCGTTTTTTATTCGTTTATATTGACTTTTAAATTCATTATTTTGTTGATTATTTTTCATTAATCTGTATAATTTGTTTTTTCTACGATTTTTTTTTTGATATTTCTGTAGTCCACCAGTCGTTGTCCCCTCTGTGTTTTGTTTTGTAATGAGTCGTATTACTGTTCTTGCTGTCTTTTATAATTGTTATTAATTGCTCTATATTAGTTATGTGTACATCTTTTAGCATAATGTCTACATCTTTTTTGAAATTTTCCTTATTTAACGTAGATTTAATCATAGTTGTCATTTTCTTTTTTTGTAACTGCTCTCTTTTAATATCTACGTAAATCATCCTGTGGTCAGTAATATCGTTATCTACTAAATGTATGTTTTCATTCTTAAAAGACTTTTGGTTGAGATTGAATGTCCGTTTTGATAGAAGACCTAAAGGCCGGAATACAATTGGCCCGACATAAAATTTACGGCGACATTTTAGATTTTATACTCATAGTACGCAATACTTCTGTGTACAATAAATCCGAACAACTTTGTCGTCGTAAGAAGTTGAATTGAGTTTAACTTTTGTCGGTCAACAAAATTTCATGGTTAATTCAAAATGAAACCTTATGCGGAGGTCATAAACTTTAAATTTCGTCACTTAAGCAGGGTTTATACACAGCAAGTAACTTGCGGCAAGTAAAGAGAGGCAAGTAGTTTGCTTAGTTTACACGTTTCAAGTAAATCATTTCAAGTAGAATGACAGCCGAAGGAAAACATAACCTAAAATTTTCTGAGAAAAAATATCACGACTCTTTTTTGTGGAAAAATTTGCGAATTTCGACCTGAAACTGTTTGTTGCCGACGAGTTTTTTATATCCGTGTCGTTTTTTCCTTAAAATGTTACGACGTTTTCTGGCAAAGCAGCAAATATAAAATGAACCGAAACACACACACATAAAACCACTTCATTTGTACGCGGTTCCATGTTCTTGTATTGGTTTTACTTGCCACAAAAATAGAATGGCTTTCTATTATTTTCGAGAGAGCGGCAAGTATTCTCACACATATGCGAGCGTCGCACACTAGGTCAAATCGCGTGTATTTACGTCTACTTGCCGCAAGTTACTTGTCTCGTCTAAACCCTGCTTTAAAGAAAGTATTAGGAAATATAGTTCGTATGCTGTGTTGGCTACATTCACATTCCTATGAAAAGCGTTATATGTGGCTTACCGTCCCATTGTCAAAATCAAATGAAAAACATAACAAAAGCTATAATGGTCAATCTGGCTATTATTGAAAACCCGTATGGTGATATTCGTATCAAAATTCGAACAGTTGTACCAAAATTCCACTTTAAAGTCAAACTTTCCAATAAGATTTTTTAAAATTTATTCCAGTAGGATTTAGATGTATGGAAGTTTTATGTAGAATCATATCCTAAATAACTTTTGTTCTCGCACTTTTTTGATAATATGCACCGTTTTTGAGATATTCGCAAGTGGTGTTTGCACCAACGAAACTTAGCAACTTATGTACAGCTTAAATTATTTAAGTTCCAGATTTTTTACGGTTTAAGTGGGCTAACCGCAACTTAACTTTTTAAGAATAGTACGCGCAAACGGGCCAGTCTCGCATTTTACGAAAAACGGATCTGCGCAAAATTTCAAGTCTGTAGCTCAATCCGTGCACCCGCAATCCGCGCCACAGACGGACAGACTGACGGACAGACGGATGGACGGACGGACATGCAAAAATTAATTATTCTTTTCATTCTAAATACACTGGTGTAATTCATTTTTGTGTGTGGTAACGGGATCTTGGCGTTACAAACGGTAAGGCAAATCTAATATACCCTTTGGTTTCACCATACGGGTATAAAAAATGACGCTTAGAACAACAAAGTGTGCGGAATTGTATGTGGAGGACAACTTTGTAGCTGTAATCTGTCGTCGTAAATATTGGGCCAATTGTATTTCTGCTTAATGGTGTCACGATGACTCTACGTTATAAAATTAAGTTCAAAAGAAAAACGGCTTTAGTTGGTTTAAGAATTCATTTATTTGCACGACACGTCCAACCTTTTGTCCGCCATCTTATATCCAAACTCAACTACTCGTTGGCCTTGCCAGACTCTCTCTTTTTCTTTTCAATCAGAAACCGTCCTGTCAGACGCGTGGCAGTTCGGCCACTCCTGACTGTTCGTCGCCTCGACGAACAAGACCTCGTCCTCGTTGTCCTCGTCCTCTTCAGCGTCATTCAGCTCGGGGAAAGACTGCACCATGGTCGCATTTTGCCTGCCTCGTAAATGGAAGTAAATCGACGTCCGCTAGATCGGAATTCCGGATTCGTCACAACATAGCGGTCATGTCCCAAAACTCGGGTGACCTCGTAGGGACCTCGGTATTTAGGTTCCAGTTTTCGGGAGTCTCCAGTAGCTGGTGCAACGTGTTCCAGTACGACTAAGTCTCCTGGTTCGTATGTTCGGGGAATTCGGTGATGTCGATCAAAACGTTCCTTCCACTTTACTCGACAAGCTTCGATATTCTCGTTCGCCATCGTTCTGCGTTGGTCTATCGTGGGCAGCACATAGTCGTCAGATTGTACCGCCTGAACTAAATGATTTTCGGTGACGTCACGTAGTTGAAAATCGAAGACGAGTTGATTTGGGCTAAATCCAGTTGAATTTCGTTGGGTGTTGAGTGTCCACTGCAACCTCGGTAGATTAACATCCCAATCACCATCGTCCTGAACAGAAGTTCGCAAGAAAGTTAAGATCGTTTGGTTAACTCGTTCTACGATCCCGTTAGCGCGCGGAGTTCTCGTCGCCACCTTCGTGTGTTGTATCTCGAATTTCTGACAAAAATCTTCGAACGAGCGAGAGGTAAAAGCCGTACCTCGATCAGTGATCACGCGCTTGGGAAGTCCGAAGAATGAGGTTAGCTCCACTAAAGCTGTTAGGACGGGTTGTGTTTTCGTGGATCGCACAGCTCGCAGTATGGTATATCGAGTGTAGGAGTCGGTGATCGCCAATACATGCACAAACCCTTGCTTGCTTCGTCGAAAAGGTCCCAGATGGTCCAGGTGTAATGTTCTGAAGGGAATCGGAACGATTTCTTCGGCGTAGAGTCGACCCTCCGTCTGTCCTGACGTCCGCTTATTGAAACAGCAATCGACGCATGCGTTGAGGTAAGACTTCACGTAATTACGCATTCTGGGAAACCAAAAATGTCGTTGGATGCGCTCCAGAGTGTTTTCAACGCCGACGTGTCCTACATCATCATGACAGAGTTTAAGTATTCGCCATCGGGTCGCTGACGGAATTACCAATGCTGTCCTTTCTCCCAGACGACGATACAATCGACCCTCTTTGATTTCGTATTCGCGTTTTAGTTGTCTCGTCTGATCGTGTTTGATTAGTCCCATTAGTACGGATCGTATCTCCAATAACTTGGGGTCCTGGTATTGGAGACTCGCAATCCAATCTTGCTCGTGGATGTCTACTCGTAGAACCAGACTGGAGCCGTCAGAAGGTTCTCGGGCTTCTTCGTAGGGCGCTCGACTCAGTGCATCAGCATGACGTAGTCGCTCGGCAGATCGATGAACCAAAACAAAATCGTATTCGGCCAACTTTAGCCACCATCGTGCGATTCGAGGGATCAGCGGTCGTTTAGTTTTCGTTGTTGTGATTGACGAACAATCCGTGACAATCGTAAAACGTTTTCCTAATAAATAGACGCGAAAACGTTCAAGGGTTCCGACGATAGCCAAAACCTCCAGTTCGTGACTACTGTACCGCTGCTCCGCTTCCGTGCAGTGCCTGCTGTAGTAGAAGACAGGATGAAGAACGTTGTCCTGTCGCTGCATCAAAATGCCAGCCAGTCCAACAGCACTGGCGTCGGTGTGCACCTCGTGTTCTCTGCCAGGATCGTAGATGGCCAGGAGAGGTTCGTGGCACAGCTTTTCCTTGAGTCGTTGGAAGGCTGTTTCTTCCTCTTCAGTCCATTTGAAAATAGAACCATTTTTCGTTTTTAATAAATTCGTGAGAGGTTTTGAAATTAGTCCATAATCGGGGACGAATTTCCTGAAGAAACCCGTGAGCCCCAAAAACCGTCGGACTCCATGAATATCCGTTGGCGCAGTGTAGTTCCGGATCGCATCTGTCTTGGCCGTGCCTGGCCTGACCGTGGACGCCGTGATGTGATGACCCAGAAATGCTATCTCTTCCGCCAAAAACGTGCACTTGCTTCGTTTTAGTGTGAGTCCCGTCTCGCGTAGCACTGATAGGAAACGTGAAAGTCGCTCCAGTCCTTGCTCTGTTGTCACACTAGGGATGATAAAATCATCCAAATACGAAATTACTTCGCCTTGCGGCATTTTCTGTACCAGTTCGTTGGCGATCCTCTGAAATTCGCTTGGTCCATTTACCAATCCAAATGGGAGAACGTTGTACTCGAAATGTCCGTCGTCCGTTACAAAAGCCGTATATTTGCGTGAAGATTCTTCCACGGATAGCTGATGGTAACCGCACATCATATCGAGCGTTGTGAAGTACCAGTAACCAGACAACTTAGCGATTTGTTCCTCGACGATTGGCATTTGAAAGGGTTTTTTGACCGTGACTGAGTTCAATTCGCGGTAATCCACGCAAAATCTATCTTCACCGCTTGATTTTTTTACCAGTACAATGGGAGATGCATACGCGGACGAACTTTTCCGAATGATCCCGGCATCGAGTATATCCCGGATCATCTTACGAACAGTTTCTCGCTTTGCGAACGGAATACGATATGGTTTCTTTTCGACTGGTTTCTCTGTGGATGCGACACTTTCCCAGACTCTTTAAGTCCCTCGCGAAACAGTCACTGTATGTTCGAAGAAGTTCCTCTAACTTCACTTCTGAGTCTCCCGCGGCAACACTCGCGGCCAACTGAGGAGAGGTTCGTGTCTCGAACCGACAATCTCCGGATTCGATGACAACGCGATGCTGCTGGCGACACAAGACATCCGCCCCCAACAACAAATCACCAGGCACACATTCGTCATTCACGATGAGCAGCCTAGCAACGATAGTCATTCCGTCCATCGTAATCGATTTTTCCACGAATGAATCGGATTTAAATAAACCTCCAGCAAATCCACAAAGCGTAAGTGGTTCGCACGTTTGGATTTCGCCCAATTCGTCAGCTAACCGTTTTGAAATCAACGATCGACTACTCCCAGAATCGATACGGGCGCGATATTGTTTTTCGGAGATTTCCACGTCCTTGAAAATTTGACTCGTGTCCGTTTTTCCACTGTGTCTTTTGTCCTGAATGCACAAAACCGGACGATCGTCTGTCTTCGGACAATCTCTCGCAACATGACCAGTCTTTTTACACTCCTCGCACCGATCACGACGTTGTGGTTTAGGGCAGTTCCTTGACAAATGTCCGCGTTCAGAACAATTGTAACACTTTATGCCAGATGAAGTCGTCTCTGTGCCTTCATTTTTATCTTTCGTGGTACTAGGCGTTTTAGATGGTAACCGACTCGTCTTTTCGTCCATCTTACTCGAATGTCGAAGGAAACGCACAATGGTTGAATGCAACTCCGGCAGGGTTTGCAAGTCCATCCCCGCGATCGCGTTTTGGAGCGTTGAATGACGCAGACCGTTTCGAATATATTTCACAACGGCTGCATCGGAAATATTACCCTTATTCGCTAATGCCACCATCCTATAGTAATATTCCTCCACCGACTCAGTGTTGCTTCGCGTCGTTTTCATTAGTTCCATATGAAAATCGGCCTCGTTATCAAAACAGGGGAAGGTTTTTCGCAAATCACTCGAAAATTCAGACCATTTCCGATAAATCACCCTCGAATTGTCACACCAGCGCTTGGCAACACCTCTCAATCGAGTTTGTACAGCCAGTATTAACGCCTCGTCATCCCACCGATATGCACTTTTCAATTGATTTATTCGGTTTACAAACGCGTCGATGGTCATTGAATTTCGTTCCAGCGGGTCAAACCACGGCAACATTTCGGCCATATCTCGAATACCGTGAAACAGCGAAGTTTCTCCAACAAAATCAACATTATTGAACATGGCCCGCTTGACGTTTTTCGTGTCCGTTTCAGGAAAAAACGGATTCGCACCAACATCTAAAGTTGTCTCTTTCTTTCCACCACCGGCATTGTCGTAATTTGGCGGTTTTTCCACACACACACCTGCATGTTGTTCCTCTACTCGCAAAAACGGAGAATCGTTCAACTGAACCGACGAGTCGACCACTCTGCGGGTTTCGGGAGCACCCGGGGCCCCTATCGTTTGTCTTGAGACTTCCGTGTCTCGAATACGTATGTCCGAATTATTCTTGCCCGTATCGTGAGCCGGCGTGCTCCGCGGCATTTGAACAACCAAATCGGTAATCAATTTCGTAAGGAGGTCCACCTTTTCACGGAGATCGCGCAACGTCGATCCGTCACCGTTTTCCTCCCTTTCAATTTCCCCGTCTTCTCCGATTGCCTCAACCAGTCGCGACACCCACGCACTTCGCTCGCCAGCGATCGAAAGTCCACGTTTTTCCAATTAGCTTTTTAATTTTTCGTCACTCAACAATTCCACTTCGCGTTTCATCTTTTTTTTTCTTGGATTATAAATCCCACTTCTGAATATTGTCACGATGACTCTACGTTATAAAATTAAGTTCAAAAGAAAAACGGCTTTAGTTGGTTTAAGAATTCATTTATTTACACGACACGTCCAACCTTTCGTCCGCCATCTTATATCCAAACACGGTGTGTCAACTTAGAACAAAAAGTCGATTTTTCATTATATAGTTCCGATTCCAAAAAACGACGGCGCACATGTCGCATGTGTTTTTCGCTTTTCAAGCATGATGGCGCGCGTGTGGCATGTTTTCTCCGACTTGACCATGATTTGACGTTAGTTTTTTTTTCTTCATTTTGGGGCACATATTAATTCCGGTAATTTTTCAAGTATTCTTAAAAACACCGGTATCTTAGGAAGAATCAGAGAACGATTCGTTTGAGTGAGTAGAATTGAAGCAGTTGTACCTTGAAACCCGTTGTGAGCCATCAGTTTCGTCCCTGAGACTTCGCTGTCGGTTTTGCCCAAAGTTGTGACATTCTGTGCGGTTGGGGCGCATCACTGCTTAAGAATTTTCCACAGTGACACAATTTAACTGCTGAAAGGTATCTCCATTTATTTGCAATTTTTGAGAAAATTTCATGGTGTATTTCTAGGTCACACAAACTACATTAACGATGTTTCTTGGGAGCCCGAGGGCGAATATTTAGATTTAGTCAGTGAGGACCACACCTGCATACTTTTGCAGCCAGAGACGTGATTATTTGGGATCTGAGGAAGTCGAGGCAATGATCTCGGGATAGTCTTACTTTGCTGCAATAAATTGTAATTCCTCTTCCAGTCGTTCGAGAAACTCGAGCATTCCATGAAGACGGAGGCAAAGTTGCCGCAAAATCAAGCCCCACTTAAGCTTTATGGTGGGCTTTGCTGGCACTATCGCCTTCCCTATATCGTAGCTGCGTTTGATTGCAAACTGCTTTTGGGACGACTCTGGTGCTCTAGCGCTTGGTTCGACACATTGGCCTTGTCCCTCGTCTTCACTGCTACTGCAGTAATGTGATATTTATTTAAAAATAACAAAACAAAATGTGATATCTTTTTAAAGATATATTGAAATTTAAAATAAAAAAAAATTAAAAGATATTGGTTTTTTATTGTTTTTTCAAATTTTTATTGGATTTTCTAGCGAGAAAAATGTATCAAGGGCACAAACCAAGTTTAGCACAGGTTAGAACTACCCAATACACAAACCAAAGTAGTTACGATTCCATTAACTGGAAAACCGAGCGTGGCAGTCGATATGCGAAAGTCAGCTATCTATTAGTATATATTATCTATGTATCCAAACTCAACTACTCGTTGGCCTTGCCAGACTCTCTCTTTTTCTTTTCAATCAGAAACCGTCCTGTCAGACGCGTGACAATGGTAAAATAATACCTTTTGTCTTGGATAAATATTTTATGCGATTTTTCAAACCCATTAAAAATACACAAATTTTTCTTTTTCAGCCCTTATAAAACTCAAACTATAAGTTGCATCGACAAACAAAAAACGGGTTTTAATAGAAATTATATGTCTCATAATTTTCATCGAAATGGGGAAAATAAGTTAAATGGTTTGCTATTTTCTGGCAATTAAATATACTTATTCTTTTTCACTGTCGAGTATACTTTTACTCTTTGATTTTAATATCCACTTTATTTTGATTGTTTAAATAAAACAGGATGCGGAAAAATACATTCGCGAATTAAAAATATGCATAATGAATTTTTGGGTCAAACATTCTTTCGAATTCAATCCCGAGAATGTTGATACTTACATTCTTTTTGCGAGACAATGAAAACCATTTATTGCCAATAAAAAAATATTTAGTGGTTTTGTCATGGGCATTAATGGGTTAATTTTTTCGAAGCTCAACATCAATATTCACCACTGATTTTCATTCGCATTGCTATAAATACGAAATATATGATCAAGTTTCCAGTATTTCAGATCTCCACTCCAAATAGATATTTACATTCTATTTATACAGTAGAACACGCTTAAATGCACATCGAATTTCGCAGAATTTCATGTGCATTTATCCGTGTTTTGCACATTAACCCATTTTGTACCAGCCGTTGCGTTTTCGCACAGCAACTTTGAATATTTATAGCGCAAATAATAATAACTTTAATGACCTTTTTTAAGATTGTGAGGATAGCTCAGACCTTTGCCTTTAGGAATTGGGCTTTAAAAATTTGTTTGAATGCATTTTTGTGAGTTGTTATTACAGTTAAAAAAAGGTCTGCAAAACAGGGTTGTGTTTAAACAGCTGCCGTAAATTTAAATGTAATCCAATTCTTGTGAAACGGTATAAATTATATTGCCAAAGGTTGAAATAATTGGTAAAAAATAGTATTCGATGCAAAAAATATTTTTATATCCTTTGATTTGGCGATTAAAAATTGCTGTTGCGAAAACGCAACGTTGGTCCATTAGATGCAAATCACTTTGACAAGTCTAGACAGCTTTTTCGTGACTTTTGATGTTCAGTTTACTTGGACATTTCATCGGCCAAACACGTAATTTATTGCTCGTGATTTTGTGCGCTTGCTCGCAGTATTAAAAAAGGTTTTTTGTGCATTGTTTTTAGTTTTATGTTAAAAACAATTTAGTATGTGAAAACATAACGATTTTTGGAAATGGCATCAAAAAAGTTTTTGACGCAGAAAGAAATCTTAGAAATGTTGAATGACAGCAGCGACAGGGAAGAAGATGTTGAACTAGCTTGTCATAAACCCAGACAATCCCCAGATAAAGTTTTGTGGAATCAAAACACTAGTGTAATATATATTCCACCAGCTACGGTGGATACAGTTACCGATGAGGAATGTATTGATGACGATGACCTTTTAGTAGACACTGCAGCTACTTTGGAAGTCTGTGGTGAGCTAGAAGTTGAATACGATTCCACAGTTGCTGATTTCGCTGCGCCATCTGATCCTTATGCCAAAATAGAAGTTTCACATGCGGGGCCGTCTACATCAAAGACTGCACCACCTTCAAACCCCAGTGTAGCTCCCGAAAAGAGTTTTGGTGAACCAAGGTGGACAAAACGGAAAAGGCTAACCTTGAATTTTGATCGACCAGATGAGGTAGCTGTTAGACCACTACAAAACAAAATTGTTGAATCTATGAGTGGGTTTTGTTGTTTAATTTTTTTCTCCGTTATTCAAATTTTAATATATTTTCGGTTTCTAGGAGAAAAGTCACCGTTGCAGTTGTTTCTACAATATTTTGATAATGAAATTATAGAAATGCTGGTTACTTATACGAATACATAAATGCCGCTAAACAAAATATGACAGTAAATATAAAAAGGAAGCATATTTACCGTTTCATCTGGCTATCACACTGTGCCATACATCCAACACTACTGGTGAACTCAACTTACTCTAGGCATTCCGATAGTCAAGCAAGCATTATCACGCAACATGTTCCAAACTATAAAAAAAAATATTCCACTTGATGGACAACAATGAAATTGACGCTGCTGATAGGTTTGCTAAATTTCGTCCTTTGATCGACGCTCTGAATCGGAAGTACCAGCAGTTTGGGATTTTCACCACCTACTTAGCGATTGATGAGCAAATGGTACCATACTTTGGCAGACATAATTGTAAAATGTTCATCCGTGGTAAGCCGATACGCTTTGGGTTTAAGTACTGGTGCCTTTGTTCTGATAGCGGCTACTTGTTTCATGCTTCTCCATACGACAAAACCATTGGCTTAGGAGCTTCAGTCGTATTGAAATTATTGGAATGCGTAGTAAATCCAGAAAATCATGCAGTATACTTCGATAACTTATTTTCTTCATACTACCTGTTTTGCTTGCAAAATGAGCGGAAGTTTCGAGCAACTGGAACAGTAAGAGCAAATCGTCTAAGAGGTGGTAATGCTTGCAACTGGTCGAGCCCTCAAGGAGCACGCTTATGATAGTTGTTTTGAAGAAAACAATAAGCTATTTGTAGCTCGTTGGCAAGACAATTCAGAAGTAACCGTCATATCCAACTTTGTTACAGCTGCGGAGGAACTGTTATTGTATAGCGACAAATCCACTGAAAACGAACTGGAAAATTCGGATATTGAAGAAGCTGAGAGACCTCCACGTCTTCCACGTATATATGTTCCCAACCACGTGATCTGGAGACCTCCTGGAAATGGACGCAAAAGGTGCGCTCAGTGTCACTCACAGACAGTGTTCCAGTGCAAAAAATGCAATGTAGCATTACACCCAAAGTGTTTCGATAAGTATCAATCCCATGACTGATACCAAATCAAAACACTTGTGAAATGTTACATTGTATTTTTATTTTTACTCCCAGGAACATAAATGTCCTTTAAATGTTCAGAATAAATGACTTTATTTAAAAAATACTTTTTTTGTTATTAAAAAATGATTTGCATCTTATTAACCAACGTTGCGTTTTCGCAACAGTGCCCCCTGGAGCCCCCAGAAACTCCACAAAAAAAAATTCTATGTAAAAGTGATCAGGCGCAACCCAAGAGTCAACACCCAAAAAATCACGAAGTTATCTCAACGGAATCGGGTACCGGTACATAATGGGTTAATGTGCAATTATGCGAGAAAAGGATAAACATGCAACTTTAATATTCCTGTAATAAACATTTAAATTCAACAAGGCTACACAAAAACAAAGAATCTAATTAAGAATTCATTTTATCAAAATAAAATAACAATAATCACATTTTTTTTTTGTAATTACATTTCATTTTTGCACATGTGCATTTAAGCGTTTAAAATATCATGTAATTTATACTTTTGCGGATGTGAAATTGGTTGCATTTAAGCAAGTATTGCAATTAAGCGTGTTTCATTTATCCGTGTATATTTGTATGAAAAATGCTTGAAAATCCTCCAGGCACAAATTTTGCGTGCAATTACACGAGTTTTGATTTAAGCGTGTTCTACTGTATTAGCAAAACCGACGCTAGTGTTAGTATTTCAAGCCATGACAATGCGGCACTTACTTACACTAATGCAAGAACTAAGGGCCGACTCTAGTGCATGTGTACTCTTCATGAATAAGATAAATGAAATTGTAAATTAAATCAAAAAAAAATTTTCCATAATTTATTTTTCTCTGATAAAAATACATCTTTTAATTGATACATCAAAATTCAGTTGAAATTTATTCGTCTAACAGCCGTATTCTGGCGTTGTGATACTTAAGTCACAAGTCACAAGTCCATACAATTTGAGGCTCTTGTGACCGAGTTGTGACTAGTGACCGTAGCTAGAAAAAGTATAAGAGATTCCTGTCTTTTAATCACGAACCAATTATCTAAATCTAATTTATTCTCTAGCGATTGGCTTAAATTGGAAAAGTCTTTTATCCTATTACTATCTAAAAAACATAACAAAAGCTATAATTGCCAATCTGGCAATTATTGAAAACCCGTATGGTGATTTAAGTGAACGGCAAACAGTGGTATCAAACTTCCACTTTGAAGTCAAACTTTCCAATAAGATTTTTTTAAAACTTGTTCCAATTGGATTTTGATGTATGGAACTTTAATGTAGAATAATATCCTTAATAACTTTTGTTCTTGGACTTTTTTGATAAGATGCAGCGTTTTTGAGATATTCGCAAAAAACGTTTTCGTTCGTATGGGGGGTACCCCCCCTAATGGTCCGTTTTTTCCCATTAACGAACTTAGCCTCGCATTTTACGAAAAACGGACCTGTGCAAAATTTCAAGTCTGTAGTTCAATCCGTGCGCCCGCAATCCGCGCCACAGACAGACGGACGGACGGACAGACGGACGGACGGACAGACGGACGGACATGCAAATTTCAACTTTTTTCATCATTCTAAACACACTGGTGTAATTCATTTTTGTGTCCGATGACGGGATCTTGGCGTTACAAACGGTAAGGCAAAGTTAGTATACCCTTTGGTTTCACCATACGGGTATAACAATCATTTAATTTCTCGATTCGAAGGTTAATTTTTTCATGCCGTAAATTGGGATCCGGACGTGAAGTGGACGGTATTGGTTGCGATAAATACGCAGGATAATTTGGAAATATGGACGGAATAGCCGCAATTTGCAACCGCGGCGAATGCGAAGGTTTATTCATTACAACAGTGCTCCGCAACCTTTATTTGCATACGGCACACCAATTTTTTTTCTGGAAATCCGGGGAACACCACAAAAGAAAATATAAAAAAATTTGTGTATAAAATATTTATAATGAAAAAATTTAAAAAAAAATCCTGAAAGAATTATTAAATAGCTTTTTGAAATGTTTACCGCGGCACACCTAATATCATTTCCCGGCACACCAGTGTGCCGCGGCACACTGGTTGCGGAGCACTGCATTACAACACGAATTATATCACTTTCACGGAAATGGTTCGCGCAAACAACTGAATGTTTTGTTGGATTCCAATTAGAATGTGGAATAAATTTAAGCAACAATGACTTTAACCCTTCGTCCTTAGGAAAGAGGAATGCTGGAATTTTGGCTCTGCTTGCAATGTCACTGTCATAATTTGACTTGCAATTGGGAACACAACACCGGTGCGGCATTATTACGAGTGAATTTTGGACAATTTACCGAACTTTTCTTTATTTCTCACAACCCGGACATTAATTATCTAATTCTTAAAAATTGTTTGATATCTTCCAGTTACTTCCTTAATATCCCGTGCGAGACTCCAGTTGCAGGTCTTCAGCCTCCACCTAAAACAAAAGAGGATCTTATCTGTTTCAATTACCACAAAACTAAATGTACCAAATGTCTGTTTTCCCTCGAAGTCTATGATGTGATGTTTGCAACGTTTCGTCCTAAATTCCCTAGATGTTTTGTTAAAATTTTTCTCTTAGTGCCGTTTGCACCAACAAAACTTAGCAACTTATGTACAACTTAAAAAATTTAAGTCGAAGAATTTCTGTAGGCGAACCACAACTTAATTTTTTAAGAATAATACGCGCAAACGGGCTTCTTAATTGCCTAAAACATAAAAAACAGTATTCTTTAGACCACTAGCATTATGAGGTTATTTTCCTCGGAAAGTTTTCACTAAGAATATTTGGTCGAATTTTTCTCAAAAATCACTTCATGCTACATTCACATCACTTTTTAACAAAATATGTTACCTGTTTATTATTATTTTCCGGGTAATAATGTAAAAAAATATCAGTTGTGGTCAACACAAAACATTCTTCTACAAAGTCTACGACCCTGTACAATTTAGTTATAGCCCTGTCGTATTGTCAACCCAATACAACCTCCCAATAAATTGTTGGTTCATCCAAAAATATCAAAAACGTACAAAATTTGAGATAACTTGAGAACTGTAAAAGATATCAATTTACGGTAAATGGCAAAAATGTAGAAAATGTTAACATCTTTAATTATTCTTTTAACTGATTTGTCGAAAAACCGTTAGTTTGCAAGTAATTTGCAAAAATATATTTTTTTATATTTTAATCTAAATATCTCAATAACGGTAAAAGATAACGGATAACGGTAAAAGACAAAATTGTGCAGAAATCCATTCACATTAATTCACTTCATACATTCAGTCAGCAAAAACCCGTTAATTTTCGAGATAATCGCAAAAAACTGTTTTTTTTTTGGAAATAACGGTTTATCTCGATAACAGGTGGAGATATCGAGTTATAGCTAAAGACAAAAGTGTGGGAAATTTTATTTTCTCCAAGTTTTGTCATACTTAAGGCCACTAAAAAACGCGTAGTTTGGGAGTAAATCGAGAAAAACGAAATTGCGATTTTTGAAAAACCGCCATTTTGGATACTTCCGGTTAACGGATTTCCACCAAAAGTTGACAGGATCGTCCCATTTCAGGACCCAACATGCCTATAAAATTTCATGGCGCTAGCTCTATTAGTTTTTGAGAAATCTTGTACACAGACTGACAGACAGACTGACAGACAGACTGACAGACTGACAGACTGACAGACAGAAAGACATTTTTTAAATATGACTCCAATCGACTCAGGAGTGATCGGGAAATGTTTTTTAGGCAAAATTAAGAGGTCGAAATTTTTCATGAATACAATACTTTATTATACTCCGTAAAAGAAAGTAATAATCGATCAAAATTTTCCGCGGCAATGCTCCGGTACGATTTACATCAAACTGAAGTACTCAACCGACCCCTCGTCACACATAAACAATACATGCGTCATGTCTTGTAATACTAACACTAGCGTCGGTTTGGATATTACAAGACCCTCTACATACAAAGCCATGCACTAAGAGAGTTACTACCACATATACATGGCCAAGTAGGGTCGCTGATGAATTGTCTAACATGGTGCCGGCATGAAGTTTCCGAATTTTCTTGCGGTTCTTTATCAATTAGGTTCCTAAATTATCGTTTAAATAAATTTGGAGGGAATGAAAATGAAAACAAAAAGCATTTTCGTTATTTTATGATTTTTATTTGAAATCAAAACAAATTTACATATAATGGAAAAAAAATTGAGTACCTATGGAATTCAAAAATATATCGTCAGCTTAAACCGAAATTATGCTTGAGCAAAAAAAACCTTGTTAAATCATTTTAATTCTCATTTAAGGAAAACCGAGTTTTTTTTAAATTAGGCTCAGTTTTCTTTAAATGAAACTCAGTTATCTTGAAATGGAAATTACAATGATTTAACAAGATTTTTCTGCTCTTCTGTAAAATTTGATATTTTGGACTTAGCACAATTTCACTTTAAGCTGATATTTAAAACAATCACTTTTTTATTGTAATAATGAATGACAATAAGTGGATTTGTATTTCGAATTACAGCACGGCACGTATTAAACGAACGAATCACAAAATTTACTACATCTCTATTAAATTAGTTCATGTCTTTTTTTAAATGCTTTCTGGAACCATTTTCAACGAAAAAAGTCATGGTTATTGATTTACTGTTGTTCACTTCCTGGCCCCCAAAGGTTAAATTGAATATTACAAAAATGGAAATACCCTTGGCAGAAAAGTGCAGTAAATAAGTCTCAGGAGTCTCCTAGCCCATGTTGCTTCCCCTGTCACAGCCCCTGCTCCTAGTCTTGTAGTGGATTCTTCGATCAGCCAATCAATCCTAAAATTAAACGCAAAATACCTGCCTTTTTTAAATAAATTTATACTTATCTGTGCAATACAATCTGTTGGTAATAAGCAGCCTTTTCCAATCCGTTTCCCGCAGCCCAATCCAATGGCGTTTATTTTAGCTTGTTGAGTTGTTTTTGTTGCTGAAGTTGCACTGAAAATCTTAAATAACCTCTTTTAGGTTAGGAAAGATTTCGGCAGTATTTCTTTTATATTCACAATTATCAAACAAAACACAAACGATTGTTAGTACTCCACACATTTAATTTATATATTTCCACCGATTAAACTCTGAAAACTTGATAAAATTATTTATAACAAAGAAAACAAATCGAACTTTACGTGCGGTTTCCCATGTGATTCTGACAGTAGGGTTGCTACTTGACACTATTAGTGCACACATAGAAAAACTTTTGCATGGCTTTATATGTAGAGGGTCTTGGATATTAGCGAAACCTGCGAGAGTATTGGTAAGAAAGCCCCGAAAGTAAATCGGACATGTATGAGTAAGTAGTCGGTGATTTAGTCACTTGTCATTGTTCGCGCTATTATGCATTGTTTCGTCGGGAGGAAATCGCAACTTTAATTTTATATCGCGTTTTAGGTAAATTATAATATATTTTCGCCCAAAAATAAGTGCAAGAATTTCGTGGCTTAACAAACTCGTATTTATTATTAGATATTAGTGATAAACTACTGTTTTCCGTGATTTTACTGTGTTTTTCTTGGCCGACAAAGTGAGTTCGGAATAATTTTACTTTACCGGAATGCGACGAATTGCGAGGATCCGAGGACCCCAAATGAGACAATTTGGGGTCACAGACCTCATAAAAGTGGTTTAAAATGGCCTCTGAAGTGGGGTGGGAAAAAGCGGGGTGAGGCTGAAAAGTTTTTCCGCTCCAATTTCCAGTAAAATTGGTTTGTAGCTAAAGTTTTTTTTTCGTCAGAAAAGTGAGGTTATATGAAAATTTGTAATAAAAACAGCGTCAGCAGTCATTTCAAACCACTTTTATGAGGTTTGTGACCACAAATCGTTCTAGTGAAAGTGCGTTTTTGACAATCCCTCGGATTCCAGTAAAGTAAAATTGTGCCGTGAGTTCAATATGAAATGGCTAGATTAATTTTTGTCAGTTCACAAAATATAAAATTTAGGGGAATTGGCAATAAATAGCTGGTAAAGTCTAGTGAACAAAGTGATATTTAGTGAAATTAGTTTACGGGTTACAAAATTAAAAGAAATTATATGCATTTATGGCCATTCGCAAAGAAAATGCACTTGCACTTAATTATGGGTGATTGCGTTCGGTGTTTTTCATGACCTGTGCAATAATAATTATATTTGAAGTTTTCCAAACGATTTATTTGAGAGGAAAATGTTTTTCAGGTGTCAGTTTATTAAGTAGCCTTAACATATCGTATTTTAAAAAAAATATTCTAGCCGGAAATTACCAAAACAGTGACATTTTTAAAATTTGTTTTTTTTTGTTTTTTACTTTTTTTAACAAAAACTATTTCTTACAAGTATGTTGTATAATAAATAGGATAGATCATTGAGTTTTCTGCATTTTTGTCTTTTACTGTAAATAATTATCTCGTACCGTTCTCAAAATATTAACGAAATTCAAAACACCCCTTCCGACTACTTGTAAGTATATATGTGTGTGTAACTTTCCCGAGTTCGTGGCTTCTTATATCTCGCAGGTTTCGATATTAGCAAAACTTAATAAGTATTTGTAAATGTCAAACCATTTCTAAAAGAAAGCAATCAGTTTATTATAATTATTTAATTGTATGATTAAGAGACTCATTCCTATTTTAGTGGAATACAAGTGTCTCAAATGTATCTAATAGGTTCCTGTCGCAGGTAAATATTACTTGCTAGAATCATTTCTAGTAACCGATACGGGCCGAGCATTATAAATGCTAGTTGGGAACATTAATATAACTTACGGTGCTATTTTGAAAAATTCAAACGGCAGTAGATTTTGTGTTATTTAATGTTCCATTAAGCCTAGTACGCAGTTCGAGTAAAATGAAATTTTAACGCGGTCTCCAAATTGGCACATTAAAACCGAAGTAAAAACTGTTTGTGGAGAAAAAACATTGACAGCCGAGCACACACAATTAAAAAACCACACTCGTTAAGAAAACTGGAAACAGAACCTCTATTATTTTCATCTGTCAAATTTTTACCTCGAATTTAATGTACCGAACAGTTAAAATGCTGGTAAAATCAAGTGGAGACTTTCTACGCCAACTAGTGAGGCAACATTGCAACATGAGTTTTTCACATCATTTTACCAGCGAACTGCGTACCGCTTGGTAAAATTTCTGAGGTTAAATTTAAGCGCAGTGTTAAATTTGTATGGAAAATTCCATTTTACTCGAACTGCGTACTAGGCTTTATTGTTAATTAATTAATTTATTCATTGGAATACTGTTTATAATGTTTTAAATACAAAAGTGAGTTGTTAATAGTAATTTTAAAGGTGTCAATAAGTTTTTAATGTAAAACATAACAAAAGCTATAATTGCCAATCTGGCAATTATTGAAAACCCGTATGGTTATTTAAGTGAACGGCGAACAGTTGTATCAAAACTCCACTTTGAAGTCAAATGTTCCAATAAGATTTTTTAAAATTTATTCCAATCGGATTTTGATGTATGGGACTTTTATGTAGAATCATATCCTAAAAAACTTTTGTTCTTGCACTTTTTCGATAAGATGTACCGTTTTTGAGATATTCACAAAAAATGTTTTCGTTCGTATGGGGGGTACCCCTCCTAATGGTCCATTTTTGCTCATGAACGAACTTGGCCTCGCATTTTACGAAAAACGGATCTGCGCAAAATTTCAAGTCTCTAGCTCAATCCGTACGCTCGCAATCCGCGCCACAGACAGACGGACGGACATGCAAAAATCAATTTTTTAGTCATTCTAAACTCACTGGTGTAATTCATTTTTGTGTGTGATAACGGGATCTTGGCGTTACAAACGGTAAGGCAAAGTTAATATACCCTTTGGTTTCACCATACGGGTATAAACAGAGCAACGACTAACAATGCCCATTTCGGTCAGGGGACACTACTCCCTTGCTTCCCATATATTCATCAAATATGTAGCCTCATTGCGACTAAACTGAACTTTAGCCCAACAACCCTATTCGTTGACTGATATGGCAGAGGTGTGAATTTAGAGCGATATGTTAAAATTGTCTTAAGGCTTAAATCAGAAACTTTTGTGGCAAAAATGAAGATTCTATCTCAATTGGATAAAAATTTATTTAAAAAAAATTAGTTTGACAAGGGAAGGAAAAAGGGTCGATTATCCTAATTTGGCTTCTTGCGGTCCAATGCAACAAAAAGGTAACCTTTAGTTTTGATAGGCCTTTTAAAATGTGTAATCAGTTTTAAACATAACAAAAGCTATAATTGCCAATCTGGCAATCATTGGAGACCCGTATGGTGATATTCGTATCAAAATTCGAACATTCCACTTTGAAGGCAAACTTTCCAATAAGAATTTTTAAAATTTATTCCAATCGGATTTTAATGTATGGAAGTTTTATGTAGAATCATATCCTAAATAACTTTTGTTCTTGCACTTTTTTGATAAGATGCACCGTTTTTGAGATATTCACAAAAACCGTTTTCGTTCGTATCCATTTTTGCCCATTAACGAACTTAGTCTCGCATTTTACGAAAAACGGATCTGTGCAAAATTTCAAGTCTGTAGGTCAATCCGTGCGCCCGCAATCCGCGCCACAGACAGACAGACAGACAGACAGACGGACAGACAGACGGACGGACATGCAGAAATTAATTATTTTTATCATTCTAAACACACTGGTGTAATTCATTTTTGTGTGTGATGACGGGATCTTGGCGTTACAAACGGTAAGGCAAAGTTAATATACCCTTTGGTTTCACCATACGGGTATAAAAAGTGATTAATATAAGAGGGGGTCCAAAAAAATATGGTTGAATACAGGTTCCTCTACCCTTTTTAAATTTTTCTTTTCGCAGTTTAATTAATTTTAAATTTTTCTTTTCGCAGTTTAATTTTACTCTCAAAAAGAAAACTTGATTTTTGTTTAGTTTAAATCGGTTGCCGGGATTTTCCGCCTCTAAACCGTTTTTGCACCGATAAAAAAATATGGGTCGCTTAGTTTTCGGTCCTCTATAACGTATCCAAAAAATCAGCAAACTCGGCGTGATCGGGTCAGAAACGTTCTTTTGTTAGTGGAAAGGAAAAGCTTAATCGGATTATCGCGATTTCGGATTATTGCGACAGTACTGTATTTAAAAAATTATATAACAAAACCGAGACTCCCTGTATAAATTTTGTGAGCCGAATGAAAACCATTCAAAACCCCAACAAAAAAGTGTATATTTACAGAGGATCTAGAACAAGAATACCCCGTTTTTAAAAAAGAATCTTACAAAATGTTTTTTATACCCGTATGGTGAAACCAAAGGGTATATTAACTTTGCCTTACCGTTTGTAACGCCAAGATCCCGTCATCGCACAAAAAAATGAATTACACCAGTGTGTTTAGAATGATAAAAAAAGTTGAATTTAGCATGTCCGTCTGTCTGTCTGTCCGTCCGTCTGTCTGTCCGTCCGTCTGTCTGTCTGTCCGTCTGTGGCGCGGATTGCGGACGCACGGATTGAGCTAGAGACTTGAAATTTTGCGCAGATTCGTTTTTCGTAAAATGCGAGGCTAAGTTCGTTAATGGGCAAAAATGGATACGAACGAAAACGGCTTTTGTGAATATCTCAAAAACGGTGCATCTTATCAAAAAAGTGCAAGAACAAAAGTTATTTAGGATATGATTCTACATAAAACTTCCATACATTAAAATCCGATTGGAATAAATTTTAAAAATTCTTATTGGAAAGTTTGCCTTCAAAATGGAATTTTGGTACAACTGTTCGAATTTTGATACGAATATCACCATACGGGTCTCCAATGATTGCCAGATTGGCAATTATAGCTTTTGTTATGTTTTTTGGTTCGGTTTGGCCGGGAGAAAATCTGATAAGCCTATTTATAAATCTATGAAAATGAATCTCTTTTAAACCGCTCCTAAGCATATTTTACCTTTGCCGCTTAATATATGCATTTTTGCTTTTTTCCATCAAATAGACAAACAATAGTATTTTTTATAGGACAGTGACATTTATTTATTTTTGGAAAGAGTCCTCTGTTTTTCAGCATGTATGATAATTTTTTTCTCGACAAATAAACCTTTCCTAATACGGACTTCATCTATATAATCCTTAGCTCTGTTTCCTGTATCAGATTTTTCGCCAAAATGTTCGTATTCCTCCTCTGTTGTTGGCACCCAAAAGGGATCAATGTGAATAATCTAAAGTACAAAAAAAACATTTTAAAATCTATATAAATATATTTGCATTTGTTATTATTAAATTTAAAGACATTTTAATCAAATAATACTATTAACTCTTCGTTGGACCCCTATTTCATACAACGTACTTTGGACCCCACTGATACAATTGTACCAGTGGGAATTTCATATGGTGCCATAAGTGCCAATATTTTTTTGTTGATTTGAACTCTAGCAGATAAGAAAAAAAAAGTTATTCACATAATAATGTGCCGATGTGAAAAAAGTAGGAGTAGGTATTATCAAATAAATAGTAAACACGGTTATCACTGTATAAAATTTAGCGATTTATTAAACTGTTATTTTTTATTGATTATCTTTTGAATTGCAGGATATACATTTTTAAAAGTGTACACTATGTACACTGCACACCGGTTTTGTATAATCCGCACAACACTGCCTAGTCTTCCGATATTCTTTTTTTTCGCGGCAATAAAAACATGTCCCTTTCACAAGTGCAGATTTTGGTGTCTCACAGCTGTTGGATAATGAAATGGGAACTGTGGTTTTAGAAGCTTCCTAAAAAAAATATGGAAAGGTACACTAGAAAAAGAATGCTGTATGATGTATCTTACTGATATAGGATTTTCACCGAACATATCTTCAACAGCCTTTCTCACTCTGTATTGTAAAATGGCGGCCGGGTTATTCATTCGGTCTTCAATTTGAAAAATTCACAAAACTCCTCAATAAACATATGTAAAACAATAACGTAATAATGTTAACTGCATTGTCACAACATGCTACAATTCGTGTTACATGTTAGAATTTGTGGTACGAATGTACCACGGGGGATCAACGACGCACATCTTTTTATTTTTTGGCTTCAGACGGATCCCAAAATATTAAAACATATTCTGGTTTTCGGAAAATTATTTTCAAACCTTTTTAATTGAGGCATTGCTGAAATTTTAAATTTCTATGCATATATTTAGCATACTAATCAAATGTTCAAAGTTGAAAATGGTACAATTGTACCAAGAAATCCAATGAAGGGTTAAAGAGTAAACATTTTTAGTACAGTGGTTCCCGCATTTAAGCGTTCTTTTCTTACGAGAATTCATTCCAACGCAGTTGAAAACCCCTGAAGACGAAATCGTAAAAAAAATATTCATACTTTTTATTCATAAAAAAATGTTTATCTCTTAATTTAGCCTAAAACACATTTCCTGGACATCTCCGAGTAGAGTCGGCAAAAAAAAAATTAATCGATTAATCAATCATTTGATTAATTTAACATACTAATTAATCATTTGATTAATCGAAAAATATATTACTTAATCATGCCCTTTTGTTAGACTTCACCGCGAGTGGTTGCATTTCGGAATCTTCCGATTATATTTGAGATTAATCGAGTTTGTATTTTTATTAAAGACTTTTAGTATATTTGAACTAATAAATCAAGCCAATAGATAAGACGGTGTTATTTCTTATATGTTGTATGTGATTATTAAAACAACATTTTTTGGTCCTTCGAGATGGATCTCGAAGTGAGGTGCCCGCAAATCATGCAATATAATTTTCCCCCACTTCTACTCATCCGATTGACTTGAAATTTTGCACTCATACGTAAGTCCGATGACTATATTTTCACTACTTCGTCCTTGTAAGTATAAGGGTGAGTCCTGTAAGGATAATGTGATTATCCTTTTCTTCAAATTTCCATGGAAAAAATCCCATCTGGCGGATTCTGGGGTTGCTGAATCCGATACTGGTAGTAAGAAATTTATAAGGATAACGAACGGTCCTGTAAGGATAACGTGATTATCCGGAAAAAATCTCATCTGTAGATACAATTTTACATATATTTTTTAGGCGAATCTGCTTCTGTAAGGCCAAATCCCGTTTATATGAAAACCCCACTAATAAGAACTCAAAGCGTTTTACTTAGTTCATATAAATGCGGGTCTAGTGTATTTGATGTTTATTCAATAAAAATTGACAATAGGGTGAAAAATTAAAACTAAAATTGTTTTACTTGAATACAAAAAATACCATGTTTTTTATGAACAAAAAATGCAAAGTGGAAAAAATGTGAAGTGTCATAATGTCAATTGATGAATTGAAATTAACTGTCACCACAGTACTTCCCTCCCAGTGAACGGTAAAGAAACTTGCAAATCAATTTATAAATACTATTTATTAAAAAAAAAAAAAAAAAAAAAAAATTCCAAATTATAATTTCTTAAGCGGAACGAAAATTTTAAGTAAACCTTATGCTCCTTTCAGGCGAGCAATTTTGTGGCTTGGTAGTGGAATTTAAAGTATTTAAGTTGGGAATATCATAAGTCACTAGCTCATTTAAATTGACTAAACAAGACTTGAGTCTATCAATAGAGATATTAATTTTTAACGTAAAATATTTGTCAGTTCTATTAATTACTAAATAATGACCTGTATACGGTGGCTGTAATGGAGATCTAATGGAATATGTTGTTAAAAGAACAAGTGAATAAGTTTTTAAATTCTTAAAAACAAAAACTGTTTTAACGGCATGATTAGTACCTAAAATAGGTTTAACTTCTTGCAAAGTATTATACAATAATTTAATAAAATTGGATTGATAAACAAATTTAGATTTAGAATTTAGAAAACCACTTGGCAATCGTTAGTTTTCGTCAAAAAGCAATTCTGCTGAAGAACAATCAAAATCTTCTCTAATACTATGTTCACACCGACGCAAAATCACGTAATTTTGCGAAATGATTTAGATCTTAAACCAAAGTGTTCACACAGAGGTTAAGGTAATTTTGTAATAAACTACGTTAGTTCAAAAATGGATCGAGGAAGTTTGTGTAGGATTACTATGAATTTTAGTAATATGATGAATAATATAATTCAAAACATCGATGAAACATGTGCAAACAGAATTAGACACTTCAGAAGAAAATGGAAATTATCTGTAATGAAAATAAACAATTATTTTCCATTTCATATTTAACTGCATAATAAACATGTCCATTTTTTTGCCCCGCCTAGGTTGTTTATTTTTTCAGACCACAGATTTACTAATATATCCGCTTCGCGTGCGGAACACGGCTTCTTTTTCTTATATTTCCGTTTTTCCAATGCAGGACAAATGTCAAAACTGATGTGCTGAAAAGAGAGCTGAATAAGTGATGCAGGGTTGTATCCATTGTTTTTACTTGATTTCGTTTGTAATTTTGTGAAAAATACATACTTTTAGTGATTTTGAAAATACGCTAATGTACTGGAAATCTCGTGATTTCGAGCATGATTTCGTTCAAAATTACGCAAATCCTCAAAATTACGTAATTTTGCGTCGGTGTGAACATAGTATAATAGCCCTATTATGTAAGTCGTGCGGACTCGTCAGTCCGCAGCCACTGTCACGTCCGTTCCGCAGTGATTTGGTATTATGTAAGTCCGCATGCCGTTTGCGGACTAGACTCGCTGCGATCATATGCGTTGGTTCGCGTTGAACTGTCAAACGTGAGAAAGATTCGTTTCAGTTGTCAAAGATTTTATTTATTTTTCAAAAATATAGCAATGTTTCCAAGTGTAGCACTTTTTTTCTTTAATGATAATAACAGCACTGATATGAAAATAATAAGAAAATCAATTAGAGATGCTTCCATAACTAAATCGTTCACCTTCTGTTTTGTTTTCCCTGACGGGAACACATTGGCGATCTCAGGGACCTTCTCCTCGATCAGAGTTTTGAATTGTGTTTTAATAGTTTGCTTCATTGCCCCATATATATATATATATATATATATATATATATATATATATATATATATATATATATATATATATATATATATATATATATATATATATATATATATATATATATATATATATTATATATATATACAGGGTGCGCCATCTATTCCTCCGGTATGTAAACATTCAATAACTTCGCCATTTGTCAACCGATTTGCTTTCCTAGACACGTTTTGGAAACGTCAAACCAGTACAATTTTAACCATGAACCGCTTCACACCGAAAGAACGCGCCGAAATAGTGACGATGTACATTGAAAATAGTCGTTCAATTGTGCTAACTCAACGTGCATATCGTGCAAAATATCGTGGCAAAAAAGCGCCTACCGACAAAACAATTCGGGCGCTGGGTAAAAATTTCTTTGAGCACGGAACAGTAGGCAATCTAACCTATAATCATCCACGCCCAAGACGTTGCAATGAAATTATTGAAGCCGTGAGAGAGAGTGTTGCCGAGGACCCAAATGTCTCGTATCGCCACCGAGCTCAGCGGTTGAAAATGAGTGGAACCACGTTGCGGCGCATTTTAAAGGACGATCTCCATTTGTTTCCTTACAAAATACAACTAACTCAAAGAATATTGGCAACAGACAAGTCGCGTCGTATAGAATACGGCAAATTAGTCGGCCGAATGTTGGAAACCATGCCGGACTTTTGGATGCAAGTTTTAATGACCGACGAGGCACATTTCACTCTCTCTGGCGGTGTTAATAAACAAAATTGCCGCATTTGGGCGACAGAAAATCCTCACGAGATTCATGAAATACCATTGCATGATCGAAAAGTGACTGTTTGGGCCGGCGTGTGCGCAAAAACCATCATTGGGCCATTTTTCTTCAATGAAGGTGAAACAGTTAATGGTAATCGATATCGGTGGATGTTGGCACATTTTGTGTGTCCGAAAATGCGTGAAAAAGGTCTGACTGACTTCTGGTTTCAGCAAGACGGGGCGCCATGCCACACAGCGGACCAAACAATACGGTTTTTGCAACAAAAATTCCCTAGACGTGTGATATCGAAAAGAGGCGATATTGACTGGCCACCAAGATCCCCTGATTTAACCCCCCCAGACTTCTTTTTGTGGGGTTATTTGAAGAGTAAAGTTTACGCCAGCAACCCGAAGACCATTGACGAGCTCAAGACCAATATTCGTGCCGAAATAGCTGCCATACCGACGGAGATGCTCGAAGAAGTGATGGAAAATGCCCGAAAAAGAGCACAGTTTGCGGTGGCCAATAAAGGTGGTCATTTGATCGATGTTGTTTTCAAAAAGTAGTCCACATAAATTGTAAAGGATTGAACTAAATAAAAAAACACCATTTTTTGCAATCTATTGTTTCTTTCAAAAGTTATTCAACATTCTCATACCGGAGGAATAGATGGCGCACCCTGTATATATATATATATATATATATATATATATATATATATATATATATATATATATAAAAACATGTTAATTATAAATATATAAATAAGAAACAATCATTTACCTACACAGTGTTTTTTTCTCCTAACCTCGAAATGTCAGTGGAAAAGGTGAGTCCGCAGCCAAATAGATGCGGACTTGAAATTGCTTGAAAAACAGCCCAGTGAAAAATGATTAAGGCATTATCGCTAAGGTGTCTTTAAGACAAGCCTGGGCACTCCTTGGCTCGTCTGGCTCCTCACAACGATAACATTTTTATTCAAATTTTGCGAGAATACAATCAATGTATGAACATTTTTACTTGACTCTGCAACGCAATGAGACGTGTTGGTAGACGACGGCCACTTCGGCAGCCAAAATCAAACGATTGACTAACAATCGATGGAGCGAGCCTACGACAGTCATTCAGTATAATTTCTGTTGTTGATGCGTGCGGATGTATAAATTTGCTCCCCAAAACCCTAATTGCTTCCCAAAGTACACTGACGTACGAAATTTTTTCAGAAATTCGATTTTTTAAATTTTAATTTTCCATTATGATACGCTCATATTCAAAATCAAATACTATACCGTGTGATTGGGAAAACAAATATTTAATAACCACAAATAATGATAACCGTCAATGTCAGTTTGCAGTTACATGTCGAATAAAAAATTCAATCTAGAACGCCATTACAATAACTGTCCTATCAGGTAACATAATGCAATTTAGCACATGTTTTTTCGAAGCACAGAACCGGAAATACGTCCCCACAAGTTTTTTTGCACAACGGAACTTATTATTTTTTTGTAATCGCGTCATGATAAATTGTGTAGTCCACTGTTCCTAAACATCTCCATCAAAAGCGAAAGAGCGTAAACAATGAAAAAGATGCGTTTTCTCATTTTGTGTTATAGTATATGAAGAAACATAAAATTTCTTTGAGTAATAGTAAATCACTACATACATGGTGCCCAGGCCTGCTTTAAGACATGAGACAAATAATATAAAAGCCTCCAAATTAAAATGAGATGGAAGTTCATCTCAGGAAAAACGCGCCTTTTTATGCGTGTGTTGGAAAAGTGAACTAAAAGTTATGTGTCAAAAGGTATTTTTTGTTGAAGTTTTGTGTTGGCTGGCAGGAGAATTTAAACGACTCGGTAAATATTTTTATAGAAAAAGTAATAGATTAAGGCTTAAAGACCGTTTTAATAAAGAAATTTTTACCATCTAAGCAATCAGCACCATCACCGGGGAAAAAACATCTACTATTAATGTTCCTTAGTTGTAAGGTCTTATATACGCGGAAATGGCCTATACAAAAATAAGGCAACAATAAGGTAAAGATAATGCATTAAGATAATGCTTTTATAATGCCTTAATAAGAAATTTTTTGTTCACTGGGAGGTCTTGCGGACTACCATAATACCAAAACAGTCCGCAGTGACAGATTTGCCGCAGTACGACGAGTCGCGCGACTTCCATAATAGGGCTATAAAAACAGTTCGTAAACATAAAAGAATTGATGGCAGTGAATGAGACCAAAAACTTCTACAGATAATGGCTGATTTCAAAGTTCAATGAAAGCTTTCAATCAATGCATTAGATTTCGGATTATAAGAAGTAGTTCTCTTTCGTTTAAAACCTAATAATTTAGATAATTCCGAAAAAAACTCTGATTCAAATTGAGAACCACGACCAGTAACAATGGTAATTGAAACGCCAAATCTGCAAATCAATTCTTTAACCCTGGACCCGTGTACTATAAAACTTCCATTTATCGTGTACTTGGGCACTCAGTGCCCAGATGCAATTCCAATAGAAAATGTATGGCTGGTTTGTTTAAAAACCATAAAAATTGGTTTATTCGTTAAACAAGTAGAAATACAATGGGAAAATATAATTTGCAAAAATCGACTGAGAATATAGACCACCTTGTAAGCTCGCGAATCTGGTACTCGATTTCTCCAACAAATCATGTACTCCACGAAAGAAAATGCAATACATGACAACAATACAATATAAATATTATAATATAAATAATATAACAATACAATATAATATCTGCATACAAGAAAAATCATAAAAGGGGAAAAACCCAAAGCTGTAATCAAAATAAAAACCAAATTCAAACAAAATGTACTGACTTGGGCACTGAGTGCCCAAGTACACGATATTACGCTTTTTTTTGACACCTTCCACGACCCCCCCGAAGATATGCAATTTGGATTTTTTTTTTGTTTTTGTACTCTAAATTTCAGTATCTTTCAGAAATATATTGCATTTCATCATATTCTTTATTAAAAATATGATTAATTTCGGTTTGAAAATCGTTCTGGGCACTCAGTGCCCAGTACACGGGTCCAGGGTTAAAAATGGAATATGCGACAGTTTCGCTGCGAATATCAGTGATTGGTATAATTTCTGGCCAACGTGTATAACGATTGATAATTGATACACAATACCGAAATGTTTCTGATGTTGGTAAAGGTGCTATTAGATCAACATGAATGTGTTCGAAACATTGAATGATTAAGGGAAAATTCCAGTTTCACTTTTCACATGCCGAGAAATTTTAAATTTTTAGCCCAATTTCGAATATCTTTATTGAACGAGGGCCTTTTTTTACATATAATTTTGACTGACGCTCGAATACTAGGAAGCGATAAATTATGCAAATTTTGGAAAACCACGTTTCGAAATTGTTTGGGAATATATGGTCGAATTCAGTAGAGTTATCTCACAAAATAAATTTATTAGAACCAATTGTTGTAAATTTTGTTAAATTCAGTGATGCATTGTTTTCTCAAAGATCCTTAAGTTCTTCATCATCAATCTGGGAATTTGCAATTCGCGCATAATCGATTGATTCTGAAATATTAATGGAATCCACTCTTGATAAAGAATCAGCTACGACATTATCTTTTCCTGAAATGTGTTGGATATCTGTCGTCTGGTGGAGAAGCTTTTTCTAAATGTTGATTTAACGCATACGTTAAAGCAGTGCTCCGCAACCAGTGTGCCACGGCACACTGGTGTGCCGGGAGATGATATTAGGTGTGCCGCGGTAAACGTTTCAAATAGCTATTTAATAATTCTTTCAGGATTTTTTTTTTAAATTTTTTCATTATAAATATTTTATACACAAATTTTTTTATGCCCGTATGGTGAAACCAAAGGGTATATTAACTTTGCCTTACCGTTTGTAACGCCAAGATCCCGTCATCGGACAAAAAAATGAATTACACCAGTGTGTTTAGAATGATGAAAATATTTAATGCCCCGGATTTCCAGAAAAAAAATTGGTGTGCCGTATGCAAATAAAGGTTGCGAAGCACTGCGTTAAAGGTTTATGATCAGTGAACACAGTAAATTCACGATCTTCTAAATTAAATTGGAAGTGTTTAAAGGAGTAGTGCGCTGCTAGATGTTATCTGTCATAAGTACTATAACGCTGTTATGCTGAATTTAATTTAACGGAATAGAAATCTACTAGACTTTGTTTTTATCAATGGTTTTATACTTTCCAAGTAATCCTTTGTGATTCCACATTGGATTCACAATATTCATAGCCATATATAAAAAAATATTTTTTTGTATAATTCTGTGCACGGTTAAAATTATTGGACTAATTTTTAATCCCATTTCTGGAATTCGACATTTTTAATACTTTTTTTTTATTAAATGTCAATCCTCTCAAATGATTAATTTCATTTTTAATCAAATTTGTTTTATTTTTTAATATTTTTTTTAGAGTTTGATAGATTGTAATAAAAAACATCATTGCACTTAATTCCAACAGCATTAACATTAAATGAGTATATTTTTAATGCCTTTTGTATTAACTTTTAATTCCAATTCTGAAATTCGATATTTTTTACTAAAATTTGTATCATTTTTCAATATTTTTTAAATTTTTCCTTCTGTTACAATTCGCATATGGTCAGCAACATCCGAGTATATAACAAAAAAGGGAAGTGTTAAAAATGGAGGTTTTGAAAAAGCCCAGTTTTTTTTAAAGGCTGGAATACAATTGGCCCAAGAATGATATATCATTCTTTTACAATTGGCCCGACACAATATTTACGGCGACAATTCAGATTTTAAACTCATAGTACTCTATGCTTCTGTATACAATCAATCCGACCAACTTTGCCGTCGTAAAAAGTTGAATCGAATTGTGTCGGTCAGCTCACCGAAAAAAATTTCATGGTTAATTCAAAATGGAACCCTATGGGGACGTCATAAAACCTCAATTTCGTCACTTAAAGCAAGTATTAGGAAACATAGTTCGTATGCTGTGTTGCTTACATTCACATTCCTATTATCAATGATAATGGGGAACAAAAAATGTTATAAAATAAAAAACAAATGACGTTTAAAACAACAAAATGTGCGCAATTGTATATGGAGGGCGATTTTGTCGCCGTAAATTTTGTGTCGGACCAATTGTATTTTGCACTTAAACGTTATTTGGTTTTCATTTGATTTTGACAGTCCGACGATGAGCCACATATAGCATTTTCTGTTACCGCGAAAATCTATTTTTAAACTTTTAATGAAAATATTTCAATAACGGTAAAATATAACGGATAACAGTAAAAGACAAAATTACGGCAAACATTATTATTTTCAATTCATCTCAAATGGCGTCTGCCGACCATTTGCCTGTGGCCAGTTTGTTTCTTCTCCTACAGGCAGTGTCATCGCCTGATAGACAAAAAAAAACAAACAGGCAAAAAAACAAACTAAATAAAAGCTTTTAAAACTAGGAAACACATATTGGAAAAAAAAATCGATTTACCTCCCAGTGACTAAAAATAAGTTGCGGACACGCTAATCCTGATGTTTGTTTACGTATTTCTTGTGCAAAATTAAATGATTCAATTACTGGTAGATGAGCTTGAACCATAAAATCCCCTGTTCCGTGAACTACATCACTCGATATCACTTTTCCATGACGCCTTCCGATCACAGCATACATTTTACCTGTAAACATGCAAACAAAAGTTTCTTAGTTTTTTCTTAAATTTTTTTCTGTATTTCAACTAAATATCCTCATGAAGGGGCTGTCCATAAAATACGTCATAACTTTTGGGGGGAACGGTGGGAGACTTCAATAAAAATCGCGAAAAAGTAGGGGTTTAGAAACCTAAAATTAACGTTACGCATTTTACGAGTCACTGCAAAAAAAAAACCCAAAGAAAAATCGTTAATTATATTCGTTACTTTACTCGTACTGGGAACCACAATTTATAAAAATGTATGAATATCCCACCTATTGGCGAAATCCGCATTGAAATCGGTGAGGTGGTTTATAATATAGTGCGACGGGAATGTGTCTGTGGTGACAAGTAATAAGAGGGCGTAAGTCGAATTTCTTGATTGTTCAGGAGAGGCATTTTGATATTAAACTTTCAATGGCAAAAAAGTATCAAACCGAATTCAAAAACCTACAAAAAAAAGTCTAAAAAATCAAAGAAAATAATTAAATATACTAGAGCGTCAAAAAGAATAAAATATTTTTTTAAATTCATAATTGAGTACCAAAAAAATTTTAATTGTTAATAAATTCTAGCGTAATGGGTATTCTTATATTTGTAAATTTAAAATCGGTGCAATAATAGTTTGTATGCAAGAATTCACGAGGAAGAAATGAGTAATTATAAAAACTCGATTGTTGAATATGTGACTATGTAAATGGCAAAAAGAACTGGAAAATACACGCAGAACTCTAAGGCATAATATAATCCGTGGCGGCATTCCTAAGGTTGTTCTCCCTCCAGGGAATATAATGGCCCCTATCGATAGTTTCAATTTATTTTTCGACCAACACCCACTAGAATTTATTGTAGAGCATACCAATTCTGAAGCTAAGAGAGTATTACAAAATAAATGGAAACCAGTGGATACAATTGGCCGGTTTCACACTTTTCACCAACCGAGTGGATTTGCACCTGTTTATCAGGACAGGGGTGATCGGAGACTACCGGGAAAATGCGCCGCTCGAGATCTCGGCGCAACTTTAACCCGTTCGGTACATGTTTTTTTCTATGGGGGTTAAAAATTCTCTCTATACAAATTAATGATGTTTAAGCTATTAGTATTCATTTAAAACAAAAAAAAAATTAAAAATTTTTATTTTTTACAAATACGTCCACTGTAGTCCAGCTTTTTACTCAAAAAATCAAAATTGGGTCACAAATGCACTTAAAGGTGCACTGAATGAGAATAGAGTGTTGAAAATAAATAAATAATAAGACAATTCAAATTTTTAACTGCGTTGACATATGGCATCAAAATACCGAATTGGTTCAGCGAGATGTCACACTGGCGCATCAGCTCCTGCAGCTGGCTGATTCCGACATCAGGTCGCGCAGCTGCAGGAACTGATTCGATCAGTTGACATGGCACACTGAACTGGGATCAGCTGACCTCAAACGTCAAAATGTCGAACTCGGAGGAAGAACTTTCCCAACTAGTCATTATTTTAAAATCAACATTATATGAAGTAGAGAGCCTATAACCTAGAGAGTGGCCAATATAATGTGCTACTGACAACAATTATTACCGCCAGACGAAAAAAATATTGAAAATTATTATTTTATTTTATACTACCCGACATGTTCCTGATATAAGCTTCATTTAGATCAGTTCAAAAAGTCAGCTACGTGTCGCACAAGGACGAAGTGTAAAAATATTCTATTGTCACGGGAGTTACGTTAATTTATTTATTTTACGCCCATTCCGGGCCTTTGTGTAACAAGTTCTATATTTAATTTTTACTTAATTTTAATATTTAAATTACTTTTTCTTATACCATTTCACATCTAAATTTTGCCAATAATTTTATTTCCACCCCCTTTTTTAGATATCTGGGAAGCTCGATGGTATATATTTCCTTGTATTCTTCACTCAGTTTATTCTAGACGAGTTGTTCTGTCCTCTCCATAACTCTGTGTAGAGCTTTTCTCCATACTTCTGCTCCAGACTCCATCGCTTCCTTCATAACTTTTTCACTCTGTCCTATCCTCTCGCAGTATTTTTTCCGTTTTTCCATCCATCCGTAAGGATCCATATTTCTTTTATAGAGCTCTTTTCTACACTCCTTTAATAGTTCATTTTCAGAATTTGATATATTTTCTTCAAATTTCATTGCTTTAGCTCCCGCCTCAACTGAGATTGGCCTGATTTTCGTTTCTGACATTAAGATAGCGTTCTTTGTACTGATTCTTACTCCCAGTATTTATTTGTAATACTTTCTTTGCGTTATTTCCATTCTCTCCTGTTCTTTAAACCCCCACACTTCCGCTCCATAAAGCATCCCGCTTTTGATCAAACTATCAAATATTAGGTTTCTTATTTTTAAATTGTTCGCGAAGCATCTTTCTCCAATACTCCATACTATGCCTAACTTCTGATTTGCTGCCTTATCCAAATCACTTATGTGTTTGTCATATTTACCGTTGCTGGTGAAGGTAAAACCCAAGTATTTGAATTGTCGGACCTCTTCCAGCGGCTTTCCATTCCAATTCCAGGTCTCCTTGCTGCGCCTTCCTCCTCTGCTAAAAACCATTACCTTTGTCTTTCCCACGTTCAATAACACCTCTCTTTCCTTCAAATATCTATCAAAAGTCTTCATCATCCCTTTGAGTTCTCTTGGATTTTTCGCCAACAAAATTTAATCGTCGGCATACGCGAGAGAGAAGATTTTTATTTTGCCGATCACAACTCCTCCATCCTGACCTCTTTTCAGTATCTCTTCAATCCCACAAATGTAGATCGCAAACAAAGTTGGGCTCAATGGGCATCCCTGTCTCTTGTCGTGTAAAAATGTGTGCCTTCCACTTCAAAGCGCGTTAATTTGTAGATATTTTCTAATATGTTTATTAAATCCTTGCTTATTCCCACCTTCCTCATTGTCTCCCATAATTTGTTCCTGTCTACGCTGTCAAATGCTGCTTTCAGGTCCACGAACATTCCATACACTTTCTTCCTAGTTGCCAATTCTCTTTGTACGATATAATTTAGTGCATAGATGTTATCAATCGTCGATCGTCCTTTCCTGAAGCCTGCTTGCGTTTCTGGAAGAATTTTTTTATCCCGTACCTCCTCCTGCAGTCTTCTCTCGATCATCGTAGCAAAGAGTTTGTAACCCGTATTAAGCAATGATATCCCCCTGTAGCTTTCCGCCTTCTGTGCATCTCCTTTTTTGAATATCGGCCAGATGATACCGTCCCTCCAACTCTTCGGGATAGTTCCATCTCGCAGTATGTTATTGAAAATATTTAGAATCTTTTTCTTTGTGCCCTCGGTCGCCATCTTCAGTGCTTCAGCCTTCAGCTCGTCTGTGCCCGCTGCCTTTCCATTTCTCATTTTTGCCATTGCTGGTCCCATTTCTTCCATGGTAAACTCTTTCAAATTCCCGCTACCCTCTTCCGTTCTCTTTTTCTCCTTACGTATGTGTAGTAAATTTCAAGTCAATGGGATTAGTGGAAGTGGATCAAAATTACAGGATTTGATCTTAACAAACATAACAACATACATACAAACAAGTGAAACTAAATAACCGCTTGTAAAAATATCAGTTGTGATCAACACCAAACTTTCCTCTGCAATATTTAGTTTTGGAAAAAATATGCTTTCAAATATCTCGAAATAGGTAAAAACCGTTAAAACAAAAAAATTATTTAGAAAATTTCATATCCTTTAACCCTAGACCCGTGTACTGGGCACTGGGTGCCTAGAACGATTTTTGAACCGAAATTAAAAATATTTTTAATAAAGAATATGATGAAATTCCCATTGTATTTCTTACTTGTTTAACGAATAAACCACATTTTTATAATTTTTAAACAAACCAGCCATACATTTTCTATTAGAATTACATCTGGGCACTGAGTGCCCAAGTACACGATATATGGAAGTTTTATAGTACACGGGTCTAGGGTTAAATTTTGTTATATTCATTATTTCCCAAAAGCGCATAGTTTGCGATAAATTTTCAAAACAATGTATTTTTGTCAAAAAAAAGAGCGCTAACGCTTCTTCCCCAAAACTTGAAAGAACTATACGATTTTCGTAAAACTGACTCACAAAAATTACGGGTTCTCGAAACATTGAAAATACGTGAAACGCACAGACCGATAGATGCATGGACGTTCCTATAATTTTGCTTAATACGAATTTCGTGCTCATCAGAAAGTTTCTATCTCCTCTCATGAATACAATACTTTCCCTCAATAGCAGAGGAAAGTAAAAACGGTTCGAAGGTATATCGATATCCTTTATATTCATTGAAATTGCCAAAGTTTGGATACAAAATTACAAACTTTTTTTATTGAAATTCTATCTTTATCAAACCATATATGATGGAAAATTCCAAACATTAAACTTTTCCTTAAAGGCTATAGTCGGGTTTCTATGGGAAATCTCCCTTAGTAAATCCGATTTTGACGAAATTTTAATATTAAATAAAGATAATTACTGTCCATGACCTATTTCAGATTGGTTGAAATAGTTCGCCTAATTCTGACAGAAACTGGCAACATTAGGGCAAGGTGAGGAAGTGGGACTGAGTCTGAGTTCCACTTCCTCACCTTGCCCTAATGTTGCCAGTTTCTGTCAGAATTAGGCGGACTATTTCAACCAAACTGAACAGGCTCCATCATAGGAAAGTTTATTATTGTCCTCCAATCATATGTAATAAAAAAATAAATAATTAAAAAAAACATAAGAAAATATACAATTGCCAGGGGGCTAATCGTCAAATATTCTACATGATGTCAGACCAAATGTTTATTTTAAAAAATCCATTTGTATAGGAGCGGGAGAAAAGAGTGGTCCGATTAGATTTTGATGTATGGAACGGTTATGTAAAATCATATTCTAAACACATTTCGTCTTAATAAGTTTTTCGACACAACAGGCAAAAAAAGTATAGTGTATGGATGAGTTATGTAAAATCCTATTTTAAACATATTTTACCTTTATAAATTTTTCAATATGACTCAAAAAACTCTTTCGTTTGTATAGGAGAGGATGGTAGGAATTGTCCAATTAGGCCCTTTCAAGAACTTGCTAGACTATGAGAGACGGAACTGTAGCTCAATCCTATATAAAGGTTTTAAGTCTGTAGCTCAATCCTATATAAAGGTCTGGTGTTCACAAACAGCCGGACAGACAGACAGACGTACTGACACGCGGAAATCAAAATCTTTTGTCATCCCTAACACCCTGGTTCATTTTTGTGTCCGATGATTGGTTCGATGTGCTAAAAACGGTATACTAAATCTAATATGCTTCTATATGATACTAGCAGACCCTACGTTTCCAGCTTAAAGTTTTTTGTATAAATTTTAGAATGCCAAAAAACCATAAATAACTTAAAAAGTTTTGGGAAAAAATATTATCCTTACAGGACGTTCCGTTTCGAATTTTGAAATTCCAACTCCATATTCGTGATAAGCAACCCTGAACACCTCCCAAAGCCTGTTTTTGCGAGAAAAATTAGAAAAAGGACATTTTCGTTATCCTTACAGGACTTTTCGGTTAGAATTTTGAAATTTCAACACCAGATTCGTGATCAGCGACCCCAAAAACCCCCTAAGGCCGATTTTTCCCAAGGAAAACTGGAAAAAGGATATTTACGTTATTATTACAGGACCTTCCGTTTCGAATTTTGCAAATCTAATACCTGATTCGTGGTCAGCGACCTCAAAAACCCCCTTATGTTGATTTTCCCGAGGAAAAACGGGAAAAAGGATATTTATCCTTACAGGACCTTTCGTATAATATCGAATTCGTGATCAGCGACCCCAAAAACCCCCTTATACCGATTTTTCCGGGGAAAAACGAGTAAAAGGGTATTTGCGTTATCCTTACAGGGCCTTCCGTTTGAAATTTTAAAATTCCAACAGCAGAGCCGTGATCAGCGATCCCAATAACCCCATAATGCCAATTTTTCCGGGGAAAAATGGGAAAAAGGATATTTTCATTATCCTTACATGACCTTCCGTTTCGAATTTTAAAAATCTAATACCGGATTCGTGATCAGCGACCCCAAAAACCCTATAATGCAAATTTTTCCGGGGAAAAATGAGAAAAAGGATATTTTCATTATCCTTACATGATCATCCGTTTCGAATTTTGAAAATCTATATAGGTTAAAAATCTGCTTCTGGCAACACAGATCATTTTGCAAAAAACTGCGTAAAAATCGGTCCAGTAGTTTTTGAGTTTTGTAATCTCAAACCAACCAACAAACGTCCATTTTTATTTTTTATATATATATAGATATCATACAGAGTATAAAATCACGCCTGGACACCAAATTTAAAAAAAAATCGCACCCACCACTGTTGGGCTGTAGGGTAAAATAACCGATTGTGGGGCGGGGTGAAAATTTTTTTTTGGTCATATCTAAATTTTTTCCTCAGTTTACATTTCCTGTAAGATTTTTCGATAAAAATTAGGGTGAAAATTTGAAATTTTTATATGTTGTTTATATAACATTCAAGGTATATTTTGAAAAACAAAACGAGGCTGCCTACAATTTGTAACATGGTAAAATACAAATTTTCAATTTTTATTATTTATTTTTCTTAATACATATGGTTGGAGCATCAATTTTCCTATGATTGACAGTAATTATCTTTATAACCTATTAAAATTTTGTCAAAATCGGATTTACAGTTTACGAAAAAAAAGTTTTTTTGAAAATAATTTTTTTCGAGTATTAATTTCTTCCGTTATCCTTATCGATTTCTTAACGCCAGAATCGGATTTAGCAAACCCCAAAAACCCCCACATCACGTTATCCTTACAGTACCTTCCGTTCCCCTTGCAGTCTTAGCGACCCCAGAAACCTCAAGATGAGATATTTTCCCGGAAAATTTTTATCCTTACAGGACCCAACCTTATTCTCACAAGGTCGAAGTAGTGAAAATATTGCATTGTCATCGGACTTTATGTGTGCAAAATTTCAAGTCAATCGGATGTGGGTCAAAATTAAATTGAAAGTTTGACTCTGACAGACAGATAGACATGAAGGCAAGCTAAATAAAAGCTTTTCGGAGCCTGTTTTGACAGTTGTTAGTTGTCATCGTTAGTGAAAGAGCCATCAGTTCTGTGGTACAGGTGCGAGATTCACTATGACCATCACCTGCTAGAATCACGCTGGTTATAAGTACCGGCGTAAATCTCGCCGAAAAGCTGGGGCGCGAGAAAGCGAGAAGCTGGTTCACTATAGACGTACCCTAAGGGAGATTTCTCATAGAAACCCGGCTATAGCCTTTTGTATTGATTCAACAAACCAATCTGGTTTTCATTTGGCTGGAATATCGTTTAAATCTCTTTCAGCCTTTGCTTTGCTTCTTTCTTTTTTGTAAATTTTGCGAAAAATGTTATCGCAGTTAATATTGTTTTCAGACGATAACAGTAAACTTAGTACACTCATACCTCGCTTTACGGCCTAGATACGTTCCGGGAAAGTTGGCCGTAAAGCGAAAAGCCGTATAACGAATCAATTATTTTCATACAAACCCATACAAATTCAATAGGATCCGTTCCAATTTTTTTTAAATAACGTAGTTTTTAGTTTAAAATGCATTTTTTTTCTTTTTGTTTCATTTAAAAATGCTTACATACAAAATAAAAATACATAACAAGTAATATAAGAATAACATCAATAGCAAAAAAAATTCATATGTACATAAAAAGATAACTTAAAAAAAATTCATCTGCACATGTCCATATACATAATAAAAAACATAATTTAAAATGTTTAAATCGGTTCTAATCTGATGACGAAAATGAATTACACCAGTGTGTTTAGAATGATAAAAATAATTAATTTTTGCATGTCCGTCCGTCCGTGTATGGCGCGGATTGCGGGCGCACGGATTTGAAATTTTGCGCAGATCCGTTTTTCGTAAAATGCGAGGCTAAGTTCGTTCATGAGCAAAAATGGACTATTAGGGGGGACACCCCCCATACGAACGAAAACGTTTTTTGTGAAAAACGGTGCATCTTATCAAAAAAGTGCAAAAACAAAAGTTGTCTAGGATATTCTACATAAATCTCCCATACATCAAAATCCGATTGGAATGAATTTTAAAAAATCTTATTGAAAAGTTTGCCTTCAGAGTGGAATTTTGATACAACTGTTCGCCATTCACTTAAATCACCATACGGGTTTTCAATAATTGCCAGATTGGCAATTATAGCTTTTGTTTTTTTTTGCGATTTTTTTTGGGCCTTATAACGAAACATTTTGGGCCGTAAATCGAAAAAGTGCCATATAAAGAGCGGCCGTATAGCGAGGTATGAGTGTACTAAAAAATGCGTAGTTTAGGAGTAAATTGACAAAAACCAATTCGCGATTTGTAAAAAGTCGCCATTTGGGTTACTTCCAGTCAGTGTTGGGCAAAATGTAATTGTCAGAGCAACTAACAATTAACGATTAATCAATTGTAATTGTAAATTTCTGCAATTGACAATTAATTAATTGTTAATTGTGAAAAATACAATTAACAATTAATTAATTGTTAATTGTTTGATCAATCATTACTAGTACAATTAACAATTAAATTTTATGAACTTTAAAAAATCAAAATCCCGAATTTTTAACACCTGTTAATTAAGGGTTCTGAAAAAGCAAAATTAAAAAGGATTAATAATTTATAAGGCTCGTGCACCATATTTCGTTCCTATTAAAAATTTTGCGTCAAATAGCAGAAGAAACGTGATTTTAAAATTCGGGAAGTATCTATCCGATAAAAGTATTTACCCGACGAATCTACTACTGACACCATTGTGACTTTGTGTATGAAATGCCGAACAAAAGGAATCGCATTTCATCAATCAGCGTTTAAAACAAATAATAACAAAAAGTTTAAATCTAAATTGAAAATTGTTAGTTTTTTTAATTTTTTTTTTGAAATTTTACATTTAATATACAATTTTTTACAGACCCTTGTTTTTCAATTTTTAATCAAAAATTTAATTGCAAAAAATTTAATTGATTGAAATTTTAATTGCAATTAATTTAATTGCAATTAAATTTTCAATCAATTGATTGGTCAATTGAAAATTTAATTGATTGATGCCCAACACTGCTTCCGGTTAACGGATTTCCACCAAAATTTGATAGAATCGTCCCATGTCAGGACCAAATATGCCTATAAAATTTCATGGCTCTAGCTATATTAGTTTTTGAGAAATCTTGTACACAGACTGACAAACAGAAAGACATTTTTGTAATATGACATCAATCGACTAAGGAGTGATCGGGAAATGTTTTTAGGCAAAATTAAGAGGTCGATTTTTCATGAATACAATACTGTATTATACTTCGTAGAAGAAAGTAAAAACACATATTTATTTATTTTTAATATTTATTCTAGCTGACACAGTCGAATTAAAATTTGAATTGTACAAAAAAAAATTGTTTTCATGAAAGTTTTGAAATATGCAACTAAATATGCATTATATGCAAATATGCACTAACGTGTCAAATATGCGAAATATGCAACAACAAGTGACCTTCATTTGCTTCTAAACTTATTGATTCGGATGAATAAAAAACTCACGGAGCCGAAATCATAACGAGAAGAAATATGCAAATGCATATTTTTGGCAGCCCTACTTATGATCAGTGTTGGGGTTATCTAGATAATAATTATCTAGATAATCATCTAGATAAAAAAAAATGTTATCTTTATCTTATCTAGATAACACCCCAAAAAAGTTATCTTTATCTTATCTAGATAAAGGAAAATCCCATTTATCTAGAGATAATCGTTACCACCGAAAATCAAAAAATTAAATCCGAAAAAATGCTGAAACGAAATTGTTTTCTGCATACTTTTGAAAACCTAAAAACTTTTTTTAGGAACAGTTTTATACTTGGCAACAATTTTTGTTTACGGACAAGGAAGCGAAGTGTCACTCTTTCCCTCGCCTCTCTTCTCTTGTCCATAAAAAAAAAGTTCTGCCAGTAACTGTTGCCAAGTGTAAACCGGGCTATGAACGAAATAAAGAAGTGTCACTCTTTCCCTCGCCTCTCTTCTCTTGTCCATAAAAAAAAAGTTCTGCCAGTAACTGTTGCCAAGTGTAAACCGGGCTATGAACGAAATAAAAAATCATAACGTTATAAATTTCCTTACGTAGCAAAATTAAACTTATATTTCGTGACGTTATTTCGTTTTGTATCGATAAAAAACTTAATTTCGTTACGTTATAATGTTATTATTCCGTTACACATTGTATTGAAACTGAAAACAAAAAAACGCACTGTAATAATAGTTTATCACAAAGTACATAATTCAGTTCAGTTTCCATAAAAATAAATTGTATAACAAATAATAAAACTCAGCAAAAAGAAAATACAAATAAAAACGGAAAAAAAATGTGATTATTAAGTTAAAAAATCAATAAAAAATACAAAAGACAAAAAATCACACAAAAGTTTTGTTCATTAAAAAAACTGTCTCCACAAAAGCGTGATTTTGATATCAAAGATATAGAATTTTTTTTATAGAATTTCGCTCTACTTCTGGAGTTACTAAAAAGAAAATCTTTTCCCTACCAAAAAACTTGCTTAGAAGATTTCCATTTTTAACCGACTTCCAAAAAGGAAAAGGTTCTCAATTCCACCTGAATATTTTTTTTTAATGTATGTTCACGCCTAACTTTTTACTGGGTGGACCGATTTTGGTCATCCCAAAGAGAAAGTTGTAGAGAAAGTTCCTGGTTGGACCCCGGTTCGTTCATGGGCAAAAATGGACCATTAGGGGGTGTACCCCCCATACAAACGAAAACATTTTTTCCGAATTTCTCAAAAACGGTGCATCTTATCAAAAAAGTCTAAGAACAAAAGTTATTTAGAATATGATTCTACATAAAACTCCCATACATCAAAATCCGATTGGAACAAATTTTAAAAAATCTTATTGGAAAGTTTGACTTCAAAGTGGAATTTTGGTATAACTGTTCGAATTTTGATACGAATATCACCATACGGGTCTCCAATGATTGCCAGATTGGCAATTATAGCTTTTGTTATGTTTTTACGTTGTGTTCAGTACAGCACAAGGAAGGTTCTTTTATATATTTCCCCCGTGTTAACCTACCCCTTCAAACCCCACCCTGCTTGGGATATCGAGTAAAATTCTTTGTATTGTGTTCAGTACAATATCTGGAAGATTCTTTTATATATTTCTCATCTGCGGACTTATCCCCTCAAACCCTTTGTAATTTTACCTATATTAAAAATTGAAACTAAAAACGTTCGAAATAAAAAAAAATTTTCTAAAAAAAATAAAACCGACTTTAAAAAAAACCGAAAAGAGAAAAAAGCACTAAAAAGAAAAAAATAATTTCAAACTATGTCCATTAATAGCGTATTTAAAATTCGGCTTTTTTGGAGTGGCGTTAAATTTGCAACTAAAATAAATTACATACTTTCTAACCCTTAAGGCTAATCGTTTACATACTTTCTAACCCTTAAGGCTAACTAAGAACTAAGATCGACTCCAAAAATTTTGTTGTCAAACAGATTAACTATAGACACGGCTCTTAGAAGCACCAAAACTAAGTTCTTTTATGTCCCAAATTGGATTCCCTATTTTTAAGCAATCGCTATAAAAAAGCCCACTGTCTCATATGTTACTATTTTTTGTAGAAATCTATCCTATTTTTTGTCTCCATGTACAAACTGATTTTGTGCGAAACTTGACAATAGAAATTTTACAACGATTTTATTTAGTGTAAATTTAACGCCACTCCAAAAAAGCCGAATTTTAAATACGCTATTAATGGACATAGTTTGAAATTATTTTTTTCTTTTTAGTGCTTTTTTCTCTTTTCGGTTTTTTTAAAGTCGGTTTTATTTTTTTTAGAAAATTTTTTTGTATCTCCAGAAATAGAGTGAATCTGGCCAAAACAAAATCCGATTTAGAATCAAAATACGATTAAAAACACTACTCCAATATTTTTGATTATATTTTATGTCTGTGGGGTTATACTTGATGAACTTTTGTGGGAAATTTCACAAAAAATAATACTGAACAAAACAAGGAAATACTAATAAACAACGAAAAAACGTAATATTTTTTTCGTTTTTCGTTATGGTAACGGAATTGAATTTCTATAACGTTCATTATAACGTAATTTTGAATAAAAAGCCCGAAAATCATTTCGTTATTTCGTTACGTTACGATAACGTTTCTTATCCGTTTTCTTTTATTATTATTTCGTTTCTTATTATATTTAAATTGGAAATCAAGAAAAGCAAAAAATTTTGTGCTATTTTTTTTAGTACGTAATTTTGAATTTTGTGCAATGTCAAAATAAATATTTATCTAAAAATTATCTAGATAATTTGGCTTTTTATCTTATCTTATCTATTATCTTTCATATTTTCATTATCTATTATCTTATCTAGATAAACATTACGAGCATTTATCTTTATCTTTATCTAGATAAAAAAATAATTATCTGGCCCCAACACTGCTTATGATGAATAGCTCGCACACCCGTCGTTGCCGGGTTAAAGTTTTTCGCATAACTTTTTTGCACCGAAAGCAAAGAAATTTTTGAAAGAAAAAAAAAATTTTCCCTCCTGTTTTGAATTTTGAAATCCCAACACTAGATTCGTGATTAGCGATCCCGAAATCCCCTAATTCCAGTTTATCTGAGAAAAAGGGGAAAAGGATATTTTCATTAATCTTGCAGAACCTACAATTTCAACGCCCCTGAAAATTCCAGGACCTGCCACTTCGAATTTCGTCAAATCGTTGCTTTTATGAGGTAAAACAAATTTGAATGCAAAATTTCATGGCAATCGGTTAAGTGGTATTTGGAGTTTTATTTGAAATAGATGTACAAAGAAGACCCATACGATTAATGAATAGTTAGAATTTTCGATCACAAGAATGAAGAAAAAACCAGACATCGCGTTCAGTGTACAACGTTTTCCACGGCACGGGAAAAATGTTAAATGGGAAAATGTTAAAATACACGAATTGGTGTTTGTTGTACTAATTTTAAGCATTTATATTTTGCAATTTTTTCTGCGTATTTTATGCGCCTCAAAAGCCTTTTCATGCATACTGAAAAAGACATTAATTCTAATGACGAATCATATTGCATTGAAAGTGCTAATGCTGCAGACATTATGCTTTCTAACACGGTCAAATATATTTTAATTGCTGCTGGTGCAGCAATCTATACAACATTGAAATCATTTCTCTAATGCATTTGAGAATATTTTATGAATTCGGTCAAATTGAATGGGAATCCTTATGAATTTTCATGGAAGCCAAATCGCAGATCCGCTGAGGCTGAATGAATGAATAGCTATTACGGCACCTAATTTCATTAGTTCACCGATATTACCATATCCGATTTCAATGAGTTTGTCCCAAAAGAATAGGAAAAAAAGTAGGCCTACCTCATCATTTGGCAAAGGTAATCAGAATAGCAGATTAACACTTTTCGTACCTTGATGCTGAGATGTTCAACCGTTCTTTTATTCATTGTCGTTTTCATTTCTGCTTTTTTTGCTTAGTGTTTTATTTTGTTGGTAAATCAACAAAAATTTCTCTGTGCATAATTTTTTTGGTAATTATCTGCTGTCTGACGCTTGTGTTCTACTTCCCACCATCTATTTTTCCTCTAATTCTAGTGCTTTATATGGAAAGATTGGAGTTTCGAGTAAGTTTGCCAGAAAGTCTAACTGTATTATAATAAACGACTCCAAAGCCAAGTTAAAGTTGCAGATAAAACTTTAACTAACTATAAACTCTGCGCGCCAATGGTTACTTATCTTCCGAAATATGCTTGACAAACTCATTCAATTGCTCCACTCTGAAATTCTCTGCAGATGATACGGTGCCTCTTTTTTACTCTCCTTCGTGACCAAATCTACCTTGTAAAGTCGAAATTTTCTTGCTATATTACGTTAGAAAACGAACATGATTTTTTCACATGTTCATGTTTTACATGTTATTATTCTGCTGCCAATATGATACGTTTATCCCAATTTTCAACCGCATAATATGAAAATTGCATAAATAGCGGAAATCAGTGAATTATAGACTTTTGCGAGTGTATCAAAGATAGCGGAGCGTTAAAATGTGTTTATTAATTTCATAAGTACTTCTTTTTCAAACTCGTTAACTGAAATGTGAAATGCATACTTGCATGGAGGCTTTAGAGTGGAACCTAGAACATATTTTAACGTAAGAAATCTTTATATTTTGATTACATTATGTTTAACTGTACAACAATATTTTCAAATACACCAACCATATTATGTTTGGGGCAACCAAAATACGTTTGAATTCCCAAAACTTTTTGTCGTTTGTCCAATCAAAATATGTTTGGTGCGAACATAATACGGTTGGCTAATAATTATAACTAGGGGCTGCGCCCCGAACCGCTTCGCGGTTCATCCCCCTTCCGCAGGTCGGCCTTCGGCCTCCCTGCCACCGTCGGCCTACGGCCTCCACAACTACTCGGCCTTCGGCCTCGCCCCTCGCGCTTGAATTGTTGGAATTTGATGTATGGAGATGTTACGTAAAATTATTTAAATATATTTCAGCTCTCGCCTTCCTCTTTACTCGGCCTTCGGCCTCGAGTCAAATGCATATAGTTAACCCAAAAAAGGGAAATTTTTTTAGAGACATTTTTCTTTGTGACTCAACGGTGTATTACAAAATCGTACTGTTTACTTACAATATATTCAATAACGGTAAAAGGTGGTTATCCACACGGGGAAAGACAATATTGTGGGAAATGTTATTCTTTTTAATTCATGTCATACATTGAAGCACCAAATCCCTTTAGAATTGCAGAAGATAGCAGGTGAGGGCTATACATAACGATGGTATCTATACTGTTTTTCGCAGTATTATATTGTTTTTCAGACTCCAATACTGCATAATTGCTTTTTTCCCCAAAATACTGTATTTAAATACTCAGAAAACTTTAATTCTTTAACGTTTCGAAATTCAAATTTATTAATAGCAATGCAAAACGTCAGTGGCAACACAAAACAGTGGCAACACATGGCAAGTGTAAATACATTCAAACGACGAACAGCGAAGTATTTATGGCAACATGTCATATAGATTCGCTTCTTCCTTTCCCCATCGATTACTGTCTTGTCATTATTCATCCTTCTTCAGAACGCGTTACTTTGATTTTGCTTTCCATTATTAATTTAAAAGAATAAAAATGTCGAAATTAAGAGCAAAGACACAAATTTTCATTGAATAAAATTTATACTGCGAAAAATACTGTTTTTTCAAATCGATTTACTGCTTTTTTAAATTTTTAGGTGAAATATACTGTTTTTTGTCCGAAAAAAGATACCATCGTTAGCTATACATAAAAAGGAGGGGTAGATATTAGTGAGCAAAAATTTTCCCTGCGGGCTGACCTCTCTCATGGTGAAAATCGGATCCGAAACCCTTAAGCGCATAAAGAGGTTTCAAGGGAGGGAAAGGAGTTGCTATTAAACTGGATCCGACACCCTTGAGTAAGAGATATCAGAAGAAACGGGGATTGACATCAAAAAGAATCATATCCTTTATTCTTGTCAATAACTGTACCTGTGTGCAAAGTTTGATCAAAATCGGCCGCGCCGTTTTTGCGTGATGCCGGAACAAACATTCAGTCAAACAGACAGAAATACCGACCGACATACAGACAGATGTACAAACATAAATTTTAAGCATAACAAAACCTATAATATTCCTTGTGATATTCCTATTGTGATATTCCTATTGTGATATTCCTATCAAAATTCGAACAGTTGTATCAAAATTTCAGTTTGAAGTCAAACTTTCTAATAAGATTTTTTAAAATTTGTTCCAATAGGACTTTGATGTATGGGAGTTTTATTTAGAATCATATCCTAAATAACTTTTGTTCTTGGACTTTTTAGATAAGATGTTTTTGAGATATTCGCAAAAAACGTTTTCGTTCGTATGGGGGGTACCCCCTAATGGTTCATTTTTGCCCATGAACGAACTTAGCCTCGCATTTTACGAAAAACGCATCTGCTTAAAAATTAAAGTCTGTAGCTCAATCCGTGCGCCCGCAGTCCGCGCCACAGAGTGACGGACGGACAGACGGACGGACGGACATGCTAAATTCAATTTTTTTTTATCATTCTAAACACTCTAATACCCAATTAGTTTTTCAGCCTCCTCACGGGCAAGCTAAAACCGTGTCTTGACTTGGGATTTTTCATCGCAGAGATTTTATAATTGACCAGTCAGAGCTTGAGTTGATGACGATATACAAACGAAAATGTTTTTTGTGAATATCTCAAAAACTGTGTATCTTATCAAAAAAGTGCAAGAACAAAAGTTACTTAGGATATGATTCTACATAAAACTCCCATACATCAAAATCCGATTGGAATAAATTTTAAAAAATCTTGTTTTAACAACTGTTCGAATTTAGATACGAATATCACCATACGGGTTTTCAATAATTGTTAGATTGGCAATTATAGCTTTTGTTATGTTTTAAAATAAGGATCATCAAAATCGGAGCCGCTGGAGCTCTGCGGAAAGAAATCCAAACAAAATCGCTTTGCCTTTTAAATATATAGATTCGTGATCAGCAACCCCGAAAACCCCCTAATGACATTTTTTCCCGGAAAAATGGGAAAACGGATATTTGCATTATCCTTACAGGACCTTCCGTTATGAATTTTGAAAATCTAACACCGGATTCGTGATCAGCGACCCCAAAAATCCCCGAGTGGTACTTTTCAGCCTCCTATTGAGCAGGATTCATGGCGAAAATCACGGTTTAAAAACACCCAAACACCCTTTACCTCCCGTTCACCCCCTTAGCTATAAAATTTCGAAAAATCTCGATGGTTGGGACATATTCTGAAAGTTTCAAGTCTCTATCTTGAGGGGTTTGGGCTGGGCGTCAGGTTAAACGATTTTATATATAGAGCAGATGGTTTTCACTTTTTCCAATAAAGACTCAATTTCAACAAAAAAAAATATTTTGCCACCGCTTAGAATTGAACCCGTACCTGGCGCGATGTAGTTTACACTTATTCAGTAGTAAGAATATAAATTTTAAAGATAAATTAAGTAATAAAAAACAGGCAGTCATTGGGGACTGCCAACAGAAGTGAAAACAATAATATATGTAAGGTAATTTTGTCGTGTATTTATGCCTATATATTTTTTAACCTGAAATTTTGAAAATATATGCTAATAAGCAGTAAATGTCAAATAAAAGTCAATATGCATATTAAGGTTTGAATTCCTGAGCAGCACATGATTTTCTTATACAACAAATAGCTACAGATATTTAATTCTTTCTGTATAAGACTGCCACGTGCTGTTCAGAAATTTTCTGTGTAATTTTATTTTGCTGTATATATTTTTCAAAAAAAATCGATTTTTTGTTATTTTCTGTCTCATTTTATTTTGCTGTATATTTTCCAAAAAAACAAATCGATTTTTTGCTGTATAACAAAGTCACGTGCTGTTCAGAAATTTTCTGTCTCATTTTATTTTGCTCTATACAGTCTTCAAAAAAAAAACCGATTTTTTCTGTATAAAAAAATCAAATGAAAGCAAATCAGCATTCTTAACCCATTTATTCGCCACCCGGTAAGAATTCTTACCACAACTTTGAATATTCATCAAAGCTCATCAAATTACTTTTTCGTTGATTGGGTAATTGGATTTTCCCATTTTTGGCCACAAAACAGACAAAAACCCTCCCAGAAACGTAAAAATACTCGTTTCTCGCCATTGGTAAGAATTCGTATTACAAAACCTTTTTTCACATTTTTGTTTATTTTTTCGAAGAATGTACCGCAAAGCGGTAAGGGGTTGAGCCCTTAGATCATTTTTATTCCAAAATCAATAAAAATTTTCACGTTTTTCTGGAAAAAATACCACATATTGAGCATATCAGAGTATTGGCTATTTGTCGTGGTTAAGAATTTTTACCACAATTTTCCGGAAAACTGTGGGTCGGAAAATTCTGAAACTTTTTGAAAGTCATATTCGACCCAAAAGTAGCTTCCACACGAATTTTGATGGAAAAATTCCCACGCGTCTAAGAGCGGCGAAAAATGGGTTAAGCTGTTAAATTAGCATGTCGGTGACGCGAACTCAAGGTTTTACCCATCCAAAAATCGCACAACGCGCCTAACGAAGTATAATATAAATAAAATAAATAATTTAAGGTCAAAAAAAATTAAAAAAAAAAACATTTTGCCACCACTCGGAATCGAACCCGCACATCTGGCGCATTTTAGTCTAACACTTATTCAGGAGTAAAAATGTAAACTTAAAGATAAATTAAGTAATAAAATATTAAAAAAAGTAAATAGATCAACAAAAAAAAATGGAAAAGAAAAAAAAAGAATTTTGCACCGATAGGAATCGAACCGGTGCCTGGCGCATGGTAGTCCAACTTCTAACTCACTGCACTAATCGAACAGTACGAAATGTCGTTTTAACATTGAAGACTTAGTTAGCGGCATATTTATAATTTTGAAAGGCAAATTACTAATAAAGTATTATTAAAATATCTACAGCTATAGAGCTTTCATTTAAAAAAGGATCATCGAAATCGGAGCCGCTGGAGCTCTGCGGAAAGAAATCCAAACAAAATCGCTTTGCCTTTTAAATATATAGATTCGTGATCAGCGACCCCGATAACCCCCTAATGACATTTTTCCCGGAAAAAATGGGAAAACGGATATTTGCATTATCCTTACAGGACCTTCCGTTTTGAATTTTGAAAATCTAACACCGGATTCGTGATCAGCGACCCCAAAAATCCCCGAGTGATACTTTTCAGCCTCCTATTGAGCAGGATTCATGGCGAAAATCACGGTTTAAAAACACCCAAACCCCCTTTACTCCCCGTTCACCCCCTTAGGGGTAAAATTTCGGAAAATCTCACCTTAGTGAGCGCCTACGCGATGGTTGGGACATATTCTGAAAGTTTCAAGTCTATCTTCATGGATTTGGGCTAGCGTCAGGTTAAACGATTTTATATATAGAGAAGATGGTTTTCACTTTTTCCAATAAAAGACGATGCGTAACAGATATTTTTAATTTTACGTTTAAAAAACTAAATTTCAACAAAAAAAAAATATTTTGCCACCGCTCAGAATGGCGCGATGTAGTTTACACTTATTCAGTAGTAAGAATATAAATTTTAAAGATAAATTAAGTAATAAAAAACAGGCAGTCATGGGGGACCAACAGAAGTGAAAACAATAATATGTAAGGTAATTTTGTCCTGTATTTATACCTATATATTTTTCAACCTGAAATTTTGAAAATATATGCTAATGAGCAGAAATAAAAGTCAATATGCATATTAAGGTTTGAATTCCTGAGCAGCACATGATTTTCTTTTAAAACAAATAGCTAGAGATATTTAATTCTTTCTGTAAAAGAATGCCACGTGCTGTTCAGAAATTTTCTGTTTAATTTTATTTTGCTGTATGATATTTTCCAAAAAAAAATCGTTTTTTTTTGTTATTTTGCTGTATGATATTTTCCAAAAAAAAATCGTTTTTTTTATTGTGTAAGAAAGTAATGTGCTATTCAGAAATTTCCTCGCTAATTTTATTTTGCTCTGTACTGTCTTCCAAAAAAAAATCGATTTTTTCTTTATAAAAAAATCAAATGAAAGCAAATCAGCATTCTTAAGCTGTTAAATTAGCATGTCGGTGACGCGAACTCATAAGATTTTACCCATCCAAAAATCGCCCAACGCGCCTAAAGAAGTATAATATAAATAATTTAAGGTAAAAAAAAAACATTTTGTCACCACTCGGAATCGAACCCGCACATCTGGCGCATTGTAGTCTAACACTTATTCAGGAGTAAAAATGTAAACTTAAAGATAAATTAAGTACCTAAAAAAATATTAAAAAAAAGTAAATAAACCAACAAAAAAAAATTTGAAAAGAAAAAAAAAATTTCGTGTCACCGATAAGAATTGAACCCGGTGCCTGGCGCATGGTAGTCCAACTTCTAACTCACTGCGCTGATCAGGCAGTACGGAATGTCGTGTTACCATTGAAGACTTAGTTAGCGGCATATTTATAATTTTGAAAGGCAAATAACTAATAAAGTATTATTAAAAATGGGGAAAAAAGTAAAACGGACTTATCTACAGCTATAGAGCTTTCATTTAAAAAAAATAGCTATAGAGCTTTCATTTAAAAAAAGGATCATCAAAATCGGAGCCGCTGGAGCTCTGCGGAAAGAAATCCAAACAAAATCGCTTTGCCTTTTAAATATATAGATTCGTGATCAGCGACCCCGAAAACCCCCTAATGACATTTTTTCCCGGAAAAAATGGGAATAAGGATATTTGCATTATCCTTACAGGACCTTCCGTTTTGAATTTTGAAAATCTAACACCGGATTCGTGATCAGCGACCCCAAAAATCCCCGAGTGATACTTTTCAGCCTCCTATTGAGCAGGATTCATGGCGAAAATCACGGTTTAAAAACACCCAAACACCCTTTACCTCCCGTTCACCCCCTTAGTGCTAAAATTTCGAAAAATCTCGTCTTAGTGAGCGCCTACGCGATGGTTGGGACATATTCTGAAAGTTTCAAGTCTCTATCTTCAGGGGTTTGGGCTGGGCGTCAGGTTAAACGATTTTATATATAGAGAAGATGGTTTTCACTTTTTCCAATAAAAGACGATGCGTAACAGATATTCTTAATTTTACGTTTAAAAAACTCAATTTCAACAAAAAAAAAAATAAAAAAAAAATATTTTGCCACCGCTCAGAATTGAACCCGTACCTGGCGCGATGTAGTTTACACTTATTCAGTAGTAAGAATATAAATTTTAAAGATAAATTAAGTAATAAAAAAACAGGCAGTCATTGGGGACTGCCAACAGAAGTGAAAACAATAATATATGTAAGGTAATTTTGTCGTGTATTTATGCCTATATATTTTTTAACCTGAAATTTCGAAAATATATGCTAATAAACAGTAAATTTTAAATAAAAGTCAATTATGTATACTAAGGTTTGAATTCCTGAGCAGCACATGATATTCTTATACAAAAAATGGCTAGATATTTAATTTTTTGTTGTATAACAAAGTCACGCGCTGTTCAGAGATTTTCTGTCTCATTTTATTTTGCCGTATGAAATTTTCCAAAAAAAAATCGATTTTTTGTTGTATAACAAAGTCACGTGCTGTTCAGAAATTTCCTCGCTAATTTTATTTTGCTCTGTACTGTCTACCAAAAAAAAATCAATTTTTTCTGTATAAAAAAATCAAATGAAAGCGAATCACAGCATTCTTAAGCTGTTAAAGTGACGCGAACTCATGAGATTTTACCCATCCAAAAATCACCCAACGCGCCTAAAGAAGTATAATATATGTAAATAAAATAAGTAATTTAAGGTCAAAAAAAAAATTTAAAAAAAAACATTTTGTCACCACTCGGAATCGAACCCGCACATCTGGCGCATTGTAGTCTAACACTTATTTAGGAGTAAAAATGTAAACTTAAAGATAAATTAAGTAATAATATATTAATAAAAGTAAAAAAATCAAAAGAAAAATTTGAAAAGAAAAAAAAAAAGAATTTGTCATCGATAAGAATTGAACCCGGGCCTGGCGCATGGTAGTCCAACTTCTAACTCACTGCACTAATCGAACAGTACGAAATGTCGTTTTAACATTGAAGACTTAGTTAGCGGCATATTTATAATTTTGAAAGGCAAATTACTAATAAAGTATTATTAAAAATGGGGAAAAAAGTAAAACGGACATATCTACAGCTATAGAGCTTTCATTTAAAAAAAAAATCATCAAAATCGGTTCAATAGGAACTCCAGGAGCTCTGTCGAAAGAAATCCATACAAAATCGCTTTGCCTTTTAAATATATAGATTATGAAATGAACATTTGTTTTGTCTTAGCTTTGCCTTTATCAGTCGTGAAAGTTTTTTCTGTTAAACCTGAATTAGGTCCAGTGCAACTGTGGCACTGTGTTATTACCGTGAAGGTTCATGATTGTTTCGGTCTCAGGGGAGTGACGAAGCCAAGTTGCACTGGACCTAATTCAGGTTTAACAAAAAAAAACTTTCACGACTGATAAAGGCAAAGCTAAAAAAAACAAATGCTCATTTCATTTGAATCACAGTCGAAAACCATTTGCATTGTCAATGGAAAATGCACAACAAATTATAATTATGATTAATCTAAACAAATATTGCTTATATTAATCATAATTATAATCTCTGTAATAAAAAGTAATATTAAATTTTTATATAATGAACGGATGTTTTCACACCCGAAAAACTCCTCTCAGCAAGGTCAGGCATGGATGCTATCCTGCTGGACGTCTGTTTCTGCCAGGATTCATGGACTTGAGATTTTTCAACTCGACTTATGTGTGAAGAAAAAAAATTAAACATAACATGTTCAATTTAATAAAGATATGATCTGAGGGATCTTATTTTTAATTCGACAGCTTCAAGATTTCCCCACTTTTTGTGTTAGTCAATCATAATTATGTTGAGATGTAGAATTTACAACAATCTGCTGACATGCAAACACATTTTCATTCATCCCAAGCAAATAGTGTTTGAATATTATTGTCCTCCCGATCACATTACAGTTTTCCAAAATTTTCCTTGTCGGGGAACATAATTGTGATTGGAAAACTAAACACAATACCATAAACAAATTATATAAAGACTAAAGGTGGGTTTAGAAACACGAGCATTTTCATTTTTACTGGCAAAGTGAGTGAAATGCCAGATTTCTTATGACTTTTTCACCAAGTGGGAAAGGGACGGGAAACCACACAGTAAAAATTTTACTGGAAATTTTGCTTGCATGTAGTGGTTTTACTATCCATAATTTTCGTCGACGATAGGAAAGTTATGGCAGTAAACAACAACAAACACATTGGACTTCCCCGCCCTGCCAGCAAAATGTTACCCCTGAATTATGGGGAATTATGGCAGCCAGCAAAAGTAAGGTTAAGTTCGATGTTTATTTGAAAGCTACGCATTTTAAATGGAAACGGGAGGTAATAATAATTATGTTATTAATTATAACATCACACAAAATGATTTTGTTAGGTGAAATTGAAGTGATAACAAACGTATTGCTGCGAGAAGGTGATGTGCAGTGACAGTTCGCCATAAAGTGGAAGGGAAAGTACGTGTGAGACACTGATGTGATCGACTTTTTGCGCACATAAATTTGAATTTCGCTATCCCGCTCACTTTGCCAGTAAAAATGAAAATGCTCGTGTTTCTAAACCCACATTAACAACTCAAAAACCGAAATTCCCGTCATATTGTAAAATTCAATTTAGTGACGAAATTTAAAATATCTCAAGAAAAAAAAAACAGCAACAACTTCAAAGAAGGTTTAAAAGTGTCAAAATACTTCCAGAAACTCAAAATTTTCACAGATTTATTCCAGACGGAAACTTTCTCAAAGAAAAAAAAAACTTTTTCTTTTAAATGAATTTCTAATTAATTTTAAACTCCTAAATCTTTTGAGTTAATATTATGTACAGAAAACATAAAAACCAATCTTAAATCAGTAAAATATATACAATTTTCTTGTATTCGATTTTTTTTGATTTTTTTTTTAAATAACGCATTTACCCCCAAATTTTATTTATATTGTCACTAAATTGAATTTTACAATATGACGGTGAGGGGGAGGGAGAGGAAGTCAAAAAATATTTTTTTGTGACAAGGAATTACCTTTCGAAAATGTTCAATATCATTTCAATCGGTTAAGCCGTTACAAATTTTTAAAGTTTTTGTGATTTCGAGTTTTCGCTGACTTTGACCCCCTCCCCTCCGCCGACCGGACGGTATTCTACCAAACAAAAAAATACGGGTAATTTTTTTTGATCCCTAACAATATCCAATCGAGCAAAGTTAAGAAATCGAACTTAACTGTAATCGAGAGTATGAGTTGAGGTGGAGTTCACCTAAAATTAAAAATGTAGGCAATATTATTTCCTTTAATTTTGATTATATGCATTTTTTCTCACAAGCGCAGTGTTCGAGAAATTTGTATTTAAGAAAAATTGTATGGGAGGTAACCGCTGTAGCTAGCGGTACTTTCCCAAAAGTTGATAGAAAACTATGATTTCGGTAAAACTTCGTGTTGATCAGAGAGTTTGAAAATGAATTGAATGTTTTTCTTCGACCAAGCGACATGCTCCGCTGCTCGTGTGCGCTGCCAACCGCATGCATATCTACTGCTTTGGGGGATTATTTTTCAAAGCTGAGTTGTTAGAGAAAAACAGTCTATATAATTTGTTTATGATAATACTAATTGGAATTCATCGTCTGATTATATTTTGATTCCTCTAATAATTACTAGTACCAGGAAGACCGAGCCAGGGATGGGAAACGTTGTCGTAACGTAACGAAATAACGAAATGATTTTCGGGCTATTTCTTCATAATTACGTTATAACGTTATAGAAATTCAATTCCGTTACAATAACGAAAAACGAAACGAAAAACGAAAAAAAAATATTACGTTTTTTCGTTATTTATTAATTTTTCCTTGTTTTGTTCAGTATTATATTTCTCCACAAAAGTTCATCAAGTATAACCCCACAGACCTGCCACTAGAGCATTCAATCCCGGGTACCCGAAACCCGGGTACCCGGGAATCCCGGCCATTTTCTGGAACCGAAAACCGGGTTTGAATTGGGTAAAATTTTCCGGTTTTCGGTGCTGAAAGCAAGCAATTTCTTACTTGCTAAACTATCAAAATACTGTTCGTTCGCTGCTGAATATATACGAAATACATATTTGTAAGTACATATTTCTGTTAATAATAACTGTAAATTAAAAGATTAATGCAAAAACATAACAAAAGCTATAATTGCCAATCTGGCAATCATTGGAGACCCGTATGATGATATTCGTATCAAAATTCGAACAGTTGTACCAAAATTCCAATTTGAAGTCAAACTTTCCTATAAGATTTTTTAAAACTTCTTCCACTAGAATTTTGATGTATTTATGTAGAATCATATCCTAAACAACTTTTGTTCTTGCACTTTTTTGATAAGATGTACCGTTTTTGAGATATTCGCAAAAAACGTTTTCGTTCGTATGGTCCATTTTTGCCCATGAACGAACTTAGCCTCGCATTTTACGAAAAACGAATCTGCGCAAAATTTCAAGCCTCTAGCTCAATCCGTGCGCCCGCAATCCGCGCCACAGACAGACGGACAGACAGACGGACAGACAGACGGACAGACAGACGGACAGACAGACGGACAGACAGACGGACAGACAGACGGACGGACATGCAAAATTCAATTTTTTTTATCATTCTAAACACACTGGTGTAATTCATTTTTGTGTGTGATGACGGGATCTTGGCGTTACAAACAGTAAGGCAAAGTTAATATACCCTTTGGTTTCACCATACGGGTATAATTAAGCCATTCTATTACATTTTCTTTACAAAGTCTCTTTAAAACAACGACAATATAATAGATTTATATGCGCTCACAGAAAGTATTAAATTTCCTGTAAAGTTAAAATGGTTTTTTTTATGTATAGGCAGGGAACAACTATTATATAGAATGGAAAATAAGAATTTTCCTCATTAACTTCCACTAGAGTAAGCACTACACTATAGAAATTGGTTTTGTCATACACTCGATGAAAAAAATCAAATATGATGTTTTCTTATAATGCCACAGGTGAATTTTTCAACTGTAATTTTCGGATGTACGCTTCCAACGCAAAAAATTTTGTAATTTCTTTTTTTTTTTTGGTAATTTCTTATTTTTTTTTACATTTTCAGCACCGGTTCCAGAACCGGGTACCCGGTTCTCGAAGATTCTAGCACCGAAACCCGGTTCCTTAAAATTGTCTCGGTGCTGAATGCTATACCTGCCACCTGCATAAAATATAATTAAAAATATTGAAGTAGTATTTTTAATCGTGTAGGGGCCACATCTATCAGATTGGTGTGAACGTTCACGTCAGTCGCGTCAGTTGTATCGCATTAGAATAGAACCAAATATTTTTTGAACTCAATGCAATAATAATGCATACACACTCTCTTTATTATCCACCGGTATTTTTTGAACTCTACAATCAAAATGAATGGAAAATTTTCACAAACAACTGTCAGTCGCAAGTGATAGATGTGAACGCTTAACTGGATGTAAAAAACTGATGGAAAACTGACGAGTACCGTAACAGTTGCAACTGATGGAAAACTGATAGATGTGGCCCTTACATAAATCGGATTTTGTTTTGGCCCGATTCCCTCTATTTCTGGAGATACGAAAAAGGAAATCTTTCAAACAACTTTGTTGGTATCGAAAATATTTTCTTTTTAGTAACTCTAGAAGTAGAGTGAATTTCGCGAAAGTGCGACTCAGAATCAGCGACGTCAAAATAGCCTAAAAGTCTATATCTTTGATATTGACCTAAATGTCGATTTTTTAATTTAGTAATCACTATTTTATTTTTATTTTTTTTTGTTTATATTTGTATTTTATTTTTGCTAAGTTTTATTATTTTTTATAGATTTTATTTTTATGGAAACTGAACTGAATTACTTTGTGACAAACTATGTATTATTAAAGTGCGTTTTTTTGTTTTCAGTTTCCATACAATGTGTAACGATATATAACGTTATAACGTAACGAAAAGAAATTTTTTATCGTTACAAAACGAAATAACGTAACGAAATAAAAGTTTAATTTCGTTACGTAACAAAATGTATAACGTTACGATTTTTTATTTCGTTTCCCGTCCCTGGACCGAGCCATGCTCGGCGACCTCAAAATTCTACTTTTGCTGATTTTTGGAGAAAAACTAAGTTCACATTATCTTTACAGAGCTTTCCCAGAGTTTTTAAAGTCCTGACCTAGAAAGCTAGAACTAAAACTAACCCGCGATAACAAAATTTCATAGAAATCGGTTGAGTGGTTATTGAGTAATCGCTGTCACAGATTTTTGAAACGTTGTAGTGGAAAAATCGAAAGCCCTTAGCCCCCTTATGCCCGAGGTCTTCATATTTAGTTTTTCTGTCAGATAGCTATACCGCAGATAAAGATATATCGAAGATATCTTTAACTTGGGCATCTTCATGAAAATTCCAACTCGGTATAGCAACTCTCGAAATAAGGTTCCACAACTCCTGCACACTGGATCGCTGTCACAGATTTTTGAAACGTTAATCGCTGTCACAGATTTTTGAAACGTTGTTTTGAGACACCAGGTGAGGGTTATCGAGGGGAGGGAAAAGTCAGGTTTGTAGTGAAAAAATCGAAAGCCCTTAGCCCCCTTAGTAATACTGTAAAGTTTCATTAAGATAGGACCACCCAATTCGAAGATACCAGGCGAGGGGTATCGACGGGAGAGAAAAGTCAGGTTTGTAGTGGAAAAATCGAAAGCCCTTAGCCCCCTTATGCCCGAGGTCTTCATATTTAGTTTTTCTGTCAGATAGCTATACCGCAGATAAAGATATATCGAAGATATCTTTAACTTGGGCATCTTCATGAAAATTCCAACTCGGTATAGCAACTCTCGAAATAAGGTTCCACAACTCCTGCACACTGGATACAATAAAACACCACCTTGATACAAACTATCGTGACGTCACATAAAGAGGTATTTTCTATAATTGTGTGTTCTTATTAAAGGATTTTCGAAGTGAAAGGTACGATGCAAATTATCCGTTATAGCTTTCGAGTAATTCACCACCTTTATATCTTGTTTCGCGAAGCAAAGAACCGAAGAAATCAATGAAATCGTAGTCGAAATAGTGACATTAAATTTATAATCAAAAGCAGCATCACGGCTTGTTTCTAATCACGAAGGCTATTGTTTTGAACGTTTTATTGTCCGATCGTGGCGCTGAAAGCACTTCTGTCAAATGGAAACGATTTTCGGATTTCTTGTATGGTGTTTGGGATTTTTATCATATCATGATCCAGCGCCGCAATAACTTTTGAAACCTTAGCTACCACACGACCAGTGAGACTAGCCGAAACTTTTGAGAAATCAGCACACGCCCTTAAAAAACAACCTGTCGCAAAAAAACCGTAAAGCCAACAATGGTTGATCTCTGGGTGGCATTGCTCTGCTTCTGAAAATATTTAATAACAATAAATAACAAATTTCGTTTTTACTTATTATGATTAATACAGATTTCAGCTTCAATTCTAGGCAAAAGTGCTTGAAATGTTGCTTTTGTTAAGCGAAATCTCATGACAAATTCACTTTCACTCCAAGTATCAAAATGATTCACCCTTATTTGCAGTACGTAGGGTCTTGAAATGATTGCTGGTTCATCACTGTCAGAGTCAGACAAAATATTCACTTCCATTAACGAATCCATAGGTTTTTTCATACATTTTAACTTTCCGATTTCAATATTTTAATTTTATTCTAAAACTGTTAACAACTGCTTTAAAAAGGGAGTGGTGGCGCTGGGGTAAAAATATACACAAAATTTCAAGATATCTCGACCTCAGACCAAGAGATAACTTTACCCGAGAGTTATCTTTATCTCGATGTTTTTTGCTACGAAGATTTCCATTTTTTTAGATATACTTAGTATATCTCCCAATTGGTGTTATCCGCAGTATATCTGGGACTGAAGACTTCGGGCATTAGTAATACTCTAAAGTTTCATTAAGATAGGATCACCCAATTCGAAGATACCAGGCGAGGGGTATCGAGGAGGAATTTTCTCAGAGGCGAGACCTATCTAGATCGATTCCTTGTCGCCGAAAATCCCTAACCACCAAGTTTCGTGAAAGGGTTTTCGAGATCGTTTGTGCAGACAGACAGACAGACATTCCTCGTATTATATTATAGGATATTACTCCCAATAATAGTAAACCATAATTTTTTTCTTCGTGTACAAACATAATTATGTTTTTACATGAACTTTTTATACACAATTTTGATTTAACACGATTTGAAAAAAACTATCCTCTTTTCCACGAGTTCTTTTAATTTAACTCGATCGACCAAAATTCTAAGAATTTTTTTTGCGTATTACACCACTTTTTTTTTGCGTATTACCAACTCCACAATCACTTCATAATTTGAGGTCGTTACATTCGCGGGGAATTCCCTATTTGTGGGGAATTCCCTGAATTATATAAGCTAAATATGGAATTAGCTTTTTCTGCATTTTGAGTTTGGTGTTAAAAGTAAATATAACAAAAGCTATAATTGCCAATCTGGCAATCACCCGTATGGTGATATTCGTATCAAAATTCGAACAGTTGTACCAAAATTCCACTTTGAAGTCAAACTCACCAATAAGATTTTTTAAAATTTATTCCAATCGGATTTGGATGTGTGGGAGTTTTATGTAGAATCATATCCTAAATAACTTTTGTTCTTGGACTTTTTTGATAAGATGCACAGTTTTTGAGATATTCGCAAAAAACGTTTTCGTTCGTATGGGGGGTACTCCCCTCTATAGGTCCATTTTTGCTCATGAACGAACTTGGCCTCGCATTTTACGAAAAACGAATCTGCGTAAAATTTCAAGTCTCTAGCTCAATCCGTGCGCCCGCAATCCGCGCCACAGACGGACGGACGGACATGCTAAATTCAACTTTTTTTTATCATTCTAAACACACTGGTGTAATTCATTTTTGTGTGTGATAACGGGATCTTGGCGTTACAAACGGAAAGGCAAATCTAATATACCATTTGGTTTCACCATACGGGTATAAAAATTAATAAACATAACAAAAGCTATAACTGCCAATCTGGCAATTATTGAAAACCCGTATGGTGATTTAAGTGAACGGCGAACAGTTGTATCAAAACTCCACTTTGAAGTCAAATTTTCCAATAAGATTTTTTAAAATTTATTCCAATCGGATTTTGATGTGTGGGAGTTTTATGTAGAATCATATCCTAAATAACTTTTGTTCTTGGACTTTTTTGATAAGATGCACAGTTTTTGAGATATTCGCAAAAATCGTTTTCATTCGTATGGGGGGTACCCCCCCCTAATGGTCCATTTTTGCTCATGAACGAACTTGGCCTCGCATTTTACGAAAAACGGATCTGCTCAACATTTCAAATCTCTGGGTCAATCCGGGCGCCCGCAATCCACGCTACAGACGGACGGACGAACGGACAGACGGACGGACGGACGGACGGACATACTAAATTCAACTTTTTTTTATCATTCTAAACACACTGGTGTAATTCATTTTTTTGTGTGATGACGGGATCTTGGCATTACAAACGGTAAGGCAAATCTAATATACCCTTTGGTTTCACCATACGGGTATAAAAATGTTGAAGAATTCTGTCGAATTAAAAACATAGAATTTCAAAAACCAAACAGCCATACTGGCAATGCCGACATCGAGAGACTAATGGCGTGTTCGACTGGCATGCTCTTTTTGCTCTGAAGTTGCTCTAAATTTGCTCACTCTGAGATCTTGTGTTCGACTGAGATTTTTTGATCGCTCGAAAAAGAGTTACGTGTTCGAGTGACGCAAGTACTCCGTATGCGAGCACTAAAAGAGCATTTTTCGAGCAATTTTGTGATCTGCCTAATGTAGTCAGATTTGAGTTGCTCTTTTGAGGTTAAGGCTAACAAAATCGTGTGGAATCGTAAATGGAAGATATTTATGATTTTGATTTCTTGGATTCTTCTTCATCTAGTGAAGAAGAATTTCATTTGGTCAGAAATATATTAGTACAGTGTCAACTTAAGGGGAATATATCAAAATTAATTTTAATTTGTTTTATGCTTCTTCTTGTTCTTTGAGAAATGCTCGACTCCCAAGCAGAGGTGCTCGAAATCTACTCGAGATCTGCTCGAAATACCTTGCTCTAAACTGGGGTAGAGCGTGCTCTGAATCTGCCCTGAATCTGCCAGTCGAAAACGTCATAAATAATACCTTAACCGAAAAAATCAGAAACCTAAATATTGAGGACAGACAACCCATTAAAATCCAAATGCTAAACGCTATGGGCCTTATCAATGAACATTTATAAAGTCGAGTTTAGTTAGTTTTGAAACTAGCGAATTTTAGTAGTTGACTTTTATATTATTACCAATGGCAAATTTAGTTTCGACTCTAACAAAAAATAAAGTATTTTAGTCTTTCATTAAGTTGTTAACATACTAATGAGTTAGCGACAATTCGTTGTTAAGAGCTATTAAAGTCTAGTACTAAAATTCACTAGTTTTAAAACTAAGTAAACTAGACTTTATAAATGTTCATTGGTAAGGCCCTATTTCTCTATACAATAACCAATACCATTGTACAATAAAGTGCACCCCATCCGAAGTTCAAAATCGCAAAATTGATTTCGAAATTATAAAAAAACGAATTGAAGACATGAAACAACATATAATAGAAAAACGAAATGAAAACCGCGAAGAGTATACGGAAACAAGATCTGTAGGGTTTATAAAAAATTATTTGTCCGTCCGTCATAAGGAACAACCCAAATTTCGAAAACATAAACTTCAAAATGTTCATGAAAGCAATATTAAACGTCCTCCTAAATTTACAGACCAGGAGAATATAGGGATGCAACATCGTTAATCAAACCTCGATATATCGAAAATCGATGTTTTTTTTAAGGCGACATCGATGTCAAAAAACATCGTCCTGAAAACATCGATACCTCGATGTTTTTCCGATGTTTTGAAAAAGTTAAATTTTATAAATAACTAGCAGACCCTTCGTTGGCAGCTAAAAGTTATTTGTATAAATTTTAGAATGCCAAAAAACCATAAATAACTTAAAAAGTTTTGGGAAGAGATGTTATCCTTACAGGACCTTCCGTTTCGAATTTTGAAACTCCAACTCCAGATTCGTGATATTCCAAAGCCTATTTTTGCGAGAAAAATTGGAAAAATGACATTTCCGTTATCCTAACAGGACCTTCCGTTTAGCATTTGAAAAATCGATCACCGGATTCGCGATCAGCGACCTCGAAAATCCCTTAGTGTTAATTGTTTCAAGAAAAATTGGAAAAAGGACATTTGCGTTATCCTTACAGGACTTCTCGGTTAGAATTTTGAAATTCCAACACCGGATTCGTGATCAACGACCCCAAAAACCCTATAATGCAAATTTTTCCGGGGCAAAATGGAAAAAAGGATATTTTCATTATCCTTGCAGGACCTTTCGTTTCGAATTTTGAAAATCTTATACCGGATTCGTGATCAGCGACCCCATAATGCCAATTTTCCCGGGGCAAAATGGGAAAAAGGATATTTGCGTTATCCCTTCAGGACCTTCCGTTTCGAATTGTGAAAATCTAATACCGGATTCGTGATCAGCGACCCCAAAAACCCTATAATGCCAATTTCTCCGGAGAAAAATGAGAAAAAGGATATTTGCGTTATCCTTTCAGGACCTTCGGTTTCGAATTTTGAAAATCTAACGTAGCTAAAAACCTGCTCCTGGCAATGCAGATCATTTAGCAAAAAACCGGATAAAAATCGGTCCAGTAGTTTTTGAGTTTTGTAATCACAAACAACAGACAATAACTTAAAAAGTTTTGGGAAAAAATGGTTTCCTTACAGGACCTTCCGTTTCGAATTTTGAAACTCCAACTCCAGATTCGTGATATTCCAAAGCCTATTTTGCGAGAAAAATTGGAAAAATGACATTTCCGTTATCCTTACAGGACCTTCCGTTTAGCATTTGAAAAATCGATCACCGGATTCGCGATCAGCGACCTCGAAAATCCCTTAGTGTTAATTGTTTCAAGAAAAATTGGAAAAAGGACATTTGCGTTATCCTTACAGGACTTCTCGGTTAGAATTTTGAAATTCCAACACCGGATTCGTGATCAACGACCCCAAAAACCCTATAATGCAAATTTTTCCGGGGCAAAATGGAAAAAAGGATATTTTCATTATCCTTGCAGGACCTTTCGTTTCGAATTTTGAAAATCTTATACCGGATTCGTGATCAGCGACCCCATAATGCCAATTTTCCCGGGGCAAAATGGGAAAAAGGATATTTGTGTTATCCTTTCAGGACCTTCCGTTTCGAATTTTGAAAATCTAATACCGGATTCGTGATCAGCGACCCCAAAAACCCTATAATGCAAATTTTTCCGGGGCAAAATGGAAAAAAGGATATTTATGTTATCCTTTCAGGACCTTCCATTTCAAATTTTGAAAATCTACATAGCTAAAAACCTGCTCCTGGCAACACAGATCATTTTGCAAAAAACCGCGTAAAAATTGGTCCAGTAGTTATTGAGTTTTGTAATCTCAAACCAACAAACCAACCAACCAACAAACTTCCATTTATATACATATGTATATATAGATTTAGTCACCTGGCGGATGCTCTACTGTGGGTGGAGCGCACCCAGGTAGAATTGACACGGTTTTAATTCTTCTTATACGTTGAACCACCAAAAACCGTTAGTTTTCGAGATATTCGCAAAAAACTATTTTTTTTTAAATACCGACATATCTTCATAACGGCTTGAGATACGGAGTTCTAGTAAAAGACATAAATGTAGCAAATTTTATTGTCTCCAAGTTTTGTAATAAATAAGACTACTGGAAAATTGTTAGTTTCGGAATCAATCGCAAAAAACGAAATCGTAGTTTTTAAAAAGCCGCCGTTTTGGTTACTTCCGGTTAACGGATTTCCACATCAGGACCCAACTTCTCTGTAAATTTTTATGGCTAGCTCTGGTATTTTTTGTGAAATCTTGTCGAAAGATGAAACCGAAAATTGATACCAAAGGAAATTTAAACAAATCTTTAAGTAGAGTGGCTATATTAAATTTATCTAAAAACTAGTCCCTCTAGTCCTAAAATTAGTTTTCTCTACTAATTTTATGAAGAGTAATTTTCTAACATCGTGGATAACAACATCGATATCTCGATATATCGGCCTGTTCAACATCGAGGTTAAAACTCGATATTTTTCAACGATACCTCGATGTTTTGCAAACATCGAGGTATCGTTGGCATCCCTAGGAGAATAACAGTTTTCCTATGGATGATAGTACTGTTGGTTCTAGTAATGCCCCCATCGTCCCAAGCGGTACTAACAATTGAAAAAATTAATTCGGAAACCGGATATGCAGAAATCAAAATGGACAAAGTCGAAATCGTAAACAAATCGGACATAATTTTACACATTATACACCCTTCCGAAATTATTAGTGTTATTAAGGACCTGGAAAACAACATTAAGAACTTAAACATAAAAGGAAAAAACTCTTTTACGACAAATTTCGTCTCTCACAACTAAAACATTAACACTGTTTCCCAGTAGAAGCAAACGAGGTTTAATAAACTTTGTGGGATCAGGGTTAAAGTGGTTGTTCGGAACACTCGACGAGAACGACCAAATCAATATTGAGGCCCACTTAAATGTAGTTAAACAAAATAGCCATCTTGCAATACAAGCTATTAACCAACAAATTAAAATAAATGAAAATTTTAATAACTCCCTAACACTTCTAAAAAATATTTTAGACCATGACAGAAAAAAAATTAATTCCGAATTAGAAAAAATACAAAATGTCGAACAAGAAATTTTAGGAAAAGAAATATTTTTTGAACAACAACTAAGAATAAATACATTACAAGAACACATAACAAAAATTCAGGACAATACTATATCAGCCCGAGTAGGAATAGTTCTGTGGTCACAAGGAAAAACCGCTTAAGTCGAGTTATGTAGTTTTAAAGGTTGGTGCATATTTGAATTCTCCTTATCCAGTTCTATATTCTGTCAAAATTTGGTTTTCATGCTGTACCCCTATGAGGAATGGCAGAGCAAAAACCATATAGCCTAAGTCAGTTTTGCTTGCAAAAACAAAAATAATCAAAACTTTAAACCCAAATTACTCAAAACACGCTTTTTCGACTTATGCGGTTTTTCCTTGTGACCACAGAGTTCATCCCGATATCTTAACCGACACAGAAATCAGGGAATACAATATTGATCTAAAAAAACTAAGCAATTTGAAAGTCGGTATTGTAAAGCATACTGACAACTATCATTTTCGCTATAAAAATTCCTGTAGAAATCTTAGAAGTAGATAAAAAATTAGTTGTTACCTAACGCGAATTCACAAGGCAAACAAATCGATGAAGATATGGAATATATATTAAAAATAAAAAACAAATCGTTTACTTTTGACACAAATCTGTACGCTAATGAACTGAAATTAAGTAAAAATTGTGTTTTCAAGGGTAACTGTAAATTTATTAAGAGTAATGGAGAGGAAATAATTGAAATAAGAAACGATTTTCTGATCCTAAATAACATTAAAAACAAAGAATTCAAAAGTTCTTGCGATGAAAGAAAAATTAATCTCACCGGAAATTTTCAAATAAACTTTAATAATTGTTCAATCGAAATAAATAATGTCAAATATTGGAATAGAAGAACTACATTCGTTGAAAGATTTGTGACAGCGCCGGCTCTATGGTTCTATGCGCCCTATGCAAGTTATTTTTTTGCGCCCTATGCAAGTTTTTTTTGCGCCCTTTTTGTTTGAATTAAAAAAAAAAGTGTAGGGTAGGAGCGGGCATGTTGAATTACCGGGCATGTTGAATTATTGCAAAATTTAAAAAAACTACTCAGTCAATTTTGACAGCGATACCTTATTTATATCGTAATTGACAGGAATATGTGTGTTTTTGGCTCTAAAAGTAAATATTAGACTATACAGTGATTGACCCATTTCTCATATAAATTTTTGTCAATCTGGAAATTTTTTGTATTAAAAGTGTTGTGCAACACCTCTAGAATAAAAAAAACCTCGTGGGACATTCAAATTTATTGTTTTTGTGATTTTTCTAAGAGAAAATATCAAAAAAGTGGGTTGCGGGTAAGTTGAATAACGGTTTGGCGGCCAAGTTGAATCATTTTTTTCTTACGTATTTTTTGTTTTTTTGACGGTTGTTTCACATTTTCCTTGTTCTTTTATCAATTTTTGTTTGTTTCTTGATGATTTTTTACATTTTCTATAAAAACGCAGCAGGAAAACAATCAAAAATTGGTCAACTAAAAAAACCAAACAAGCGATTAACTAAATTGTAAATTTCATTTTTTTTTCATATTTACATTATATAATGTATATTAAAATTTTTTTGCTTAATAAAATACTTTATTTCATTCTTTTTTTCTTAAGAAATAACGTTTTTTCATTCTTAAGTATGAAAACTTACAATTATTCAACTTACCCGCACCACTTGCAAATCGGCGGGCATGTTGAATCACCCTTTAAATTGAGCTGGAGGGCAGTTAATAAAACATTTAAAAAAAAATTTCTTCTATAAAATGTAGTCAAGGAATCCCTCTATCGAATGGTTTAACCATTGGAGCGATATGTGATTTTATGTGCGCGCTACAACCTAAATTCTAAAAAGTAATTCAACACGCCCGCTCCTACCCTACAGATAAGTAAATAAATTTAAAGGCACAAAACGTTTTATGTAAAATAATTCATACAAATAAAATAATTACAAGTTCAACGAATTATAATAGTTCAACATAAAGTATAAAAAAAGTTAATATTATTTTTCTTGCTTTTAAATTTGCGGATTCTTCAATTATTTCATTAGTGTCGATTTTTTCACAAATATCTCTTTCAATTGCTATCATCGATAACTAATCGCTCCTGCGATAATTTTTAATTTCGAAAATGATCTCTCACCACTTGCAACTGAAACTGGAAGACTCAAAAATATTCGTAAAGCAACAGTTACGTTCACGAATATATTTTCTAGCAAATTCGAATAAAATATAGATCACAAAAAATATTTGAATTTGTATTTAGAGTTTTCAAATATTTTTTTTAATAAATTAAACACAGAAATTTTTTTTGAAAAATTTTTGTTTACACAAATATAAAAAATGAAAAATATATAATTATTTAAATCGAAAGAGGAAAGGCGCCCTTTAGATCGGCGCGCCCCCATGCCTTGCATGGTCTGCATATTAGGTTGAGCCGGGCCTGATTTGTGATACCAAAAAACGAATATATAAATATAACAAATCATAATCTAACATTTGATGAAATTGCTTTTTTGATCAAATCAATAACATTAAAGAGATAAAAGAATTCAAATTCCATAGAATTGTGAACTAAAGTCTAGGTGGAACCACTATTGTTATACTGATAATTTTGATAATTTTTATTGGATCTCGAGTATATAAAAGCACTAACATTAAAATAAACTTAAAACCGAATCTTAAATTAAACCAGGGGCCTTATCAGGGAACTCGAATCGAAAGTGAAATGTACGGAAAATTCTGAAACGGTATCAGCTAACTCGATTTCGATCAAATATTTGTCATTCATTTTCGGAAATTTACTCGAATAGGTTGCAGTCGTCGGATTTGAAACTCGAAAACGAAATATGAGTAGTTTTAATGTTTTTTTTATTTCATTTAAGGGTATTTTAAATATGTACTAAATATAAATGTTCGTTGTCCAATAATGTTGATGTGTGTTCCATCAACACATCCTATAACTCCATTTTATCATTTTGTATACCATTTTGGAGGCAGCGCTAACGGATCACTTTTATCCCTTACATTTTTTCTGATAATCCTTGGACTGGAAACGCCGTCATCACTTTCATCACTGATATCCCGACACTTGAAAATGCCCGACACTTATTATTTTTTCAACAACAAAAAAAAACGGAAAAATTAGTAAACAATTTGAAATCGTATAACTAATATTGACAGCTAAATATAAGCACGAATTTATCAAGCTACCAGCAGGTTCCTTGTTTTCGATTAATTTATGGCAGTACATTTTACTCGAAACGAAAGTTTTACATGATACCAATGAAATCCGTTTTCGAGTGTGGTGTTCGAGTCGATTTGATTTTCGATTCGAGATACATGATAAAGCCCCAGACTTCAGATAACGAGAATCCTGCCTCCGAAGTACAAAAATTTTCAGATTTGAAAAAAAATATGATGCTTGAAATTAATATAATTACATTGCTATTATGTAATACAAAAATTGTAGAAATATATATGAAATATTATAGAATTTTTATCCATTATTGTATATATAAAAAAAAAATATAAAAAATTATAACATCGTCAAATTCCATAAATAATGAAATTTAACGAGCTTTTCAATAAGTTAAAATAATTCCAAGTGATGGGAATTGATTGAAAAGCAATTCTAACCGGATGCATACCATACGGCAACCGTTCTCACGATAATTTTGCTTATTCAACAATTAAGCAAACTGTATCGATTCTAATACTATGTTCACACCGACGCAAAATTACGTAATTTCGAAGATTTTCGTAATTTTGAACGAAATCTTCCTCGAAACCACGAGATTTCCAGTACATTAACCTGTTTTCAAAATCACTAAAAGTATGCAATTTCCACAAAATTAGGAACGAAATCAAGCAAAAACAATGAATACAACCCTGCATCACTTATTCAGCTCTCTTGAGTACATAAGTTTTGACATTTCTGCTGGATTGGAAAGACGGAGATATAAGAAAAAGAAGCCGTGTTCCGCACACGAAGAGGATATTTTAGTAAACCTGTGATCTGAAAAAATAAATAAATGGACATGTTTATGATGCAGTTAACTGCATATTTAAATATGAAATGGAAAATAATTGTTTATTTTCATTACAGATCATTTCCATTTTCTTCTAAAGTGTCTAATTCTGTTTGCACATATTTCATCGATGTTTTGAATTATATTATTCATCATATTACTAAAATTCATAGCAATCCTACACTAAAATTCATAGCAATCTTGTAGTTGAAATGTCAAGCAAAATTACCTTAACCTCTGTGTGAACATTTTGGTTTAAGATTTAAATCATTTCGCAAAATTACGTGATTTTGCGTCGGTGTGAACTTAGTATAATATTAAAAATATAATTAATATAATCAGTCTTGACTTAAGTCTGGGACGGTAACGACTCTCCGAAGAGTAGTCGAAAATTGTTTAAAAAGTTGTAAAGTTTTTGATAGTAATAAAGATTAATTTTTTGTTCTTAAAAAAGTTTCGTTTATCAAACAATAAAAACTAAAACAACATAACTCGCGCGCAAAAATCAAATAAGACGATTTCCTGGGAGCGGTAGACCCATTTCAGTAAGGACTCCAGTGTTAATTAGGGCAATTAAAGGAAGGATCAGAAGGAATCAGAAGGAATGTGTTTAGGAGCATTATTTGTTTCAAACACTTGAATCATGAAGTGTTTAAATAAAACATAAAAATGTTTATTCTAAACAATAAGTGTTACAGATAATCATTATTATTGGTTACTATAAACATTTTTGTATTGTTTATACAATAATATACATTCTTATTGTTTGCGTCAAATCTCGTTTGGGACGAACATTAATTTTTTTCAGTGTAGGGACCAGCAAAAGAACTGATCGTTTATACACCTATTGTGCTTGCCGGATAGTAACTAGTAATATAAATAACGCATAAATTTCTGCTCTGCACTTAAGTACTAATAACTAATAGTTACAAAATATGAAAAAAAGCATATTTCATGATTAAAAAAACACCTCCAACAAACTCTAAGTTTGTGGGGACAAACTCTAATAACTTTTTGTTGAATTCTACTTCATGCAATGAGGGAAACATGTGTACTTCATTTCATGAAGCAAAATTACAAACCAAAGTAAAGTAATTTTCAACACAAACATAAGAAAAGCTAGAATTGCCAGGGGGCATCCGTCAAATACTATGATGACAGATAGGGGAACCCGGGACTAGAATTAACAGGGGTAAGAATTAACAAGCCTATTCCCGCCGAAATATACGAGCCACAATCTCGAAATTTGGTTTTTGCCCATCATTCGATAAGGTCGATCATATCGTGACTCATCAGTCATAAACAGTTCATTGCCAGTGAGGGTTAAGCACAGAGACCGAATTTTAGCTGGTAAACGAACTTTGTATGGTTTGCAATATTTTGATTTCTGCTTTAGTTTTGTATATTATTGAATATAACTTTGTCGATAATGTAAGTTAATGTAGCTGTAATTAATAATGTCCTTTGATTTTATTACAGTCCTTAACTATATTTTTGGTACGATTAATAATTCAAAAAAGTAGTCTCGGGGCTAAAATTAACAAACCCATTGGGCAAGAATTAACATGTTAATGTCATAGACATAGAGTAAGAATTCTCATACTATGTTTTTATAGATACAAATTATGTATAAAAAGCTTCGTTGAAATCTTTTTTTAGATAATAATAATTGTTTTTCATAATTAAGGACTTTCGGTTTAACCGCGTGAATTTTAAAAAAGAAGTAAAACTTACTTTTTATTTGCCGAGACGTTTCGGTTAGAGCATGTGCTAACCATGGTCGCTCGAGGACTGGTTTTTGTTTTTGGTTTTTTGTGCTCTGTGCCAATGTTTTTTCTGCTTGTTCAGATGTTAACTCATCACACTTGTTGAAAAGTGCGACGTCCATGTTTTGGGCGAGATACAGATGCACGTCATAGAGTTCCCTGCTTATCTTGTCTAATTTGTGGCGATGATCCCTAATTTCGCTTTTTAACAGCACTTCACTAGCTTTGTTTAACACTTTTTGTGACCCTTTCAGATGTTTCATAGGGCGTAATTTGACACAAATAGGGATAACATTGTGATCACGACAACTTTTTAAAAACGCTAGAGCACTTATTAAACGCGACCGTTTTTTGCGAAGAACTCGGAGACGTACAAAAGCTCGGTGTAAATTTTCACCGTAGAAATTCACTATAATTGATTTAAGGCTTTCGCGGTTGCTTAATGCCATAATTAAGGACTTTCGGTTTAACCGCGTGAATTTTAAAAAAGAAGTAAAACTTACTTTTTATTTGCCGAGACGTTTCGGTTAGAGCATGTGCTAACCATGGTCGCTCGAGGACTAACCATGGTCCTCGAGCGACCATGGTTAGCACATGCTCTAACCGAAACGTCTCGGCAAATAAAAAGTAAGTTTTACTTCTTTTTTAAAATTCACGCGGTTAAACCGAAAGTCCTTAATTATGACATTAAGCAATCGCGAAAGCCTTAAATCAATTATAATAATTGTTTTTGTTTTTTAAAAAGACTTAATTTTTTTGTTAATTTATGTTCCTTGAAAATGATATTTATTTTGTTTATTTTATTAGTTTTTGTGATAAGGAATATATCTGTGGCCACAAGCAATAACCGCTTGTGTCGATTTAACACTAGATTGCCCAAGTCAAGCAGTCAAAATGACTGCTTTTGGCAATATAGGTAAACATATATATATATACCGGAAATGAAGGAGGGGGGAGGTAACTACAATTATTAATAAACGCATTTATATGTTGTACAAAAAGTCACAAAATTCTAACAAATTGTGTCAATATATACATAATTGTTTTTCTGATTGAAATTAAAAAGCAGTCAAAATGACTTGCTTGGGCAATCTAGTGTTAAGAACGAAATGAGTTATTAATACTAATGGGTTCTCCATGCTGTAATCTATATACACAAAAAATTTGGTCTTCCTATCATTTTTCTAACCAGGAGCTTTGGTCGAAAAACATAATCACTTATGTCCCAATAATAATGTATTACACATTCAATAAACACTTAACTTTAGTTACATGTCGCCTATGTGGTTTTTTCCTTAATATTTTATAAAATATAAGATCATTTAAGTCTACTGTAGCACGGATTAATTGCCCTTATAAAGCAATTAATTTAATGAAAATCCGGATCCAGTTATCATTCAAACTTTTTTCAGAAAATGATTTTCATCTTTGTACTCCGATTACTCAAAATCGCAATTTTCGACATAAGCGGTTATTGTTTATTTTATAATTTTTGTGAAAAAAATTCTGTTCTTTAAATTATTTCCATGTTAAAACTTATACTAACCCCATCGCTGTTAAAACTAGCCCCATGACTGGGGTTAGTTTTAACAGATGACATTTTTTTCATAAAAATGTTTTTTTTCCATAGTGACTACCTGGTTGAAACTTTGTTTATTTCTTATGAAACTGTTTCCTTTGCATGGGGGAGGGTGGAAGGGATGGTCCTATTTTGCCCGTTCAAGAACTTAGTCTAGCCATTTACGAGAAATGTAACTACACAAATTTTCAAGTCTCTAGCTCAATCCTTTCGAACGTTTTGGTGTCCACGGACGAGCATGTGGAAATCAAAATCTTTTGTCATTCTTAACACTCTGGTGAAAACTCAAGTAAAATTTGAAAAAAAATACGAATAAAGCCCATTGCGCAGAAGTATCGTGCTTTTTTCAAGTCCAGTCAGAAATTATTTTCTTTTTGGATTTTGGTTCTATTGTCGCCTTTTGTAAATTCTTGTACAAGAGACACGAAGCGAGAATAAATGCGATTTTTTTATGTCCGCAGTTGTTCATTTTCAAGATTTTGATTCCTTATATTAATTGTATTTTGATAAGCAAGTAAATCTTTTTTATTCAGGGTTCGGATAATATTCGAAATTCATTCAGTCTCAAGCGAATTTTTTTTTTTTTTTGAAGAATTTTAGAATTCATTCTTTCGCGAAAGACATGGACTTGATTCCATTATTTTCGCGAGAGAATAAAAACCATTTATTCCCAACATTAAACATAACAAAAGCTATAATTGCCAATTTGGCAATTATTGAAAACCCGTATGGTGATATTCGTATCAAAATTCGAATAGTTGTACCAAAATTCCACTTTGAAGTCAAACTTTCCAAAAAGATTTTTTAAAATTTATTTCAATCGGATTTTGATGTATGATAGTTTTATGTAGAATCATATCCTAAATAAGTTTTGTTCTTGGACTTTTTTGATAAGATGCACCGTTTTTGAGATATTCGCTAAAATATGGGGGGTATGGGGGGTAGCCCCCCCCCCCCCCCCCCCGCCCCTAATGGTCCATTTTTGCCTATTAACGAACTTAGCCTCGCATTTTACAAAAAACGCATCTGTGCAAAATTTTAAGTCTCTAGCTCAATCCGTGCGCCCGCAATCCGCGCCACAGACAGACAGACGGACAGACAGACGGACGGACATGCAGAAATTAAATATTTTTATCATTCTAAACACACTGGTGTAATTCATTTTTGTGCGATGACGGGATCTTGGCGTTACAAACGGTAAGGCAAAGTTAATATACCCTTTGGTTTCACCATACGGGTATAAAAAGGTGATATCTCTAGAGTGGAAAAAATGTTGTTTTACGGTTAAAGGCAAAATTCTAGACGGTCTATAATTTCAAACTTCGACTTTTCTAAAAAAAAAAATCCGTAAATTTTTCAACCGTAAATTTTCAAAAAAAAAATTTCAGATATCAATGCCAATATTTCGAAAAGAAAATCGGAAAAACAATTCATTTCGTTAATTTTAGATGTACTCCGAAACTACGCGTTTTCGTTGTCATATGTATGAACAAAGTAGAAAAGAATAAAATGTTCTACAACTTTGTCTTTTACTAGAACTGGATATATGAAACTGTTATCGAGATATCCCAGATTTGGCTTCTATCTTAGATGTGAAATCGCAAAAAAAGAATATATGGTATGCCTAGTTCCAGTAAAAGATAGATGATCATCGAAAAACGCGTAGGTTCGGAGTATATGGCGAAATACTGAAATGGCACGTTTTTTCGATAATTTCAGTTTTTCGCGATTTTCTCGAAAACTAACGGATTTTTCGTGAAGAAAATAAAGGGGACAAGATTCCCCACAACATTGAGCGTTTATTTTTTATCTGAAAATTTTGAATATTTTGCAAAACCTGTGCTGTTCAAAAATGTTCTGTGTAATTTCATTTTGCTCTGTAATATTTTCCAAAAAAAATTTTTGTTGTGCCCTATGCCCTAGTTCAAGGAGTTCTGGCTGGGCAATCAAAACAATGAAAAAGAATACATATTCTTTTTTGTTGTCAAACCCTTCAACATTCGACTAAAACCATCGCAAATATTTTTCCCGTGTAATTTTGCGAAAAAGTTCTACTCATCAGTAATTTCGAAATTATCAAGATGCATCGACAGATTAATGATTTTTTTTCGGTTTTTATAATGTGCCGCAGATCTATCCGAAAAGTTGTGAATTTTTTTATATTAATGAATAGATTGCTGCTTAGCTGTTGTTCTAGTGGAATCCCTGTACAGCATCCTAGTGGACAAATGAATAGTTTTCTGAGAAATCCATTAAAACTTTAAATTCGTTTTCTCAGAAAATAAATGTTAGCTCTTTTAGGTATATACTTAATCTAGTCATAAATACAAGGAAAAATTGGTTGCCAAATGAGAAAGTATTGATATTTTTCAAGAGAAAAAAAAATCGCTTTTTTGGGCTACTTAATAGCCATAAATCATAGAACACATTGTTGGAAAAGCCCGTTATTTGATTTCACACCAGCTATCTAACGGTGGAGTCAACAGGGCTGCAAAATACGCGCTCGATCTATTGAAAAATTGTCCAATGTTTTGAGTGAAATCCTTCTTCAAGGACTCAATACTTTGATGTCTTTTCGGCAAATCATACTCTTTACAGTCCAACGGGTCTATAGTTCAACGGCTTAAGGCAGTGGTTCTTAACCGGTGCTTCGCATAGCACTGGTACTCCGTGAGCTTGTTGCAAGTGCTCCGCGAAATATTTGTGTGAGCTCGGTTTCTCGACATTAACCAATATAAAAACTAAGGAACGCGCAACACTTACTAATTTAGACGAAGAATTGAGAGTAGTTATATTAGACCTAATATCGCTGAAATCTGCAAAAACCGACAAGCTCAGGTATCACATTAAATGATTTTCGCATCAAATAAATTTCATTCGAATATATAATATTTATTTATTTATTTTTTTAATTGATGTTATTTTTAACTGTTATGTAATAATCAGTTTAATTTTTAATAAAAGTTATGTCTGTTGGTTTTTTGACTCTTTGATTTTTGTGTTCCGCGAATTTTTCTTCTGATCAAAAGTGCTCCCTGACTTTAAAAAGGTTAAGAATCACTGGCTTAAGGTCTAGACTTCCGGGGAGCAGACTTTTGGAAGGCTGAAGCAATACAAATCGATTACGTGCCATTTTTGTGAAAAAAGGGCGCAAACGCCAGCCAAAGTTGTCCAAGAAACTGTTTAAAATGTACAGTGAAACAGTTTTCAAGTATTCAAATTTGTTGCTAAGTGAATTGATCATTCAATCCTAGACATCTAGATTTGACCATTTGACATAAATGCATTTACATGAATAGCACTTTGAACCATCATAACTTCTGATTCCATTGAGATCCCAATTTGAAATTTTGGTGGATTATAGGTAAAATAGTGAAGAATTAGTATTAAAAAAATTGTGATTTTAAAACATGCCGTTTTTAGGAAAATCACAGGATTAAGGATATTCTTGTGATTCTTGATAATAAAATTCTTTTTATAATTTCTATAGTTAAGTCTCGCCGAAATCGGGTCCAGACGTTGGTCGATTTATAATGGAATGACTAACATGACAATTATGTGTAGAAGATAATATCGCTCAAAGGGAAAGTATTGTAGTCATGACGAAACTACCAGAAGAACGGAAGCAGATAGAAAATTTTGAAATTTTTTGTAAATAAATTTTACAAATATCGTTGTTATCTATCAACTTTTGGGAAAGCAACGGGAGCTATAACGGGTACCTCCCAAACAATTTTTTTGAAAAAATATGATTTTTGAAAAATGAATATAACAAATTTTTAAGCATATCAAATTTTCTACATTTTTTGCTTTAATGTTTTTTTTGTCTCTCTAACGGTTCTCAAGATATTAAAAAAAAATCAGTTTTTTGAAAATCTCTCGAAAACTGCACTTTTATAGGAAATAAAATTTTCTTCATTTTTATTCTCTATATCAGCGTTTTCCAAACTGGGAGGCGCGCCTCCCTAGGGAGGCGTGGACTACCCAAGGAGCATTTTTCGGTTGGGAAGTAGTCCTATGGCACACGAACCGACTGAAAGTCATGACTCACGACCGTCCTTATGACTGAAATTGTGGTACTGAAGAAGTGCTGGCGACCCAAATACGACTGAGTGGCGAATAGCCGCTACCGCCTGAAGACGTCGAATATCCCGCGGTAGAACTTTGATAAGTCTGCCGAAACCCTACGTAAGTCGGTTGCAAGGACCCTTTTCACGACCGGGAGAGAAAAAGCAAGGTGTATGTCTCGTAGAGACGGCCAGAAGACGTGGATCCGCCGACAACGATCGCCAATAGATATTTAAGTAAGAAATTTTAGTGAAAAGGAAATTAAGGAAACAAATTTTTATTTAAAACATAACAAAAGCTATAATTACCAATCTGGCAATTATTGAAAATCCTTAAGTGAACGGCGAACAGTTGTATCAAAATTCCAGTTTAAAGTCAAACTTTCTAATCAGATTTTTTTAAAATTTATTCCAATCGGATTTTGATGTATGGGAGTTTGATGTAGAATCATATCCTAAATAACTTTTGTTCTTGCACTTTTTTGATAAGATGCACCGTTTTTCAGATATTCGGTTTCATAATTTTATAATATAATAATTTTATTTATAATAATAATTTTATATAATAATTTTATTTATAAGTAATTGGTATGAAGTAAATATCATACATACAGTGTACAAAACACTCCCATTTCTAGTCTTTCGTTCAAATTAGTTATATATATTATGACTAGGGCTGCCAAAAATATGCATTTGCATATTTCTTCTCGTTATGATTTCGGCTCCGGGAGTTTTTTATTCATCCGAATCAATAAGTTTAGAAGCGAATGAAGGTCACTTGTTGTTGCATATTTCGCATATTTGACACGTTAGTGCATATTTGCATATAAATGCATATAAATGCATATAATTCATATTTAATTGCATATTTTACAACTTTCATGAACAACCAAATTTTTTTTGTACAATTCAAATTATAATTCGACTGTTTCAGCTAGAATAAATATTAAAAATAAATAAATATGTGTTTTTACTTTCTTCTACGAAGTATAATACAGTATTGTATTCATGAAAAATTTCAACCTTCTAATTTAACCTAAAAAAACATTTCCCGATCACTCCTTAGTCGATTGGAGTCATATTACAAGAATTTCTGTATGCCAGTCTGTCAGTCTGTGTACAAGATTTCTCAAAAACTAATAGAGCTAGAGCCATGAGATTTTATAGGCACATTTGGTCCTGGACTTAGCAACAAATCCTATCAACTTTTGGTGGAAATCTGTTAACCGGAAGTATCCAAAATGGCAGTTTTTCAAAAATCGCAATTTCGTTTTTCTCGATTTACTCCTAAACTACGCGTTTTTTGGAGAAAATAAAATTTCCCACACTTTTGTCTTTAGCTATAACTCGATATCTCAACCTGTTATCGAGATAAACCGTTATTTCAAAAAGATTAATTTTTTTCCATTATCTCGAAAAAAATGGTTTTTTGCTTACTGTATATATGAGATGAATTAATGAGAATGGCATTCTGCACAATTTTGTCTTTTACCGTTATCCGTTATCTTTTACCGTTATTGAGATATTTTCATTAATATGTAAAAAATCATATTTTTGCGAATTACTTGCAAACTAACAGTTTTTCGAAAAAACTTTTGAAAAACGAATTAAAGGCAATGAAATTTTCTACATTTTTACCTTTTACCGTAAATTGATATCTTTTACCGTTCTCAAGTTATTTCAAATTTTGTACATTTTGAGGTCGTCTCTGGTTGACAAAACGATAGGGATAGCGTAAATTGCGCAGGGTCGTAGATTTTGTGGAAGAAAGTTTTGTGGTAGCAACAACTGAGATTTTTCTACAAGTTTTAACCCCGATTATACCATAGACAATATGAAGTATTGAACATATTTTCGAAATATCTTAAAATTTAACAGTTGCAATTTAGAAACAAGTAAAAAATTTTTTTGTCACACGCCATCCAGACCTGCCGGAAACTCTGACATAAATGTTAGCAGAAATGTCATTAGAAAAGTCTGTTGTGACGTAGGTGGGCTGCTGATTATGGCATGACATTTCAGTTCCAGAAATGCGTTGAGCAATAAACAACTCAGAGTAGTAAATATGACGATCTGTGATTTCACTTTTTTCTTTAAAATCTCCGCACTAAAATGAAATTCGCCCTCCTGCTGCCCCCACGATGCATTTTTCAAATCATTTCTTTGTAGAAATTACTTTTAAACAGCATTCGTTTATAGAACGGAGCATCTCTGCAGATGAAAAATTAGAATCCGCCATCTTAAATTCCATTTCTGTTACGATTTCTGTTAGCAAAGATGTCAATGTTAGACTTTTATGTCGTAACAGCTGACATTTCAATCTTCACTAGACATAACATCAGACGTGACAGCGACACTGACGGCATTCATGGCAGGTGTGGATTAGTAGTCAGTCAAAATGTCAATCTTTTTTACAGACTATTGTTTTTTCAATTTTTTTATTTTTCACATAAGTCGAATTAACCACATTTTAACAAGTTCCGTTCACTATTTTGGGTGAAATATACTATATTTCGCATTTTTAATGTTTTTAAAGTGCATATTTAAGTGCATATTTTGCCATTTTTAGTGCATATTTTTGGCAGCCCTAATAATGACGAAGGTTTTACATAAATTTACTACTATTTCATCGATTCTACTACTATTTTTCGGCCGATTTACTACGATTTCGAAGATCAAAAATCTCACAACCCTGAACACAACTATAATGCTGGGAGCGAAATATCGTTCTCTCACTAGTAAAATGCATACTTACATGTGTGTGTGCATCATACCAAAAAGCCATCGCTCGAGGCTTTCATTCATTTTTATGCGAGACCCACAAACCGCTTTGAACAAGAAGCGAAAACTTAAATAGAAATCATTTTCGTTTCCAAGAACGAGAGTCGGAAACCACAGCAAACGCTTTTGCCGTTAAGAGCGAAAAGAACGAAATAACATGACATTCAATAGATCAGATTCAATACACACAAAGGTGCAGCATAAAAAGAGTATAAATGTGAAATCTGTACTACAAGCAGCAAACACAGCATAACAGCGGCAGTGAAAATTTAGATTTTGATTCTTAAAAAGATAATTGAACATAGTTTAACATAACAAAATACCCTAAACAATGCTTTAATGTAGGCCGGATCTTATAACACAGTTTCTGTTCGGATGTCACCACAAACTATCGCTGAAACATTTATTGTGCTGTGCGATTTTTAAACTGACTACAAACGAAGCTTTTTTTATTGCTTTCGAATTACATGACTTAGTTTTCTGCTCTGGTATAACATTAGCAGTGCATGTAGTTTTCTTACCAAGCACTGTACCAAGCAGGGATTTCTACAAAAACAATATCCTCCTCCCATTGATCTTTAAAGTTTCTATTATTATAGAAACGCTTCATATTTATTTCAGTGTATATGCGCAAATAACAAACACAACCTACTTAGTGGAGTGCCTGATGGCGAATGACATGAAAACAACTCAGAGCGACCGATGGCTGTGACAGTGATGCTATATCGAGGGGAATACCCCTTTTTGCGGGGAATTTGACTATAAAAATTGTTAATAGGGGAAAAGGGGAAAACGCTTCAAAACGAGGGGAAACGATTTACAACGAGGGGAAAATCTTCGCCTTTCAACTAAATCCGAAATACTTTTAAAAAATTACGGAAAAGTAAAAATACAAATAAATAAAAACAATTACAATCCAATTCCAAGCTTAGGCAAAGGTAAAGAGTGAAGGAAATGCTCTTATTTATGCATTTGCCACTTTATAATGATCTTATTGCAATTGTAAAGTACACACCAATCTTTTAAACAAAAGCACTTTAAAATGGCTTTGGAACGTACGTTTAACCGATTTTTCAGTGTACTTTTTAACCGCTTTGAAAAAAGCACATTAAAAAGTACCATTTCTCATCTTATTCAAATTAATTACTTTAAACTACTTTAAAAGACTTTGATGGAAAGTAGTTTCCATGAAAGTTCATTGACACATATTTTTTGTTCGTTTTTCGGATTTCCTAAATATATTTTCAATAGAAATATTTTCAATTGCAACTCAGCAGAAGTGCTTTGTTTAAATTATGTAAAGATCAATTAAATCGGTAATTTCTTGGTCATCTTTAAAATTTGGCTTAATGTACTAATTTCGACTAATATTCACCAGAAGAATGCATGGACCAGTGGCAAAGTGCCCGGAATACAAAAATCGAGTTCCAGTCGCGACTTGATTTCGTTTTTTTCAATTTTTGGATATTTTTATATTTTTTTAAATTCAAAATATGGAAATAATTTTTACCGAATTTAAGGAGGACAGGATCATTTTAAGCTCGAAAGCAAAGGAACTACCTTGATTTATAAATTCGTGGCTTGCCTTGATTATTATCTAATTGTGAATCCCGGCTTCTTTTCATATCTTATTTGACGTTTGGTTGGAGACCCGTGACGCTGTTATGGGGAATACAATTAACGAGTATTTTGTTAAAGCTTTCCAAAATATAAAATTATTTCCTAATTTGTGCTTTTTTCTCTTAAAAGACTTTAACATGAGTCCAGAGGACAATAATTTTTGGTTTTAATAAATGAATTCTTTATTTAAAATTCGTTGTTTTTATAGGGGAAAAACGAGGGGAATTTCGTCATTGAAAAAGGGGAAAAAGGGGGATTTTGTCTTTGGAAAGGGGAATTTCACTAAAGGTACATAGCATCACTGGGCTGTGATGTGTTTTCGCTCATCGCTGTGAAAGTAGAGAGCAGTGATGCTATATCGAGGGGAATTCCCCTTTTTGCGGGTTATTTGACTATAAAAATTGTTAATAGGGGAAAAGGGGAAAACGCTTCAAAACGAGGGGAAACGATTTACAGCGAGGGGAAAATCTTCGCCTTTCAACTAAATCCGAAATACTTTTAAAAAATTACGGAAAAGTAGAAGTACAAATAATTAAAAACAATTACAATCCAATTCCAAGCTTAGGCAAAGGTAAAGAGTGAAGGAAATGCCGTTATTTATGAATTTGTCACTTTATATGTAATGATCTTATTGCAATTGTAAAGTACACACAAATATTTTAAAAGAAAGCACTTTAAAAGGACTTTGGAATGGTCGTTTAACCGATTTTTCAGTGTACTTTTTAACCGCTTTGAAAAAAGAACATTAAAAAGTACCATTTCTCATCTTATTCAAATTAATTACTTTAAACTACTTTAAAAGACTTTGATGGAAAGTAGTTTCCATGAAAGTTCATTGACACATTTTTTGTTCGTTTTTCGGATTTCTTAAATATATTTTCAATAGAAATACAGTGGAATCCGGTTATAACGACCTCCAAGGGACCAACAAATCTGGTCGTTATATCCGGTTGTTCGTTATAACCGATTCATAGTTTTAAAGGTTTTAAAATACATGTGTGAAGTTCTAAGATACAAAATTTTTATTGCAAATCGTCCGTACATTAAAAAATTAAATTAATTTAATTTTTCTGCAGATATTGAGTAATCTGTATTTGTTTGGATTTTTGGTGCAAGAACTCCTTTTCAATTTTCTTTTCAATTCTTAGCACAGCTTCTTTTGAAATTTCATCAAAAATGTTATTGAATAATAGGAATGAACTCAATGTCGTAATACCCCGAAGTGCTTCATTGACTGAAGGTATGACACAACCTTTTTCTGAAATTTTCACCCGATTTTAAAATTATGTATTGTGATGCATAAAACATTATTTACCAGTAGTATCTTCTTCATCTTTTTCCTCGATACTAAATTGTCGCCTTTTAGCATTCATTGTGAAATTCACAGTATAAACTACGAAATAAACTGAATTAACACAACGTAGATGCACAAAACTTTGACAGAACTGATTAGGGGAATTCCCGAAAAGTTCCAACTTTCATTTAATGACTTAAGCAAATGACGTTTAGAAGTGCAACAAGTTTGCAAATTGGGCAAAAACTAGGGTATCTGACATGGCGGCCAATTTAGAACATTTGTTAAAAACTTAATCTACCAGGTTTTGATTTTTTTCTATGAGATCTTAAGTTTCGGTCGTTATAAACGACATTTTTTTCTGTTTTCGTAGAAAAAGGGGTCGTTAAAGCCGATATGTCGTTATATTCGGTGTCGTTATAACCAATACCAAAACGCACAGAGTCTTATGGGCTCTGGCCGGGACCTAAGAAATGCTTCGTTAAAGCCGGTATGTCGTTATAACCGGTGTCGTTATAAGCGGATTCCACTGTATTTTAAATTGCAAATCAGCAGAAGTAATTTGTTTAAATTATGTAAAAATCAATTAAATCAATAATTTCTTGGTCATCTTTAAAATTTGGCTTAATGTACTAATTTCGACTAATATTCACAAGAAGAATGCATGGACCAGTGGCAAAGTGCGCGGAGTACAAAAATCGAGTTCCGGTCGCGACTTGATTTCGTTTTTTCCATTTTTTGATATTTTTATATTTTTTTAACCCTCATCCGTATTTCATTTAAAGTTACTTAAAAGTATTTCATGTGTCAAATTGACACAATACCAGAAAATCCCATATTTTTAGTGTTAATTGTAACAAAATTAAGTTTTCTTGATTAATCATTATTTTTTTTATTGAGAAAAGCAAAAAAAATAATTTGGTCTTATTAATAACATACAAAATTACATAAAAAAGGAATCAAGAAAATTGAACGTTGGTTCCACATTTTTCACAAATTGTGAAACGGTGAGATGGACAAGTAGATTTTACACATTTATCACATCGTACACTGTGGACATTGGAATTAGATTTTTTTTTTGGAAACGATGGCAAATTGTATTCCTGTTGATACTATTTCAATTCAAATAAAAAATGTGCATGAAATATCTTTTTGACGCAGCGTAATGTTTAAGTTTTTACCATTGTGTCAATTTGACACATGAACGACAGATTAAGGGATTTTTTTGTACAGCGACCATGTGACACCTAACCAGTGACGTTTCTTCTAAGGTGCGAGGGTGTTCACTGCACACCCTACTGAAATCCAATATGTATCGGAAATCTATTGTTAATTAATTTATTTTTTTGTGCCAATTCTTTCGACAATTTACCAATGGCAATGGTTGCCTAAAGCACCCGCACCCTACATTACCAACCTGTTTCTTAATCTTTCGACCAACCAAGTGGTCTCCACTTTACAGCGAACCAAAGTAAAATTTGCTTGTGGCCTTCTTTCCTACTCGCCCCTTAGCGAAACACACTCGAAACGCAATACCGACTCTTTCGGTCGTTCGACCGACTCGAGTGTTCTCCAATTTACAGCGCACCAAAGCAAAGTAAAAACACATATGACTAAGTAAAAGTCTATAATAAAAAACGTTTCACCACACACAAAGTTCACAAGAAGCAACCGCACACAACGATAAATTTGGGTGCTCCAGAAAAAGCCGCACGGCGAACCGATGCGATGTTGCTTGCTGCTGGCCGCGATGCTGCGAAACCCGACAATAGAAAACCGACCATCGTATGGCCGTTCGGCTGACGTGCTGATGCGTGTGGGTGTGTGTGCCAAGCAAAACAGCAATATTGCTTGCTCATCAGCTCAGTCGGTTTCTGATTTTACAGGTGTTCAGTTGGCTTTTGTGTATGAGAAATAATTAATTTAATATTATGACTTGTGAATGCGGATGCGCAATCGAAAAATTGTTTGAGAAACCATTTTCTCAATTAAATATCGAGGAAAAATTGGAAATTATCAATTCAGGTAAGCCGACACCGGCACTTCCCGACTTAACTTGCAAAGTAGTATCGAAAGGAAAATCTTTTAGTAGACATTTTCAGCCTTCTTCTTATGAATCAAAATTCTGGCTATGCGGTTGCTCTGCTATTAATAAATTATTTTGTTGGCCATGTTTACTATTTTCAAGTAATCAAGAAAAGGGTGTTTGGACTACAGGCTACAATGATTTAAATCATTTAACTGCCGCAATAACAAAACATACCGTCTCCCAAGTGCACATTAATAATAGCGTTACATTAAAAACTTTTGGAAATACACGCATTGATTTATTACTCGACAAAAAAAAAAAAGAAAAAAAAAAAGAAAAACAGAAAATTTTTAAAAAATTAAAAAAGAAAAAAATTGGATCTTCGTCTATCACGTCCCCGACGTGATCCTGGATAAAACTACGAGTAGACGTCTATCATTTAACAGAAACTTAATATTGAACACCCTACTGAAAGCAGCACGCCACGTCACTGCACCTAACAGTAAATCCAATTAGAAAAATTAAAAATTCATATACGATTTTTACCTTGCGCCAAAATCTCAGATCAATTTAATAAAAATAACAATGAAATAAGTGGATTTGAATTCGAAAATTGTGTCAAATTGACACGAAATACGGATTAGGGTTAATTCAAAATATGAAAATAATTTTTTCATAACACATGCATCGAAAATATGCCTTTCGATGCCTCCGTAGCGGGTCGAAAGTTGCGTTTTCGGCCCTAGGGCGAAAGTGCGATTAGCAGGCCGAAACTGTGTTTTCGCGACGTAAACCGAAAATTTATGAATGAAACTGAACGAGTGAAGTTAGCTATACGAGCGCAGTGTGATTTACAATAGTTGCGCATTGTCGATTTCCATTTTTTGTTATGTTGATTTTTTATTTCAAAGGAAAGAAATTTAAAAATAAAATCTGTTTTGACCAACATTTCTTAGTAATAAAACGAATTTATAGAATATAGTTGTTTTGTTTCTTTTAAAAATTCACTTCTGCTGAAATCAGGGGACTTCGCCCCCCGAACCCCTGACCCCGCATGTGGGGCTTCGCCCCCCAAACCCCCTTTTGCATTACTCTCCAATACCAAAATCGCGCTTAAATGGCATCTCAAGGCATATTTTCAATGAATTTGTTATGAAAAATTGTATACCCAACTCGGAGCGGAGTCACCGATTTCACTCCTGTGATATCTGCCCACGCTTCGCTCGTGCAGCTAACTTCACACTCTTGAAATCGTTGACTTTCGCCCCTTGTTGCGTAATATACTATTACCGAATTTAATGAGGACAGGATCATTTTAAGCTCAAAAGCAAAGAAACTACCTTAATTTATACATTTGTGACTTGCTTTGATTATTATCCAATTGTGAATCCCGGCTTCTTTTCATATCTTATTTGACGTTTGGTTGGAGACCCGTGACGTTGTTATCGGGAATACAATTAACGAGTTTTTTGTTAAAGCTTTACAAAATATAAAATTATTTCCTTAAAAGACTTTAACATGAGTCCACATGACAATAATTTTTGGTTTTAATAAATGAATTCTTTATTTAAAATTCGTTGTTTTTATAGGGGAAAAATGAGGGGAATTTCGTAATTGAAAAAGGAGAAAAGGGGAATTTCTTCATTTGAAAAGGGGAATGTCACTAAAGGTACATCTCTACAACTGGTAGAGAGTTACAAGCACTGTGTAAGCATGATACTAAATTTGGCCCAGTTGCAATTGTATTTGGCCCAGTTGCAATTGTATTATTTCGGTTCTCTCAAACTGGGCCAAATGGGCCAAAAAGGCCACACTTTGCCCATGTCTGTTCTAATTTGTACCCCCATAACCAAAATCCAAGACGTAACCACGTCAAAAATGAGCGAAGATGCTACACAACGACAAAAAATTCTCACCATAAAATGCTGACACAAATTAATTCACACTAATATTGGTTAAGCAAAAACATAAACATGAAGAGAAAACAAACTTAGAAATTAAATGACACGAGAAGATGATGATTTTTATAGACAATATGGAGAACACGCACTTTTAATACCGATTTTATAGAGCTTTTCTAGCGTAAATTGGCAAACCCTTGGAAATTTTTGACGAATATCATGATGATGTTTCGTAAAATTTCACGCGCCCTGAAGAAAATGCATTTTACACAATTTTTTGAACTAAATTTTTTTCCCACGACAATACTTGAGTATTTTTTTACTCGAATAGTCTAAAAATGTCACTTAAATATCTTGAAAACACAATACTAGCCACTTAAACGTTTTTTCAGCACACATTCCGATTAAAATTTCGATTTTTATATAATTTCGTTTCAATTTATATTTTGCCTCCATTATTAGTTGCTTATGTCAAATAACTGGGTTGCCGTTTCTATATTTTGCTCGATTTAAAATACTTTCATAATTGTTTTTAGTTGTCTTTATTAAAAATGTCTCAAATTGATCAACTCGTTTGATATTTCATATAATATGGACAAAATATTATGCAGCGCGTGATTCTAGTAGAAGTTCTAATGAAAACGATAATAAAAGTCGAAGTCCTAAATATTTTTTCTGAATTTTATTTAAAAAATTTTATTAACGAGAACACTGGTTTAGAGGGAAAATAATAATTATCATTTTGACATTTCTCTTTTCCTCGATTTGGGAATTTGAGCCGTTTGTAGGGCCCATACAGCATTTAATTAAATTTTATTCATATAAATGTCAAAGTTGGAAAGAGAGAAAATGTTTTCAGTGAGCGGTACGACTTTTCAGGTTCCCAGAATGGTTTTTAGGACCACCTCACGACCATAATAATTTACCGGGTCGATATCAAGTTCCATCAGCGGTTGTAACGTGGTTTTAAAGACCTTTGTTACGACCGTCGTAAGGTTGACCCATAATTACGTACGGAGGTTGGATTGACGACCTCCTGGCCTGAAAACTAGTCCGATAGTTGCGTAATAAGTCGTTAGGCCTACGAAATAATTCAAATTACGACTACGCAACAACCAGTTGTTTTGTAGTCCACCAGACAGTTTTACGACCGGAGAGAGTCTTTGCAACTGAAAAGTAATATTGACGACGTCTTCAAGCGGTCGTGAGAATTTTCTTAGGACTTTGTGCTCCTTGGGTAGTCTAAGGGGAGGCGCGAATATTAGCCAGTATTGACAAAAAAAGTGCACGTGCAGCTAATACAACATATAGGTACATATTAACTACTATGCTGCTGATGCTACCCTTACCCCGTAGCAAACATAACGGTTCAAATATTTTTAAGGAAGCCGTGGTAAAATAAAGTTTGGAAACCTCTGCTCTATATGATTTAGGGCAGGGATGGGTAGACTTTTCCAGTCTACGGGCTATTTCTAATTTTTCAAGGTGTTGCGGTCCGCCCAGTGGCGTATTTTTACTACAAAAGCACAAGTAACACAAAATGTTGGAACAACTGTGAGCGTCACAGACAGACGGACGGACGGATATCCAGAAATCGACTTTTTTGATCATTATAAACACACTGGTGTGTGTGATGACGGGGTCTTGGCGTTACAAACGGTAAGGCAAAGTTAGTATACCCATTGGTTTTACCATACGGGTATAAAAAGAGTGACACAATTGATATTTTAAAAATGTGGCGCTAATTGGTATTCATCCTCTTTATGACTATCGTGTCGTTTTCAACAAGAGACGAATTATTGGTCAACATTTGGCTATCAACAAAAACACGGGAATTTACTTGTAAATGGCACGCCAATCGAAGTATGCGTCAGTAATAGAAAAATCATTTTAGGGCGGCAAATTTAACTTCCGCCCCGGGTGCCATGAACCCTCGCTACGCCACTGGATTTAGTATACCGTTTGTAGCACATCGAACCAATCATCGGACACAAAAATGAACCAGGATGTTAGGGATGACAAAAGATTTTGATTTCCGCGTGTCGGTACGTCTGTCTGTCTGTCCGGCTGTTTGTGAACACCATACCTTTAGATAGAATCGAGCTACAGACTTGAAATGTTGTATAGTTCCGTCTCTCATAGCCTAGCAAGTTCTTGAAAGGGCCAAATTGGACAATTCCTGCCATCCTCCCCTATACAAACGAAAGTTTTTTGAGTCATATTGAAAAATTTATAAAGGTAAAATATGTTTAAAATAGGATTTTACATAACTCATCCATACACCAAAATCCAATCGGACTACTGCTTCCACCCTCTCTCATACAAATGAAATACTTTTTTTTAAAAGCTTTTATTTAGCTCGCAATCTTGTCTGTTTGTTTGTCGGGGTCAAATCTTGCAATCAAATTTTGACCCACTTCCACTTGTCCGATTGACTTGAAATTTTGCACACTTATATAAGTCCGATGACAATACAATATTTTCACTACTTCGTCCTTGTAAGGATAACGGAAGGTCCTGTAAGGATAACGTGATTATCCTTTTCTCCAAATTTTCCGGAAAAAAATCTATTCTGGGGGTTTTTGGGGTCGCTGAATCCGAATCTGTCATTAAAAAGTCAGTAAGGATAACGGAAGGTCCTGTAAGGATAACGTGATTATCCTTTTCTCCAAATTTTCCGGAAAAAAATCTATTCTGGGGGTTTTTGGGGTCGCTGAATCCGAATCTGCCATTAAAAAGTCAGTAAGGATAACGGAAGGTCCTGTAAGGATAACGTGATTATCCCTTTCTCCAAATTTTCCGGAAAAAAATCTATTCTGGGGGTTTTTGAGGTCGCTGAATCCGAATTTGTTATTAAACATAACAAAAGCTATAATTGCCAATCTGGCAATCATTGGAGACCCGTATGGTGATATTCGTATCAAAATTCGAACAGTTGTACCAAAATTCCACTTTGACTTCAAACTTTCCTATAAGATTTTTTAAAATTTATTCCAATCGGATTTTGATGTATGGAAGTTTTATGTAGAATCATATCCTAAATAACTTTTGTTCTTGGACTTTTTTGATAAGATGTACCGTCTTCGAGATATTCACAAAAAACGTTTTCGTTCGTATGGGGGGTACCCCCCCTAATGGTCCATTTTTGCCCATGAACGAACTTAGCCTCGCATTTTACGAAAAACGGATCTGCGCAAAATTTTAAGTCTCTAGCTCAATCCGTGCGCCCGCAATCCGCGCCACAGACAGACGGACGGACATTCAAAAATCAATTTTTTAGTCATTCTAAACTCACTGGTGTAATTCATTTTTGTGTGTGATAACGGGATCTTGGCTTTACAAACGGTAAGGCAAAGTTAATATACCCTTTGGTTTCACCATACGGGTATAAAAAGTCAGTAAGGATATTCTGGGGGTTTTTGGGGTCGCTGAATACGATTCTCAAGTTAAAAAGCCTGTAAGGACATCTCAAATGTAAGGATATATATTCGAAGACTAAAAAGAACAAAATAAAAAAAATAAAAAAATTTTTTTTTTAAAAAAGCTTTTATTAAAAAGAATGCACTAAAAAGAAAAAAATAATTTTCTGGACGCTGTGTATCACAAATATAAAAGCTTTTTAAAAGCGAGATAAATTTTTATTTTATTGTTTTATGCTTTATCTCGCTTTTTAAAAGCTTTTATATTTGTGATACACAGCGTCCAGAAAATTATTTTTTTCTTTTTAGTGCATTCTTTTTTAATAAAAGCTTTTTTTAAAAAAATTTTTTTTTGCCTGTTTTCTCGAAAACTGTGTTGAAAAACTTATTAAGACGAAATGTGTTTAGAATATGATTTTACATAACCGTTGCATACATCAAAATCCACTCAGACCAATCCTTCCCCCCTGCCATATACAAATTGAACTCTTTTTCTATATTCTAAAAACGGTAAGTCTTATTGAAATATTTATAAAGATAAACTCTGTTTAGAATATCAAAATCCAATAGAACCACTATTTTCCCCCTCTCCTATACAAATGGATTTTTTAAAATAAACATTTGTCTATCATCACATAGATTATTTTACGATTGGCCCCTGACAATTGAAGCTTTTCTTATGTTTTCTTTTAACATAGTACATAGACCTTTAACAGTTCCCGAAATATTTGAAAAAATATTATATTTTCCGAAATATTGCAGAGGAAAGTTTTGTGTTGGTCACAACTGATATCACGACCAATCTCCGGGTTTACAGAAATAGGAATCTGGCCACCCTAGCTATCCCCTGAACCGTTGGAGCAATCTTGACAAGTATTGCGCTATTGGATAAATAATACGTTTTCGTCTACCAAACTCTAACCTCCCCCTTGCCACTAAGCCGCTCTCCTGCTATCTCCTGAACCGTTGGAGCAATCTTGACGTGGTATGGTGCCATTAGGTTGGTTTTCCTCTGATGAACTTTTTCAACCACTAAAATAATGCCCTTCCCCTTTCCTGTAAATCCCTCTCCTGCTATTTTCTGAACCATAGCAGCAATTTTGATTCGGTTTGCGCCAATGGGTTTCTCCGATAAAATATTTCGACCACTAAAATAATACCTGTTTCCCTGTCTCTGAAATGGGATACCACCTGCTAGCTTCTGAACTTTAGGCCAATTTTGACAGGGTTTTGTGTCATTGAGTAAATTGTCCCTCAAGGAAAGTTTACGCACATAAGGTGAAGGGAGACAAGGAAGGGAGACAAGGAAGGGAGACAAAGATAACTAGCTCAGTGGGTATTGTGAGCAGCGATGCCAAATGTGACGATTTATCACGATTTGGACGTTTTTCGGTCCCATCTCACGATTGACGATTTTCAATAAAATTTTTATCGAATTTGACGATTTTCAAATTTTTGTTGATGATTTTTGGTAAAAGAAAAATATGTTTATATTAGTAAAACTAATGCAATTTAGAACAAGATGTTTTGTAAAAGTTTCAAAAAATTATAATTCTTTGAAATTATTGTTATGTAAAGGATGATCCAATTGCAGATACTTTTTCCAATAGGGTTGTTTTGACAGTTCTTATGTATCAACTGGCTTATGACGTTTGTATTCAGTATTCAGTGCCATTTCATCATGAATAGACTTACGTGTGAACAACGTTTACTAATTGTGGAAACTCATTTCCAAAATCAGTGCTCAGTTAGGAATTGTTATAGAGCTCTTCGTCCACATTTTGGTCGTCATAATCGTCCCACTGAACGCACTATTCGTGAAACCATCACCAAATTTCGAACTAATTTTACACTATTAGACATTCATCCATCAATCAGAGTGCGTACAGCCCGTAGTAATGAGAATATTGCTGCAAAAGCAGAGAGTGTTCGTGAAGACCGTGATCAATCAATTCGTCGCCGTTCTCAAGGTTTGGGTATCTCTTATGGAACGTTGCCGCGTATTTTGAAGCATGATCTTGGTTTTAAAGCGTATAAAATACAGCTCGTTCTAGAATTAAAGCCGGGTGACCTTGCTTTACGTTTTAATTTCGGTTTATGGGCCTTGCAACAGCTTCAAGTTGATCCTTTTTTTTATCGAAAAATTGTGTTTAGTAACGAAGCTCATTTTTGGTTAAACGGCTACGTTAACAAGCAAAACTGCTGTGTTTGGGCCGATGAACAGCCAGAAGCAATCCAAGAGCTACCAATGCAACCCGAAAAATGCACCGTTTGGTGCGGTTTATGGGCAGGCGGCATCATCGGACCGTATTTCTTTAAAAAGGCGGATGGAGTGCGTGTTACGTCAATGGAGCTTGATACAGAGCAATGATCAATGAATTTTTGTTGCCAAAAATTCAAGATATTGGTGTAGCTGACTTGTGGTTTCAACAGGATGGCGCTACATGTCATACAGCTAACGATACAATCGCTTTATTGAGGGAAACGTTCGATGAAAACATCATCTCAAGAAATAGTCCTGTTAATTGGCTACCGAGATCCGATATGCTCGAAAGAGTGGTCGAAAATTGGACCCACAGAATGCACCATCTAAGAGTTAGTCGTGGGCAACATTTGAAGGAAATTATCTTTAAACATTAAATAGCATGAACCAAACTAAGAACTTAAATAAAGATTTTCCTCAATATATTAATTATTATTTGTTTTATTTAAAAAAAAAATAGGAAGCTCTTATTGGATCTCCCTTTATTACTTCAAGGGCTCGGCCTCAAGAAAAGCTTTAGTCCTAATGCGTATAACTGATGTGTACGAAATACAAAATCTCACCGAAAATTGTTGCCAAATGGAAAGTGTTTTCCCGCAACTATTCCGGGACGTTCAGTTTTCTTCAGCGAAGAAAACTGAAGGTCTTATAGATTCTTGCCATAAAACAATAGCAGGGATTAGTGAGTCTTTAAATTGATTTGCATGGACATTTTGAAAGTTTTAAAACAAGAAACTTATTCTTTTCCAAAGCCTTTACAATGGGTGTAAGAGAGTAAATTTAGACTTCGCCATTTTGAAATCGGAGGCAATTCGGATGCGCTCTAGAGAACGCGAATACGTTTGTCTCTATTTGGTTTAGAGATGATTATGAGTCCGCCAGTGTGTCGCGAACCAATCGATCAGCTCTAATCGTTTTCATATCACTAAAATTACGTAAATTAATTAATTAAAATCATTTTATATAATATTTTTCGCCTTTTCACCATAGATTTAGAAGTAATGGCAAATACTAAATTCTAGCTAAAATTACTTAAAGTAGTACCTAACACCAAGAGAGCACAATTATGTTTATTAATTTTATTATTATTATCTTCTTTAACTGGAAATCTTACAAGTATGTACTTTTACTTAATGAAAATAGGTGAAAAGAATCAGATGAATTAAATCACATTAATAAGGCACTATGTCGTCATTTTATATTTCCGTTTAATAATTTCAGTTCGGTGTATAATTGCTTACCTTATAGATCATGACACACTTTTTCAAATTCAACCACATAAAAAACAACTAAGTTAGATCAATTTCTGTGGTTAAAAATCGCAAATAATGTGAAAAAAAATAACCTATGTGAATTTTAGCTTCATGAGAAGATCTTTTTCATTGGTAAGATAATAGAGGCCAATTTTAATCTTAAACGAGATTTTTAAAAAAATCAATGAAACTATATTTTGATACTACATACTTTTATTATAGTAAAAAATCGGTAAATAAATTGCTTTTAACAGGAATTACTTGAGCCAAAATTCGAGTGCTAAAATACGCGAATATCAAAGCACAAACAATTTCGAAGGGAGATCGCCAGTAACTTAACCGATTATAGGATCCTATTGGTCATTTTGCAAATGTATACAGTAAAACTTGCTAATTTAACCGGGACATTTCGAAATCGGGACACTCGCTGATCCCTGCCTCGTGTTTTTCATAGACAACAGCCCTAGAATCGGCGCACCTTACAATTGGGGCAGTAAAGTAATTTTGTTGAACTCTGCCGATTTTTGAAAAAAATAGATTAAGTTTCTATTGATTACAAAAACGGATGTGTTTAAAAGAATTTTAAAATGCCATAAAGATGCAATTTGATTCATTTTTAAAGCTTTTTCAGAAAAACTTATATCTTAAAAAAAATTTAGACAAAAAAAAATCAAAATCGTGATTAATTTCAAACATAACAAAAGCTATAATTGCCAATCTGGCAATTATTGAAAACCCGTATGGTGATTTAATTGAACGGCGTATTAAAATTTCATTTGAATTCAAATTTTCCAATAAGATTTTTTTAAAACTTGTTCCAATCGGATTTTGATGTATGGAACTTTAATGTAGAATCATGTCCTAAACAACTTTTGTTCTTGCACTTTTTTGTTAAGATGCACCGTTTTTGAGATATTCGCAAAAAACATTTTCGTTCGTATGGGGGGTACCCCCCCCCTAATGGTCCATTTTTGCCCATTAACGAACTTGGCCTCGCATTTTACGAAAAACGGATCTGTGCAAAATTTCAAGTCTCTAGCTCAATCCGTGCGCCCGCAATCTGCACCACAGACGGACAGACGGACGGACAGACAGACAGACGGACGGACGGACATGCAAAAATTAATTATTTTTATCATTCTAAACAGACTGGTGTAATTCATTTTTGTGTGTGATGACGGGATCTTGGCGTTACAAACGGTAAGGCAAAGTTAATATACCCTTTGGTTTCACCATACGGGTATAAAAACGGACGTGTCCAGCATTGAGTTAGTTTCAAAAACAAACGTGTCCATCGTGGAAAAAAATATTTTGGAGATAGTTCCGTCAATGCAGAGTTACAGACTTGAAATTTAGTACAGAGGCGTTTTTCGTATAGAAATCATATCCCGGCCATGAATGAATCCAGTCGCTCTCCCTCCCAAACATATGAAACAATTTTTTGCGATTTTTCTGCGCGTAGCATCGAAAAAATTATCGAGTCAAAAAGAGTTTACAATGGGCGCATCCAACTACCAGAGCGGCTCAGCATCGCTCTAGAGCAGACGTGGGCAAGAGAAAATAAAAACGGGCCAAACATATACCAACAAGCCAAAATATACTTCAGAAAATCGAGTACACTGCGAGATAATATCTTTAAACTGACTACAAACGAACCTTTTTTTATTGCTTTCGAATTACATGAATTAGTTTTCTGCTCTGGTATAACATTAGCAGTGCATGTAGTTTTCTTTAGAAAGTCTTCTTTTAATTTTGCAAAAATCAATTTTCTGCTTTCACCATCAAAATCAAAATCGCTTTTGTGCTTGGCTACTTATTTTTTGATGTGGGAAAGCTTAAGAAAACAAACCAAGCACTGTACCAAGCAGGGATTTCTACAAAAACAATATCCTCCTCCCATTGATCTTTAAAGTTTCTATTATTATAGAAACGCTTCATATTTGTTTCAGTGTATATGCGCAAATAAAGGAGCCGCTCCATTGCCATGACTTTTTCCCATGACAAAAAAAATGAGACACATTTATGTGAAGATGCCTTGGCGAGAAAGGGAGATAAGAATCAACTGCAAAAATTTGTCGGCAAATGCAAAAATAATTTCCCCTCTTTTGTTATGGCGATTTTATGGCGATTTCTACTACAATCACATTTGTCCCTGTAAGTGAATAGTAAGCACGGACACCTTCAAACTGTTATTATAGCGTGATGTCATTTTAAAAGCTTTTTCTCCTTCGCATGCATAGTCAAAAGCTTTGTTACCATGCCAATTTGAACATTATATTCATAGCATAAGGTTTGCTATGATTGCTATAAAGTTGTTAAACTGGAAGGGAAAACGTTTACCTTGTATTCAGTCATTCCTTTTTAGATCTACATAAGTCTATCTTGCTCTAGTTTCCTGCATTTTTTTGTCATGGTAAAAAGTCATGGCAATGGAGCGGCTCCTTAACAAGCAACACCACCTACTGAGTGGAGTGCCTGATGGCAAATGACATGAAAACAACTCAGACCGACCGATGGCTGTGATGTGTTTTCGCTCATCGCTGCGAAAGTATAGAGGTACAAGTACTGTATAAGCATGTTGGTGGATTTTGCCCAGTTGCGAATGAATTTGGCCCAGTTGCAAGTGTATTATTTCGGTTTTCTCAAACTGGGCCAAATGGGCCAAAAAGACCACACTTTGCCCATGGCTGCTCTAGAGCGAAAAAGGTGCTCAGTAAAAAATTTTGTTTTGCTCCATACTTTAGAGAAATTTTTAACGTTCAGAATATAGCTGCCTAACCCTGATTGCTTGCTTTTAGCACAATTTTTAATGTTTCCTATCTGATGAATGTGGTAAAGAGAGAAAGTATATAAAATTCCTAAGTTCATCCCGCTTCCTCTTACACTGGTATATGGAAAACCCCTGAAGCGACAGTTCTATTTAAGTATATTTTTCTATGCTATTACTCGAAGAAATTTTATGTTTCTTCATATACTATAACACGAAATGAGAAAACGCATCTTTTTCATTTTTTACGCTCTTTCGCTTTTGATGGAGACGTTTAGGAACAGTGGACTACACAATTTATCATAACGCGATTACAAAAAAATAATAAGTTCCGTCGTGCAAAAAATCTTGTGGGGACGTATTTCCGGTTCTGTGCTTAGCAAAACATTCGCTAAATTGTATGTTACCTGATAGGACAGCTGTTGTAATGGCGTTCTAGATTGAATTTTTTATTCGACATGTAACTGCAAACTAGACATTGACGGTTATTATTATTTGTGGTTATTAAATATTTGTTTTCCCAATCACACGACATAGTATTTGAATTTGAATATGAGCGCTTCATAATGGAAAATTAAAATTTAAAAAATCGAATTTCTGTAAAAATTTCGTACGTCAGTGTACTTTGGAAAGCAATTAGGGTTTTGGGGAGCAAATGTATACATCCGCACGCATCAACAACAGAAATTATACTGAATGAGAATGACGGTCGTAGGCTCGCTCCGTCGATTGTTAGTCAATCGTTTGATTTCGGCTGCCGAAGTGGCCGTCGTCTACGATGCTATATCGAGGGGGATTCCCCTTTTTGCGGGGAATTTGACTATAAAAATTGTTAATAGGGGAAAAGAGGAAAACGCTTCAAAACGAGGGGAAACGATTTACAACGAGGGGAAAATCTTCGCCTTTCAACTAAATCCGAAATACTTTTAAAAAATCACGGAAAAGTAAAAATACAAATAAATAAAAATAATTACAATCCAATTACAAGCTTAGGCAAAGGTAAAGAGTGTAGGAAATGCCCTTATTTATGCATTTGCCACTTTATAATGATCATATTGCAATTGTAAAGTACACATCAATCTTTTAAACGAAAGCACTTTAAAATTGCTTTGGAATCTACGTTTCACTGATTTTTCAGTGTACTTTTTAACATCTTTGAAAAAAGTACATTAAAAAGTACATTTGATCATCTTATTCAAAGTAATTACTTTAAAAGATTTTGATGGAAAGTAGTTTCCATGAAAATTCATTGACACATATTTTTTGCTCGTTTTTCGGATTTCTTAAATATATTTTCAATGAAAATATTTTAAATTGCAAATCAGCTGAAGTGCTTTGTTTAAATTATGTAAAAATCAATTAAATCTGTAATTTCTTGGTCATCTTTAAAATTTGGCTTAATGTACTAATTTCGACTAATATTCACAAGAAGAATGCATGGACCAGTGGCAAAGTGCCCGGAGTACAAAAATCGAGTTCCGGTCGCGACTTTAATTCGTTTTTTCCATTTTTTGATATTTTTATATTTTTTTAATTCAAAATATGGAAATAATTTTTACCGAATTTAAGGAGGACAGGATCATTTTAAGCTCAAAAGCAAAGGAACTACCTTGATTTATACATTCGTGACTTGCTTTGATTATTATCCAATTGTAAATCCCGGCTTCTTTTCGTATCTTATTTGACGTTTGGTTGGAGACCCATGACATTGTTATCGGGAATTATGTTAAAGCTTTACAAAGTAGAATTTTTTTCCTAATTTGTGCTTTTTTCTCTTAAAAGACTTTAACATGAATCCAGATGACAGATGACAATAATTTTTGGTTTTAATAAATGAAATCTTTGTTTAAAATTCGTTGTTTTTAGAGGGGAAAAACGAGGGGAATTTCGTCATTGAAAAAGGGGAAAAGGGGGGATTTCGTCATTTGGAAAGGTGAATTTCACTAAAGGTACATAGCATCACTGCGTCTACCAACACGTATCATTGCGTTGGAGAGTCGAGTAAAAATGTTCATACATTGATTGTATTCTCGTAAAATTTGAATAAAAATGTTATCGTTGTGAGGAGCCAGACGAGTGCCGAGCTCTGGCTTAAAAACTATGCATTTTTACTCATTTTGTGGCGTAAAAAAGCCTCTTTTACGGGGGAACTTTAAGCTAAATAAGAAGTAAAAGTACAATACGGGTGTAATTTTACGACATGGATGTTTAAAATTACCACATTTTTGTTGTAATTTTCCTCCTATTTGGTAGCAAAACCGCGTCTTAAAGGTGTAATTTTACGACATTTTTTGTTTAAAATTACACCGAAAATGGTATTATTAGAATTTCTCGGCTTATACGGTCTGCAAAAACAAAAATATTATATTATTTTTGCGGATGTTTACACATCCAAATTTCCCGGGCATGTCTGCCATGTGGCAGGCGCCACACAGGATTTTGGTAGAGTAAAACTCGATTCGAGTATTTATACTCCGATGCCACAAACCTTATGCGAATTATAAGGTTAAGGTTAAATTGTCCGTACAATAATGCAAAAATACCCTGCGAGCGTGTTTTTACACCAAAATGAGAGTAAAAATACGAATATTTCTAGTGTAAGATTAATGTTTTTTTTGGGTGAGTTTACAACTTAAATGGTGTGCGAGCTAAATTCTGATTTTTTCTCGAAATTTTACGACGTTTTTGCAAATTTACCCCGTTTTTACCCCATTTTTCGGTTTAAATTCAAATTCATTTTCTACAGTGTAGCTTTGGTGCTTCTAAGAGCCGTGTCTATAGTTAATCTATTTGGCAACAATTTTTGAAGTCGATTTAGTTCTTAGTGGCAGCAAATGGACGATTAGCCTTAAGGATTAGAGGGTATGTAATTTTTTTAGTTGCAAATTTAACGCCACTCCCAAAAAGCCGATTTTTAAATACGTCATTAATGGACGTATATTTAAATTGTTTTTTCTTTTAGTGCTTTTTTTCCTTTTTAGTTATTTTTTTAAAGTCGGTTTTATTTTTTTTTTAATTTTTTTTATTTTGAACTTTTTTTAGTTTTAATTTTGAATATGCGGAAAGCTACAAAAAATTACAAACGGATGTATCAAACAAAATGTGAATTAATAGTTTTTAATATTAACTATTATATCTTTAACCCGTTTGGTACATGTTTTTTTCTATGGGGGTTAAATATTCTCTCTATACAAATCTCTATACTCTCTATACACTCTCTATACAAAATGTTTAAGCTATTAGTATTCATTTAAAACAAAAAAAAAATTAAAAATTTCTTTTTTTTACAAATACGTCCACTGAAGTCCAGCTTTTTACTCAAAAAATCAAAATTGGGTCACAAATGCACTTAAAGGTGCACTGAATGAGAATAGAGTGTTGAAAATAAATAAATAATAAGGCAATTCAAATTTTTTAGCATGATGCCATATGGCATCAAAATACCGAATGGGTTAACCATGCAGAATCTAGCAGGGGACTGGGTATGAGGGGAAGCGCCACAGAGAATAAATATGTAAAATATCCTCCGCGGTGTCGTAACACAAAAAAATCAACTCCATATCTCAAACTATGTAGAATTTAGGAGGGGAGGGGGTTTGAAGGGATAAGTCCGAAGAGGAGAAATATATAAAAGAATCTTCCAGGTATTGTGCTGAACACCCCTCCAAAAATTTCCACTTGATATCTCAAACAATGTAAAATATACAGCGGGGCTGTAAAATTTACAGGAACTTTCTCTACAACTTTCTCATTGGGACGACCAAAATCGGTCAACCCAGTAAAAAGTTAGAACATACATTAAAAAAAAACATAGATTCATATCGAATTGAGAACCTTTTCCCTTTTGGAAGTCGGTTAAAAATGGATGTTTGTTTGTTGGTCTGTTTGAGATTACAAAACTCAAAAACTACTGAACCGATTTTTACGCGGCTTTTTGCAAAATGATCTGCGTTGCCAGGAGCAATGTTAGATTTTCAAAATTCGAAACGGAAGGTCCTGTAAGGATAACGCAAATATCCTTTTTCCCATTTTTCCCGGCGAAAAATTGCATTAGGGGGTTTTCGGGGTCGCTGATCACAAATCCGGTGTTAGATTTGCAAAATTCGAAGCGAAAGTTCCTGAAAGGATAACGCAAATATCTTTTTTCCCGTTTTTCCCGGGAAAAATCGGCACAAGGGGGTTTTTGGAGTCGCTGATCACGGCTCTGGTCTTGGAATTTCAAAACTCGAAACGGAAGATCCTGTAAGGATAACATTTTTCCCAAAAGTTTTTAAGTTATTTATGGTTTTTGGCATTCTAAAATTTATAGAAAAAACTTTAAGCTGGCAACGAAGGGTCTGCTAGTTACATATATAGTATATTGGGTTTGTTGATCATTGGAATCTTCGTTAATGCATTTTTATTAGTCGTTTTCCATTTTATTGATTTACCCTACCGCATATTTGCAGTTAATTGGCACAAGTAATTAGAGCGCCAAATTACTGCGGGGTGGCGATTCGCTTATGTGGAAAACATAAAGACTGAATTTCTATACCGCTTTTTCTATGGCTATAAATTTAATAAATATTGAGGTGCTTTTAATAAAATTTAATAGCCGTATTACGCCCGTCGCATACTTGAGCTAAGCGAGCTCAACTATGTGAGCTAAGTTTCTCGCTGAAAGTAAAATCCTTAGGATTTGCATTGGCGACCGCACACTTCAGCGAAACTATGAAACTACATCGCGTAGTCATGGGCGACGCGGACTATGCTCGCTTGCGTAGTTCAGACCTCAACTACGCGAACGACTTCGCTGGCATCGCTGACACTCACATATAGATATTTTCGGCATTTTACAGTGTAGAATCGGTGTTTTCAAATGTGTAGTATTTTGTGGACATAAATGTGTAAGGAAAACGTCAAAATTGAATTATTTTCCTGTAATTTAAAAATGGCTGTAATTTAAACTGCTGCCTTCTTAACCGCAAGTATTTAAAAAACTCGGGATCGGTTAAATCGGGCAAAAGAGCATGAAATTCGCCGTATTTCATACGTTTCATCAAAAAAGCTGAACACCAAACACTTCTTTTTCTTTTCCTTTCAACACAATTCAACAAAATATATTCTTCAAATTCCTCTTCAGACAAATCTAATTCGGAATCTAAGTCTAGAAATTGATCGATACTATGCTCGTACATTAATCTCCCCGACGGCTCAAATGCAACTGACAGCATACATTTATTTAAATATCGCCGGTAGCTTAGCTTAAGTGTGCAACGAGGCAAGCTAACCCAGCTAAAGCAGGGTTTATACACAGCAAGTAACTTGCGGCAAGTAAAGAGAGGCAAGTAGTTTGCTTAGTTTACACGTTTCAAGTAAATCATTTCAAGTAGAATGACAGCAGAAGGAAAACATAACCTAAAATTTTCTGAGAAAAAATATCACGACTCTTTTTTGTGGAAAAATTTGCGAATTTCGACCTGAAACTGTTTGTTGCCGACGAGTTTTTTATATCCGTGTCGTTTTTTCCTTAAAATGTTACGACGTTTTCTGGCAAAGCAGCAAATATAAAATGAACAGTGTTGGGGTTATCTAGATAATAATTATCTAGATAATCATCTAGATAAAAAAAAAGGTTATCTTTATCTTATCTAGATAACACCCCAAAAAAGTTATCTTTATCTTATCTAGATAAAGGAAAATCCCATTTATCTAGAGATAATCGTTACCACCGAAAATCAAAAAATTAAATCTGAAAAAATGCTGAAACGAAATTGTTTTCTGCATACTTTTGAAAACCTAAAAACTTTTTTTAGGAACAGTTTTATACTTGGCAACAATTTTTGTTTACGGACAAGGAAGCGAAGTGTCACTCTTTCCCTCGCCTCTCTTCTCTTGCCCATAAAAAAAAAGTTCTGCCAGTAACTGTTGCCAAGTGTAAACCGGGCTATGAACGAAATAAAAAATCATAACGTTATAAATTTCCTTACGTAGCAAAATTAAACTTATATTTCGTGACGTTATTTGATTTTGTATCGATAAAAAACTTAATTTCGTTACGTTATAATGTTATTATTCCGTTACACATTGTATTGAAACTGAAAACAAAAAAACGCACTGTAATAATAGTTTATCACAAAGTAATTCAGTTCAGTTTCCATAAAAATAAATTTTATAACAAATAATAAAACTCAGCAAAAAGAAAATACAAATAAAAACGGAAAAAATTGTGATTATTAAGTTAAAAAATCAATAAAAAATACAAAAGACAAAAAATCACACAAAAGTTTTGTTCATTAAAAAAACTGTCTCCACAAAAGCGTGATTTTGATATCAAAGATATAGAATTTTTTTATAGAATTTCGCTCTACTTCTGGAGTTACTAAAAAGAAAATCTTTTCGCTACCAAAAAACTTGCTTAGAAAATTTCCATTTTTGTATCTCCAGAAATAGAGTGAATCTGGCCAAAACAAAATCCGATTTAGAATCAAAATACGATTAAAAACACTACTCCAATATTTTTGATTATATTTTATGTCTGTGGGTTATACTTGATGAACTTTTGTGGGAAATTTCACAAAAAATAATACTGAACAAAACAAGGAAATACTAATAAACAACGAAAAAACGTAATATTTTTTTCGTTTTTCGTTATGGTAACGGAATTGAATTTCTATAACGTTCATTATAACGTAATTTTGAAGAAAAAGCCCGAAAATCATTTCGTTATTTCGTTACGTTACGATAACGTTTCTTATCCGTTTTCTTTTATTATTATTATTATTTCTTATTATATTTAAATTGGAAATCAAGAAAAGCAAAAAATTTTGTGCTATTTTTTTTAGTACGTAATTTTGAATTTTGTGCAATGTCAAAATAAATATTTATCTAAAAATTATCTAGATAATTTGGCTTTTTATCTTATCTTATCTATTATCTTTCATATTTTCATTATCTATTATCTTATCTAGATAAACATTACGAGCATTTATCTTTATCTTTATCTAGATAAAAAAATAATTATCTGGCCCCAACACTGAAAATGAACCGAAACACACACACATAAAACCACCTCTTGTGTACACGGTTCCATGTTCTTGTATTGGTTTTTACTTGCCACAAAAATAGAATGGCTTTCTATTATTTTCGAGAGAGCGGCAAGTATTCTCACACATATGCGAGCGTCGCACACTAGGTCAAATCGCGTGTATTTACGTCTACTTGCCGCAAGTTACTTGTCTCGTCTAAACCGAGCTTAAGCTATGTAACTATAGCTAGCCTCGCTCACATAGCTTAGCTGAAGTATGCGACGGGCGTTATGTAAGTCGTGTGGACTCGTCAGTTCGCAGCGACCGTCAAGTCCATTCCGCAGTGATTTGGTATTATGTAAGTCCGCATGCCGTCTGCGGACTAGACTCTCTGCGATCATATGCGTTGGTTCGCGTTGAACTGTCAAACGTGAGAAAGATTCGTTTCAGTTGTGAAAGATTTTATTTATTTTTCAAAAATATAGCAATGTTTCCAATTGTAACCGTTTTTTTCTTTAATGATAATAACAACACTGATATGAAAATTATAAGAAAATCAATGATAAGAAAATCAAACAGTCTCTTTTTTTCATAACCTCGAAATGTCACTGGAAAACGTGAGTCCGCAGCCAAATAGATGCGGACTTGAAATTGCTTGAAATGCAGGTCGTGCGGACTTACATAAACCAAAACAGTCCGCAGTGGCAGATTTGCCGCAGTACGACGAGTCGCGCGACTTTCATAATAGGGCTAAAAATACGGTGACCATTTTTTATTGGACAAAAAAAAAGGACAAAATGTTTAAAAAATTAATATTAATGTGTGAATACAAAAAATAAAAAATACGAAAAAAACATTAAGATCAGGTAACAATTTTGGTAATGAGAGGAAATTCCTCACGCAATTGTTCATTGAAGCAAACTTTTCTTTTAGGTGCCATGACAATCATGCTTATTCACAAAAGCTATTATTGCTTGTTAATATCCATAACAATTGTTTAAATAGAAATCGGTATTCACATTTCACTTTGCTTGCTATGAACTTTCGATAATATTGTTAAGCTAAAAATTGTCAAATAAAACCGTATTCAGAGTGCACTATTGCTTGTTAGAAATGGTTAAAAGTGTTGTTACGATAACAAAAATAAATTTTAGTTGTTTGGGAATAAATATTTTTTTTTCAATCAAAAAAATTGATTTTATAATTCCAATTATGGACATTGTGGCGGAAGAAGAACGGTAAGATAAAAGGATGTGATTAAGCCATGAATTATCCATTAATACAGTAAAACACACTTAAATGCAACACGCTTAAATGCAAAGCTCGTGTAATTGCACGCAAAATTTGTGCCTGGAGGTTTTTAAAGCATTTTTCATATGAATATATACACACGCTTAATTGCAATACTTGCTTAAATGCAACCATTTTCATACTGCAAAAGTATAAATTACATGAAATTTTACACGCTTAAATGCACATGTGCAAAAATAAAATGTAATCACACCAAAAAAAAGTGATTTTTGTTATTTTTATGTGATAAAATGAATTTTTAATTAGATTCTTTGTTTTTGTGTAGCCGAATTGAATTTAACTGTTTATTCCAGGAATATTAAAGTTGCATGTTTATATTTGACTCGCATAATTGCACATTAATGTGTATTACTCCGTGCTTCCGTGCTACGGATAAATGCAAAACACGGATAAATGCACATTAAATTCTGCGAAGTTCGATGTGCATTTAAGCGTGTTCTACTGTGTTGCTTTTTTAAAGACATTATCTGGGATTACCAAGTCAACTTCTTCGCGATACCAGCGATCCGTTTTCCATAGAAGAAAACAGTTTTAAAAAATATTTATCGCCTCCCCGCAATGCAATACAACAATTCGCCAATGCAATACAACAATCCGCGAATCCAATAATACAACAATCCCCGAATGCAATACAACTGCAACTATTAAAATAATGCACAAAACTGTTGCCATAACAACACAACGAACATTTTTAACGAAACTTTTTAACAAGCAAAATTGTGATTACCATTTTCTTTATGGATTGCTATGAAATTTATTGTTACTTAAGCATGAATATCTAAATCAGGCATCTCCAGGCCTTGGCTCTTGCGGCTCCTCGTACATAAAGCCAGACACATTTTACTTTGCCCACTACATTAATGTTTTTGTCAATACTATCTTACATTAGCATTCAAAAAAACGAACCTGAACTAAAGGCCGCCGAACGTGATCGAACATCTCTTTCCACCACCAGTAAGCTAGAATCGATATGCAGTTTAATTTGTAGTTAGTTTGTTTCAGACTTTCGATGCAAGAGGATGGCATTCGTCTGCTCAATATTTATTAGATTTGTAATGAGGTTTTGAATGCCGAGTAGCAAAAATGCTTCGAATTCAGGTTGTGGTGGTTTCGACGTGGTGGTGGTTGTACAGAGACAGTTATCTTGGAGACCCCTGATCTAAATCAAAAATAAATTATTTTAGAGACCTTATAATTTTCAGTTTTGCTTTCGACGTACCTCTTTCCAAAAGAATTGCGTTTGCGTAATGTGATCGTTTATAGTCAGTTACCTCACGACCCCATTGGACTTTTAAAAATCATGATTTTTCCCCCACTCCATATTTTGGCGAATAAAGAAATCAGCGCGTGGGCATTTTCAGTCAAGATTTTTCATATTTATCGTGTCTCCATAGATTGTACACAGTTAAAATTTTTTAACACATTTATGTGTCCCATGGTGTCCAAACTGAAAAAAGTGTTACTTTAGCACTGGATCTCAGTGTTGAATCATTGAGACTTTTAAGTGTCATTTTAGATAAACACTTAAAGTGTTAGAAAAAATTTAACACTTATCAGTCTTGGGAAAAACAAAATCAATTTGGTAATTTTTTTTTCATTTTTATCGAATTAAAAGACTTACATGAAATGCATCTAACTATTATTCATTGTTTTTAATAAAAAAATGAATAAAAATAATAAAAAAGAAGAAAAAAATAATTCGCGTGTAGCACCGTATGGAATTCGAACCGTCGTGTTTTTTGGTTTCTGCTGACATCTTTCCCTTGTGAGTTCTGCGCGCCTTGCCCACTAGGCTGCTTGTTCCTTTGATGGAGCATAGTTAAAATGCAACATGGTTTTTATTGTTTTTATTTTTAACAATATTAATTATTAGTAATGAAAATGGTTATTATTCATAATTTTTATTTAAAATATATTATTTTTATTTAAAAAATAATAATAAATTTAAAAAAAAAACCTAAAAACAGAAAAAAAATCTGTTGCGCGGGTTCGAGTCCCGATCTCGACTCGATTTTTTTTTCACTTTTTTTATGAAAATTAAAATTGTTATTATATTTTTATTTTTTTAATTCAATATTTGAATTAAAAAAATAAAAATATAATAACAATTTTAATTTTCATTCAATTTAATTCAATATTTTTTTGAACCCATATTTAAGTTATTTATCCAAGACGTTTTTATTAAATTTGCCATATTTTTCTTTCTGTATAGTAACATTATTTTTAAGAAAATAAAACTTAGTACTACATCATTTCCAATTACCTTCAGATCTATAAAGAATTTCATTTTAAGACATTCAAGTCCCAATTTGTTTGATACTCGAAAGTGTTAAAATCAGTTAACTCCCAACAAGGTGTAACCCTCACACTTCAATGTGTTATTATTTTTTTACACATTTCCAAAATGCTAAAGTGATATTTATAAGTGTTAAAAATTAACACTTTTTCTTTGAGACTAGAAGAAATTTGACACTGAGGGGTCAAATTTTTAACTGTGTACTTAGAAATGTCAATCAGGAGGTAATTTTTTTTTTTTTTTTTTTTTTTTTAGTTTGATTTAGGTTGGCCTAGTAAAACTATCAGGAGGTAATCAGGGCAGCCAACTAGAAATCAGCCAATTTGACTGAACAAATGTCAAAAAAAAATCCTACTTTTCAGTAGCTAAAAAAATCATGACAGTATAGCCCATAGCAGAATGCAGCAGCGTTTTCGGAGCAGCGGCCAGCAAAAGTTTCCCATTGGCTAAGAGCGAAACTGTGACGTATTAAAAGCAGTGAAAAATTCTCGCTGCTTTTTTAGCGCTATTCCTATTTTTACTGACGCTACCTGAGCAGTAAATTTTGACAGATCATATTTTTCAGATTGGAATATTCGCTGCGCGCTAATTACTTTATTGATTTTATCCAAATTATCAATTACTGTAGACATGTTATGAACGAATAGATAAATTAACAAAATTTCACGAAAAAATCAAACAAATGAGGATTTTCAAACTGATTTTACTGCGGATTCGTGCTGCTCCATTCCGTGATGGAAGTCAGCAAAACCAATTTTGCTGCCAAGGCAGTTTTTCTGCCGCAGCGAATGCTGCTTTATTCTGCTATCCGCTTAAGGAGATTTAAATCATGATGCAAGATTTTTTGAGTCTTCATTAGATTTTTTCGAGATTAGATTTAATTCTAATCTGGAAAAACATCTAATGGAGTCGTAGGGCTACTTTTAATTTAAATAAAAACTCGTAATACGCTGACCAAACATTTCAAATCTTAACCGTGTCATGTCGTTTGACATTTGATAACTTACTGATGAATCAATGTTGCCAATTAGCAGAATTCAGTCAAAGTTTTGTTGCGTTCAGTGAAAGAGTTGAGTATTTTTGTCAGTAGAATGCCTAGAGCGGTCATAATCAAAGTCCAAAAACTAATTTTTGAAAAACTGTTTTTTTTCTGAAAAATTTTGAAAATGGTTTGACGACATATGGATATAAAGGACAACAATCAAAATAAAGGACAAAATCAGGTTTTTGGGGAAAAAATAAATCTAAAGGACAAGGCTCGGAAATAAAGGACTGTCCTTTGAAATAAAGGACGGATGGTCACCGTAGCTATAAATGATGCGGCACAATGCAAATAATTGAGCGGAAAATAAAATCTAAAAAAGCTGGGAGGTTATTTTAAACACAACATAAAATTGTATTTAAGGTTATAATCTGCGCGCAGCATTTGAAATGCTATTCTATTGCTAACCTATTTGCCGGCACATGCAAGTAGTTCAATTTTCCCAATGGAAAACGCTCTTCAGTTAAGCATGTGTTTGCTGTTTTTTACACAAACTGTTCTGAAAATATACAAATATATCGGGTCTTTCAACAAGGACATAACAATTTTGTATTTAAATAAATCACAGAATAATTGAGATATCGGGCTGAAATTTATTCCAGGTGTAGTGGACATGTTACATTTAAGTATGAAATTCGATGTCGTTCATATGGCCACCGCGAGCATTGCACTGATTGATTCTTTGGAGCCAATTTTCCACCACTCTTCCACACATATCGGCCGGAACGTTGGCAATTTCGCGTTCGATATTGTTCCTGAGCTCCTCTAACGTTGTTGGCTTGTTGGCATAAACCAACGACTTAACATAACCCCATAAAAAGAAATCCAACGGCGTTAAATCGCATGAGGTGGCCATTCGACCGAACCATTTCTCGAGATTACACGATTACCGAACTTCTCCTTCAATAGATCAATTGTTTGACCAGCTGTGTGGCATGTAAATCTAAAAAAAACCTTAAAAATAAAAAATGTAAACCTTGACTGACGTTTTAGCATTGCCAGATCATAAAAAAAGTTTTAGGATGCGTTTTTATTAAAATACGAAATTATTATGTCCTTGTTGAAAGACCCTTTATATTAAGACAGTATTTTTCATTATCAGATAATTATTGTATAAGTTGCGGCTAAAACAAGGATTTCGTTCAGCGTGTTCCAACAAATTTAGGTGTTTTCTCTTAAAATTTTATTTTAAAATTCCCGATGTATGTTGGATGAATCTTTTTAATTCTTCTTTGTAAAATTTCATCTGAATCGGTCCAGTTACTGGGTTGAAATTCAGTTAAACATAAAAAATTTTCTTGTTACTCTCAAATTTTATGTTTATATTGTAATGTATTTATACCCGTATGGTGAAACCAAAGGGTATATTAACTTTGCCTTGCCGTTTGTAACGACAAGATCCCGTCATCACACACAAAAATGAATTATACCAATGTGTTTAGAATGATAAAAAAAATTGAATTTTGCATGTCCGTCCGTCTGTGGCGCGGATTGCGGGCGGACGGACTGAGCTACAGACTTGAAATTTTGCGCAGATCCGTTTTTAGTAAAATGCGAGGCTAAGTTCGTTAACGGGCAAAAATGGACCATTAGGGTGGTACCCCCCATACGAACGGAAACATTTTTTGCGAATATCTCAAAAACGGTGCATCTTATCAAAAAAGTCCAAGAACATTAAAATCCGATTGGAATAAATTTAAAAAAATCTTTTTGGAAAGTTTAACTTCTTGCAATTTTGGTACAACTGTTCGAATTTTGATACGAATATCACCATACGGGTTTTTAATAATTGCCAGATTGGTAATTATAGATTTGTTATGTTTTTTTATAATTCTAAATTCATTTTTGAGTGTGATGACGGGATCTTCGCGTTACAGACGGTAAGGAAAATTTAATATACCATTTGGTTTTACCATACGGGTATAAAAACAATTAAAATTTTTCTGGTACTCAAATTTGACAGTATTTGATATTCTAAATTATAAATAAAAAAAATTGTTTTTTACTTTTTAGCATTTTAGTTGTTTTTAACTTTCTTTTTTTGACTATTTTCGACAAATCGAAAAATCTTCAAACGACCAACAAAAATCTCATTTGAATCTACTCAGTGTTTGAGTCATAGGCAAAACAACGACAACGCATTTTCTCCGGTTTGGTTTTATTTCGTCGTTCGTCGATTCAATGCCCCTGGCGAGTGATTTGTTGTTCGTCATTGTGGAGTGGAAAATCGACAGCAATGGTTTCGGCGTTCGTTTAGTTTCAAATTGGCACTGGACTTGAAAAATGATCAAAAAAAGGCTGAACTACTTTATCCTAAGACTATTAGGCCAAATTAGTTTGGCCTAGGCTAACGTTCTCAGACGTCCTCTTTTGGAGTATATGTACTCTTTTCTGTCCGGCATTTTTTTTTTTCAAAATTTTATATTAGGAGTACCTACAAATGGAAAGCGTCATTTTTTTTCAAAATTAGAGGCTTTTTTGTGGAAAAATGTTTAAATATTTATTCTTCACTAGCCAAAAACTTTTTCCCATCTTTCTAGCAGCATACGGATTCCGCATCGAAAAAACTGCTTGAGGCGATCCACAAATCCACCCAATTTTTGGTCTCACCGTAAGAACGAAAGTGCTGCTCAAAGAGGCGATGCGTCATCGATTGGTACAGGTGGTAGTCGGAAGGAGATGTGTCTGGAGAATACGCTGGGAGGGCTAGAACGTCCCAGTTCAGTGTTTCCAGGTAGGTTTTAACGACATTAGCAACATGTGGACGAGTGTTGTCGTGCTTTAAAATCATTGGTCATGTAGCCGTTTTTTCTTCAATGCTCGGCTCAAACGCATTAGTTGTGAATGGTAGCGAGTTCTTGTTGCGTTTGACATGGATCTTCATTCAGTAATGCCTTGAATTCTGCGTCTCCAAACTTTTTCACCGGTCCGGAACGGTGCTTATCTTCCACGACAAAATCACCACTTTTGTGGCGTTGAAGCCATTAGCGACACGTTCTTTCACTAATAGAAGCCTCACCATAAGTTTCTACAATCATTCGATGCATCTCAGCGGTAGATTTTTTTCAAATGTAAGACAAAAAGCAAAACTTTCCGCAAATAACTCTTATTTAACTCAAATTTCGTTCGACATTTTCAGGAATAAAAAAATATATAACCCCTATAAAAATCTACAAGAAGTTGTGGACATATGCCTAGCTTATGATTTGATGCTTCGGATCTGACATTTTTGACCAGCATTTTATTGCTAGCGCCATCTATTGTAAAACAAGATGGCGCTAGCAATAGCTAACGACACTTGCTTGTTTTATCCAGCATCTAATGTAGACACGATTAGGGATAACATGATCAGTGATCTCAACATACTTTCGGTGTACTTAGATAGTAATAGGCTTAACTTAAATCTAAACAAGACAGTTGGTACTATTTTTCGTCCGAACTCTAGAGACGTAACTCCAATTACTCTGAGCTTTCGGGGTGGAGATTAGTGTGTGCTCGGTAGTAAAGTATTTGGGTGTTTATCTCCAATGCAATTTATGCTGGAAGGAACATATCAACTACATTAGGGAGAAAGTTTCGAATGGGATGAGGATTTTGTATAAATTCAATAAATTCTTAACCACTAAGACTAAACTAATGCTGTACAATGCCCTAATACATTCCCATCTTGTATCAAATTTGATCATATGGGGTACGTCATATAATACTCCCCTAAAAGCATTGCAACGTTTACAAAACAAAGCATTAAAATTGACTTTTAATCTTGATAGGTTGACTAGCACTGTGGCCCTGTATAACGACTGGGTCTCACCTATTTGTCCAATATCCTGTTTGTTTGTTAAGTTGGTCTCAGTCTATGTATTTCAGGCGGTGCATCAATTAAATTATAATACAATCCCGATTGATTTTACTTTGCAAACGATAAATACCAGGTATAGTGCTGGCAATAAACTTGTTGTCTCAAAACCAAGACTTGAGATTACGAAGCAAAATCTCAAAATTCTGGGGTTCTCTATTTACAATATGCTATCTACTGAAATCAGAAGTTCCTCATCAGTTGTTACCTTTAAGACACAGGTTATGGCTTGGATTAGGGATGTTTATTTACCATCATTCACTTTTAAACACCCAACCTTGATAAATGTATATTAAACGTGATACTTAATGGTGATTTTTTGATACGGCTACCAATCTTACTGTAATTTTTAGTTTATTGTTATTTTATTGTTATTAATATCCAGGTCCAGTTCTTGGTACGAGATTTTTTTTTGTTTACTTATTTATTTATCTTAATTTTAACTATCTCCATGATGTTGATCCTTGTAGCAACGTTAGTAACGATCTTTGCTTAAGTATTTCTATTATTTTCCATATATTTAATGAACTGAGTTGTTGAATTAAAGTTACTTATTTGATATATATATATATATATATATTTACATGAATTTTTAATATAAATTTAATGCAGTAATGAATTTTTAGTTTTGTTAAGCTTCTATTATGCCCTTAGCGCAGAAGCATTACTTTTAGTTTACTATTTAGAAATACATCAAATGTTATTGAATTTTGTATTTATTGTTATTGAATTAATTAATAAAATAGTATTTCATTAAAAAAAAAAAAAAAAAAAAATAGGGAACGAAGAGGTCCAGCTAAGGTGCCCGCACATTTTATCAAAACATGTGGGAGAATGCCATTAGGTCCTGTGGATTTGTTCACGTAAATCTCCTGCAGAATTTTAACTATATGTCTTCTGCGGATGGAAATTTTTGGGGAGACATTCTCCGAGATGGTGGGTTGGGGCGGTAATTGGTTGTATGCCGGGACACTCGAGTTTGCTGCGTATTTCGTGGTTTACCTTGCCAACGGGATCGATAACCCGTTGTTGAAGATTTTGTGAAATTATTTTTTACCGCTTTCGGGCAGTTCAAGATTTTTCACTTCATCTTTTGGTCGAAATCATATTTAGCACGTGTAATACAGACTTGGAGGAGTTACGAGAGTTTATAAAGGATGAACGGGTTTCTTCGTTAGGGTTTCCCCTAAATTCAGAAAACGCCGTATTTTTTGTTTGAATGGCGTCGCGACACGCTTTTGTGAACCAGGTGTTGGATTCACACTTCGCCCAAATCGAACTGCACGGTATGTAGGACTTCATACCAAGTGTGATTACGTTCGTGACCTTTGTAGTCGCAACGTCAACGTCACCTTCCCTGAAACAATCAGACCACTTGTAAGCTGCAAAATACTGATTTAAGCTCTCCCAGTACCAAATAGTCCTACGCGGGGCTTTAGTTGTCTTTTAGGGGGCCTTATGGTGGAAAATGAACAGCTTACCAGACAATGATCAGATCCTCCCAGAGGAGGAAGGACACAAACGCTATATTTAAATGGATTTGTATTTAAAAACAAATCAAACAGATGTGAGTTAGGGGAAAGTGGTCACCCTTCGTACACTTTTTGTGTTTTTGATTGCAATGTCGTGCATAACGCTCAAATTACTGTCTATTTCGTTTAACTGGATATTATAGATATCCAGCTAATACAAAGATATCAAAAAGAATATGAAAATCAACTAATAATTAAACAGTTACCTTTTTGCCACAAGTCGAAAATTGTACGAATCTACCCCCCTAGTGGGGCACTTTCATACATATCATGGGGAATCTATGGGAAGCATATAAAACAAGAATCAAACAAAAAAAGTTAAAAAAAAACCAATCTTTATTAAATTCAGCAAAAAATCGCAGAAAAAATCTTTCAAATTGAGTCTTTTTAAGTAAATAACATAAAATAATTCAAAAAGGGGGAAAAAAAACATAAAACTTAAAACAATTCAAAAATTAAAAATAAATAACTTCATAATAACGAAAAATACCTTTTCATCACTTCACATTATAAGTGCCCAAATCAATTGGAAATTTAAACATACCAAAAGTTCTAGCACGAATGTGCCCCATTTTTTTTGTACGAATGTGCCCCAAACCAAATAATACTGAATAAGTAACTTTTGTGGAAAACGGTAATACATAAACACGATTTTCATTCAACAAATTAATTTTTAGTCACTTTTCCTCACTAAAAAAAATATTGTTAGCTGTACTTACTGTGAAAAAATATATTATATCACGACTGGAAAATAAGGGCACCAATTTATTTTTCGCGCAAAAAAAACCGATACGTCTGGGTTTTTCCACTCGCTGCAATGAAATTGAAGTCAAACTTCGCTGACAAGTGGCTGGGTTAATATACAGAAAAAACATATGTGGACATGTTCTGAGTTGGAGCTATGGATTGAAAAATATTCGATGTACGAATGTGCCCCGCGTACGAATGGTGACCACTTTCCCCTATGTCCTTTAATATCTGGAATTATCGTTGGTTTGTCTACGATTGGCGTCAACAAGTTTGATTCGGCGAAAAGTTACGCGTGCAAACCAACAGGATTAGAATGGCATGAGAAAGGAAGCCACTTATCATTATGGACGTTGAAATCACCCGCAGCAACAATTCCAGCATCAGGATTTGATGCAGTAATTGCATCGATGGACAATTTGTCCAACTCGGCCAAGGTGTTTTCGGTGGAACAATTAGGGCTTCGGTAAATGAAACAAAGGTAGAGGTGCTTGCGCATATGGAGCTTTAGCCAGATGAAATTAAATTCTGGATTAGCGCATTTTACTAAATTAGGAAGAAGTTTGCGATTGCTGCGAGGTCTTCCTATTTTTTATGTTGATTGTAGTTTTCTGGCCACAGGATTTTTGGGGAATTTTTCGATTTAAGATTAAACACAAATTCAGTTTTTTTGTCTCCTGAAAAATTTCGTAGATTAACTTTTCGAAATTTGCAATTCAATTATACTATTTTTGCAGATGTGATTTAAACGTGTAAAATTTAATGTAATTTTGATATTTGCAATTATCATTTATCCGTGTATTTTGTATGAGAAATGCTGGAAAATCGTCGAGGCACAAATGTCATATACAATTATACGTGTTTTACATTTAAGCGTGTTTCATTTAAGTATAATCTACTGTATTATAAAAGTCTAATACAAAGCTTTGTTAAAATTAAATTAGTATGCATGAAATGATATTAACTCAATCTAGTCTAGCTTATAATAAATTTTGTTTATTGATTTTATTATAAGAAAGTTGGCCAAAAGTTGTAGGCATGAGAATTAAATCTAGACAACTACCCAAAGAGAAATTTTAAAATCATTCACCGTTGTTAAGTTTTTGAATGAATGCATTCGTCCGAATTTCGACGTCCTTGTAATATTAATTAATACGTTCAATATGCGCTATAGCTTGGAGTAATAATTAAATGCAGAAAAGAATCAACAAACGACAAAGATATTGCTATTTTTACCAATTTCTTCAAAAGTAGTCCATTTGATCAAAAATTTCTGGGTATCTATTGTGTAAAAATAGAAACTCATATCTTTCTCTAAAACAGAGAGTTGGGAAAAACTTTCATTCTTTGACCATTTTCTACCATCTTATCAATAAATCACAAGACTAAGATATGAATGTAACTATTGTAAATATTATTAAATTATAAAGTCTATTTTAACGCCTTTAAATTCCAAAAATTGAAAATCTTTTCTTCAGTATGTATATAAAATATTGAAAAGAAATGCTAAGCGAGAGATAAATACAAAAAAATCGACCTATTGCATTGCTATTTACAAACTAATTCTTAAACTATATAGGATAAGATAGGCGCACTAGCGTCGTTGGACGCAAGAAAGAAAATAACACGATTAAGACGATCAACAATACCTACCATGTTAGGAATATCTTTGGGGCTATAATATGAAACGGAATTAACATCGGAATCAACCATTATGCCCACCGTAACTTCACTATATTGAACTTTTCATTTCACGATTCCCGCATTTCCAACAATTTTTTATCTTTTCTGCTGAAGATTCGTAAAAACCACTTCACTTGGCAATACAATAACATCGAAGATAAGTAAAGTCTTATATCAGCATTAGATTGGCATAGTGCGGCATACCAATCCGTAAGCATAGTGTTGGTACTTTAGTTTGAAACAAAAGTTTTGCTTATAAATGCGAAATAAAAGATATTTTAAGGTATAATATACGTTGCTGCATATTTGAAACAACGAAGAGTAATATCGAAATGACAGGAGCAGCGGCTAACTTGGATGGATGGTGAGCGCATAGTATATAGAAAATAACAGAATAATGTAAAGAAAAATAACATCAAGCAACAGAAGCAGTAAACAGAAGAAATACAGGTAGAAATATATGAGTATATATGTAAAAAAGGTTTGTGAGGCCAACACCAAAGCGATATATCCGTGAATATAATAGCGGCGTACTAAAGAGCTCTCCAAGCTAGAGCACTATATTAGCTATGCTTATAGCCTCAACAGACGAAGTTTTATAAGACATGGTAAAATCGTTGATTGGAACATTTCTAGTGCAGAGTTAGAAGAGCTCATATCGACCTTAGTGGTAAAACCCGCGGTTTTCAATCCAATTCCCATTGAATTAGAATTCATTCCATAGTTAACTTAAGATAACAAAAAAAAAATTGAGAATAAAGACATTTGCTATTTTTAAATAGCTACTGAACATCATAAAATTACAGAAATAGTTGAGGTTAAAAGTGTCTTGTTAATTTTTATCCAAGTGCGATTTTTTTTAAAGGTTAGCTCTAATTGATGTTATTGAAAAAATAGATTGATTAAACAATTACTAGTGCGTGACAAAATTAAAATTCCGTTAATTATGCATTTATTACAATTAAAATGTTTGTTTTTGATCGCAACAATTATGTTAACAGTTCAATTCAAGAATTCATTATGTGAGACAAACAATAATGAAAAAACTTTTAGTATAACGAATCTTGCAAATTTGTCGACATTGCTGGAGGTCAATGCAAAAAATTCGGATAAGAAAAAACAGGACGATATTGAAACGATACGTCGGAATGTTGAACATTACAATAAATTATTTTCGGTTGATAAACAAAAGTTAACGGAACAACAGAGGAATATACTTGAACGTATTGTTGAACGAGTTTCAAGACTCAAAGAAAATTTCGACATAAATTTGCAATCAGAACATCGTAATGATCGTGATAATAACAATAGCACTAAAAATAGTGATGCAAACACATCATTGGCAACAGAATTAATCTCATCATCATCTTTATCGAATTTACCCTTGTCCGGGAAAATTTCATCGTCAGCTCCAGTAATGCTTTCATCGGTATCAACAACTGGATCATCGGAAGATGCAGAGTTGAAACTAGAGCCAAAGTTAGATCAAAATGAAGCTAGGGGAAATAATAATAATCAAGGCTCTCATTCCCATGCCAATTCCCATAGCACCACACGAACGGGCAATTCAAATAAAATAAAAGTACGGCAGCAGCATAACTCCACTAAGAGGCCATTGTCCTCGACCAGACCCACAGCAAATCGGACTAGTGGTCATAGGCTATCAGCAGCAGGAAAACTAAAATCGAAACCAAAGCCAGCACTGGCAGCAACAGTAGCAGTGGAAGAAACATCCTCATCATCATCAGTTGCTTCCGCGTTAGGCACGTTAATAAATAATAATGGGCAAAAAACTGTTGGCACAAGTAACGTAACCATTCAACCTCAACATCATCTACTTCTTCGGCAACAGCAACAACAGCATCAGCTAAGGGAAGACCAAAAGGTACAAGTCGATATTTCTCTTAGATAATAATACATAAGATCATACATTAATCGATATTTACCAGGGATGGCAAATGGAAAAAAATCGTAACGTTACACATTTCGTACGTAACGAAATTCAAATTTTGTTTCGTTACGTTATGACGTTTTTATTTTGTTGAGCTGTATGCATAAAAATGCGCATATAGCTTATACTCCACTTTTTTGGAGCAAATTTTCAAGTTTCTATAAATAAAAGTGGACAAATACGATTGTTTAAGGTTTACCGCTATGCTTGCGAAGGACAACACTTGTTCACTTTTATTCACTAAAATTGGAGAATTTGCTCCAAAAAAATTTAAGCATATGTTCATTTTTGTACATACATTCCATTGTATTAAACTTGGAAAGAAAAAAACATAACAAAAGCTATAATTGCCAATCTGGCAATAATTGAAAACCCGTATGGTGATTTAATTGAACGGCGTATCAAAATTTCATTTGAATTCAAATTTTCCAATAAGATTTTTTTAAAACTTGTTCCAATCGGATTTTGATGTATGGGAGATATATGTAGAATAATATTCTAAATAACTTTTGTTCTTGCACTTTTTTGATAACATGTACCGTTTTTGAGATATTCGCAAAAAACGTTTTCGTTCGTATGGGGGGTACCCCCCCTAATGGTCCATTTTTGCCCATTAACGAACTTAGCCTCGCATTTCACGAAAAACGAATCTGCGCAAAATTTCAAGTCTCTAGTTCAATCCGTGCGCCCGCAATCCGCGCCACAGACAGACAGACGGACAGACAGACGGACAGACGGACAGACAGACGGACAGACGGACGGACGGACATGCTAAATTCAACTTTTTTCATCATTCTAAACACATTGGTGTAATTGATTTTTTTGTGTGATGACGGGATCTTGGCGTTACAAACGGTAAGGCAAAGTTAATATACCCTTTGGTTTCACCATACGGGTATAAAAATGCACAATAATAATAGATTATTTATCACAAAGTTCCATAAAAATAAAAATAACCCCCCAATTCTAGGTAACAGAGATATCTTAATTTATAATTAAGAGATTTTAAAAGGAATTAGTATTCTGAGTAAGAGTTTTTGGTGGGTTCCGATTTTAGCAAATTAAGAGATTCACCACGATGTCTCCATCTGACAGCACTTACTCATAGACGTCAAATTTGGCTGTTTATTGACCTTAGATTTTTTCTGAAATCATGAAGTTTTCAAAACTATGGAAATTATCGAAAAAATTGTGTAAAAAAGACATTACGGATCTTGAAAACATGTGAATAGTTTTGTATCTGTTAAGAATAGCTTTCTACGGTATTCAGACCGTTTGAAATGAAAATGATATAAAAAATATTACGTAAAAATTGAATCGACAGTTTTTAAGATACTCAATATCGTTTTTAAATGATTTTGTATAATTTCAGCAACGCGCAAACAAATTTATGGCTAAATAATGCATTGCACTCATATAAATATTTCATTTGATAGACATAAAATTAATGAAGTTGCAGGTATGCGTTGATGTAATTCCAGCCAATAAAAAAATCGTTTTTTGTGTCATTAAAGGTAAACAATTGCACGAAGACACAATATTTCATGAATTTTCCAGAAATACTATAAAAAATCTGGTTATTGCAGCTTTTTTCCTCGTCCTCCATGCAATGCAACTTTTTCCACAATTTTCGCCAAAACGGAGAATTTAATCGAAAACCTGTGACGTAAAAAACGTTCAGAATACAATTTTACACAACTTGTCTATACATAAAAAAATTGTTGGAACCCTCCCCGACACTGATTTTTCGAGTTTTAAACGCAACACACGAGTTAAGAGGTCGTAAGAGGACATCGGCGAGGTCCTCTTAAATTAAGAGGATTTTGAGGTTAGAACCGTCTGCTAACTTTTCCCCAGAATATGAAAACCGTTTACAAAAATTCACCACGAAAGTTAAGAGGTTGACATCTCTTAACTATTATCAGGAATACCAATTTCTATTAAATTTCCTCTAAAGTCCAGTTAGCAGTTAAGAGGCTCTTATCTATTATGCAGAATTGAGGGGTAAATTCCATAAAAATAAAAATAATAAAACATAACAAAAATAAACAAAAATAAAATACAAATAAAAAATATCTCATGTGAACAGCACATGACTTTCTTATACAATATCTAAGTTACACTATAACCCAACGAATAAAATTTTAGTTAATATAAAACTATGAATTTTTGTTTCTACAACATCGGAAATATCTCGATAACAGTTAAAGATATCCATTTACGGGCAAAACGTACAGATTTTTAGTATTTTTCTTTTAACAATTTTTTCGAAAAGCAATTCGAAAAAATCTTTTTTTACCTTTTAATGAAAATATCTCAATAACGGTCAAAGATAGCAGATAATAGCAAAAGATTAAATTGTGGAAAATATTATTCTCTTCAATTCATCTCAAAAAAGAGAACCATCAAAAACCTCGGTATTTTTTCAAGATAATCGCAAAAAACTGTTTTCTTTTTAAATAACACAGTATCTCGATAACGGCTTGGGATATGCAGTTCTAGTAAAAGACGAAAATGTAGGAAATTTTATACATAAGATTACTGAAAAACGTATAGTTTCAGAGTAAATCGCAAAAAACGAAAGTTGATAGGATTGCCCCATTACAGGACCAAACACGCCTGTAAAATTTCATGGCTCTAGCTCTATTAGTTTTTGAGAAATCTTGTACACAGACTGACAGACTGACTGACAGAAAGACATTTTTGTATTAATGCTCCAATCGACTCAGGGTTGCTCGGGAAATGTTTTTAGGCAAAATTAAGAGGTCAACATTTTCCATGAATATACTTTATTATGCTACGTATAAAAAAGTAAAAATGGTACGAATTTGATCCTTTAAAAAAACACTACCCGACAAAAACGAAATTTTTTGTGTTGCTCAAGATATTGAATTTTCGGATATTTTCAATTCATTGATTCTGACCAGATTCACTCTACATCTGGAGATATGAAAAAAAAAGTTTGCGATAGCAAAAAATGATGCATATAGTATATTACGCAACAAGGGGCGAAAGTCAACGATTTCAAGAGTGTGAAGTTAGCTGCACGAGCGAAGCGAGGGCAGATATCACACGAGTGAAATCGGTGACTCCGCTCCGAGTTGGGTATACAATTTTTCATAACAAATTCATTGAAAATATGACTTGAGATGCCATTTAAACGCGATTTCCGTATTGGAGAGTAACGCAAAAGGGGGTTTGGGGTCCAGGGGCGGAGCCCCGGTCAGGGGGTTCGGGGGGCGAAGCCCCCTGACTTCAACAGAAGTAAAGTTTTAAAAGAAACAAAACAACTTTATTCTATAAATTCGTTTTATTACTAAGAAATGTTGGTCAAAACCGATTTTAATTTTTAAATTTCTCTCCTCTGAAATAAAAAATCAACATAACAAAAAATGGAAATCGGTAATGCTCAACTAAATCACACGCAAAATACAATGTGAAATGCAAAAGTGCTGATCAGCTATTTCAGTTTTTCTCCCCACTGAAATGAAAAATCAACATAACAAAAAATGGAAATCGACAATGCGCAACTATTGTAAATCACACTGCGCTCGTATAGCTAACTTCACTCGTTCAGTTTCATTCATAAATTTTCGGTTTACGTCGCGAAAACACAGTTTCAGCCTGCTAATCGCACTTTCGCCCCTAGGGCCGAAAACGCAACTTTCGACCCGCTACGGAGGCATCGAAAGGCATATTTTCGATGCATGTGTTATGAAAAAAAATTTTGGCCCCTATTGTGAGCTTCGTCAATCGATCGTTGAAATGTCAAATCGAAAAATCGGTATTGTGATTATCGATTTTATCGTTCGTGAACGATAAAATCGTTCAGTTGGGAACGATGACATTTGTTTGATCGTTCGGTGAAGTTTATGTCAAGTTAGCGATCGGTGAAGTATTGCAATTATTTTTTTTTATCAAAATTAGAGGCTAATAATAAAATGGAAGTATTTGTACACATTAGGAAATTATTAATGAGGAATATCTTGATCAAAACCTCGATCAAAAATCCAATATAAAAATTGGTTGAAGATAAATAAGACCAAATGGGTATAAAAATAATTTAAATAAAAAATGAACGTAAAAACTGTTTAATCACATAGATTTGAAATATTGGTCAATTCAAAGAACTCAACATTCGGTGTTTAATATTTTCGCCTTGACGTTGGTTTGTAAAACCGTCTTCTGGTGTAATTTCGCTCATATCGCCATTGTCATCCACCTCCTCTATGTTTTAAGGGAGCTCAATATTGTATTTTCTGCGTTGAAGTCATTTTTAAACATAAAAATAACTTCAACAATGTGAATTCCCAAACGTCAAACACTAAAAAATTCACAATAGCGATTGCTTGAACGATGAACCTTACGCAATACCAAATTGTTTTTCGATCGTTCCGGCCAACGATGGTCGATCGAATAGATATCGATAACCGCAATAGGCCCCTTTGAAAAAATATTTTTCATAGCACATGCATCGAAAATATGCCTTTCGATGCCTCCGTAGCGGGCCGAAAGTTGCGTTTTCGGCCCTAGGGGCGAAAGTGCGAACAGCTGACCGAAAATGTGCTTTCGCGACCTGTTTCTCGTACCACAAAATACAGAAGACAAACTTCATAGGCAGAAAACACTAGAGTAAGCAGTACAGCCATATATGCTTCTAACCGATTTGTGAATAAACTTGAACGAGTTTGAAATTAGCTGCATGAGCGAAGTGTGATTTAGTTGAGCATTGCCGCGATTTCCATTTTTTGTTATGTTGATTTTTTTATTTCAGAGGAGAGAAATTTTAAAATTAAAATCGGTTTTGACCAACATTTCTTAGTAATAAAACGAATTTATAGAATAAAGTTGTTTTGTTTCTTTTAAAACTTTACTTCTGTTGAAGTCAGGGGGCTACGCCACCCGAACCCCCTGACCGGGGCTCCGCCCCTGGACCCCAAATCCCCTTTTGCGTTACTCTCCAATACGGAAATCGCGTTTAAATGGCATCTCAAGGATTCGCGGACAATTTATCGTGAACAATTTATCGTAAAACAATTTATCGTGAACAATTTATCGTAAAACAATTTATCGTAAGACAATTTATCGTAAACATTTTGTCGTAAGGAATATTATTTTTACAAATTCGGGCGCCCGAATTTGTAAAAATAATATTCCTTACGACAAAATGTTTATGTTATATATATATATATACCTATACATATATGTACATATGTATACATATATATATATATATATATATATATATATATATATATATATGTATATATATACAGGGTGCGCCATCTGTTCCTCCGGTATGTAAACATTGAATAACTTCGCCATTTGTCAACCGATTTGCTTTCCTAGACACGTTTTGGAAACGTCAAACCAGTACAATTTTAACCATGAACCGCTTCACACCGAAAGAATGCGCCGAAATAGTGACGATGTACATTGAAAATAGTCGTTCAATTTTGGATGCAAGTTTTAATGACCGACGAGGCACATTTCACTCCCTCTGGCGGTGTTAATAAACAAAATTGCCGCATTTGGGCGACAGAAAATCCTCACGAGATTCATGAAATACCATTGCATGATCGAAAAGTGACTGTTTGGGCCGGCGTGTGCGCAAAAACCATCATTGGGCCATTTTTCTTCAATGAAGGTGAAACAGTTAATGGTAATCGATATCGGTGGATGTTGGCACATTTTGTGTGTCCGAAAATGCGTGAAAAAGGTCTGACTGACTTCTGGTTTCAGCAAGACGGGGCGCCATGCCACACAGCGGACCAAACAATACGGTTTTTGCAACAAAAATTCCCTAGACGTGTGATATCGAAAAGAGGCGATATTGACTGGCCACCAAGATCCCCTGATTTAACCCCCCCAGACTTATTTTTGTGGGGTTATTTGAAGAGTAAAGTTTACGCCAGCAACCCGAAGACCATTGACGAGCTCAAGACCAATATTCGTGCCGAAATAGCTGCCATACCGACGGAGATGCTCGAAGAAGTGATGGAAAATGCCCGAAAAAGAGCACAGTTTGCGGTGGCCAATAAAGGTGGTCATTTGATCGATGTTGTTTTCAAAAAGTAGTCCACATAAATTGTAAAGGATTGAACTAAATAAAAAAAAACCATTTTTTGCAATCTATTGTTTCTTTAAAAAGTTATTCAACATTCTCATACCGGAGGAACAGATGGCGCACCCTGTATATATGTATATATATACAGGGTGCGCCATCTATTCCTCCGGTATGTAAACATTCAATAACTTCGCCATTTGTCAACCGATTTGCTTTCCTAGACACGTTTTGGAAACGTCAAACCAGTACAATTTTAACCATGAACCGCTTCACACCGAAAGAACGCGCCGAAATAGTGACGATGTACATTGAAAATAGTCGTTCAATTGTGCTAACTCAACGTGCATATCGTGCAAAATATCGTGGCAAAAAAGCGCCTACCGACAAAACAATTCGGGCGCTGGGTAAAAATTTCTTTGAGCACGGAACAGTAGGCAATCTAACCTATAATCATCCACGCCCAAGACGTTCCAATGAAATTATTGAAGCCGTGAGAGAGAGTGTTGCCGAGGACCCAAATGTCTCGTATCGCCACCGAACTCAGCGGTTGAAAATGAGTGGAACCACGTTGCGGCGCATTTTAAAGGACGATCTCCATTTGTTTCCTTACAAAATACAACTAACTCAAAGAATATTGGCAACAGACAAGTCGCGTCGTATAGAATACGGCAAATTAGTCGGCCGAATGTTGGAAACCATGCCGGACTTTTGGATGCAAGTTTTAATGACCGATGAGGCACATTTCACTCTCTCTGGCGGTGTTAATAAACAAAATTGCCGCATTTGGGCGACAGAAAATCCTCACGAGATTCATGAAATACCATTGCATGATCGAAAAGTGACTGTTTGGGCCGGCGTGTGCGCAAAAACCATCATTGGGCCATTTTTCTTCAATGAAGGTGAAACAGTTAATGGTAATCGATATCGGTGGATGTTGGCACATTTTGTGTGTCCGAAAATGCGTGAAAAAGGTCTGACTGACTTCTGGTTTCAGCAAGACGGGGCGCCATGCCACACAGCGGACCAAACAATACGGTTTTTGCAACAAAAATTCCCTAGACGTGTGATATCGAAAAGAGGCGATATTGACTGGCCACCAAGATCCCCTGATTTAACCCCCCCAGACTTATTTTTGTGGGGTTATTTGAAGAGTAAAGTTTACGCCAGCAACCCGAAGACCATTGACGAGCTCAAGACCAATATTCGTGCCGAAATAGCTGCCATACCGACGGAGATGCTCGAAGAAGTGATGGAAAATGCCCGAAAAAGAGCACAGTTTGCGGTGGCCAATAAAGGTGGTCATTTGATCGATGTTGTTTTCAAAAAGTAGTCCACATAAATTGTAAAGGATTGAACTAAATAAAAAAACACCATTTTTTGCAATCTATTGTTTCTTTCAAAAGTTATTCAACATTCTCATACCGGAGGAATAGATGGCGCACCCTGTATATATATATGTATGTATATATATATATATATATATATATATATATATATATATATATATATATATATATATATATATATATATATATATATATATATATATATATGTATGTATATATATATATATATATATATATATATATATATATATATATATATATATATATATATATATATGTGTGTGTGTGTGTGTGTGTGTGTGTGACGAAACATCGATAATTTATCCCCTCCCCCTCCTCCCTTCCCCCCCCCTCCCCCTCACCATCCCCTTCCCCACCCCCTTCCCCTCCCCCCCCTTCCCTTCCCCTCCCCCTCCCCATCCCATCCCCTTCCCATCCCCTTCCCCTCCCCTACCCTTCCCCACCCCACCCCTCACACCCACTCATCCGGCCCAACCCATCACCCACCCAGCCCATCACCCACCCAACCCATCACCCACCCAACCCATCACAATAATCTTCATTACGATAAATTGTTCTTACGATAAATTGTTCTTACGATAAATTGTTCTTACGATAAATTGTTCTTACGATAAATTGTTCTACGATAAATTGTTCACGATAAATTGTTTACGATAAATTGTTTACGATAAATTGACCGGCACCCATCTCAAGTCATATTTTCAATGAATTTGTTATGAAAAATTGTATACGCAACTCGAAGCGGAGTCACCGATTTCACTCGTGTGATATTTGCCCTCGCTTCGCTCGTACAGCTAACTTCACACTCTTGAAATCGTTGACTTTCGCCCCTTGTTACGTCATATACTATTCCATTTGATATTTTCAAAAGTTAATCTGGCCAAAAATAAGTCCGAAAGGTAGAACCTGAATCGTACGTCGATGCGTCCGTCATGCGTCCGTCACGTTGACAGTTCGAGTAAAATCAACGGGATGCTATGAGTACTCCCCTAATAATACGTTTTCCGATGCGGCAACCGCATAGAGTAGGTCGAATTTCTACTTTTACATGCGGCAACGCACAGAAATGTCATTTCCCAAAAAAGTTTGTTTACGATTTAAGCAATTTAAGTATGGAACAAATTGAAAGTAATTGTTTCGACGATAAACTAATAGAAGAAGTGCAAAACAATGAATTAACTCCAGATTCGTTGCCGTACCCAACTGTCACCGCATCGAACTGTCAACCGGACGGACGCATGACGGACGCATCGACGTACGATTCAGGTTCTAGCTTAAAAATATTACCCCAATGTGGGGTTATACCAAAGATTATACTTTAACTGAGAAAATTGTGGCAAACAATATTCTTTTGAATTTTGAAAGTAACTAACAAAATTGTGGCAAACATTATTCTTTTGAATTCATCACATATATTAAACCACAAAAAATCCGTTATTTTTCGAGGTAATGGCAAAAAACTGATATATTGAGAGACTGATAGACTGATAGACTGATAGACTGATAGACTGACAGACTGACAGACTGACAGACTGACAGACTGACAGACTGACAGACTGACAGACTGACAGACTGACAGACTGACAGACTGACAGACTGACAGACTGACAGACTGACAGACTGACAGACTGACAGACTGACAGACTGACAGACTGACAGACTGACAGACTGACAGACTGACAGACTGACAGACTGACAGACTGACAGACTGACAGACTGACAGACTGACAGACTGACAGACTGACAGACTGACAGACTGACAGACTGACAGACTGACAGACTGACAGACTGACAGACTGACAGACTGACAGACTGACAGACTGACAGACTGACAGACTGACAGACTGACAGACTGACAGACTGACAGACTGACAGACTGACAGACTGACAGACTGACAGACTGACAGACTGACAGACTGACAGACTGACAGACTGACAGACTGACAGACTGACAGACTGACAGACTGACAGACTGACAGACTGACAGACTGACAGACTGACAGACTGACAGACTGACAGACTGACAGACTGACAGACTGACAGACTGACAGACTGACAGACTGACAGACTGACAGACTGACAGACTGACAGACTGACAGACTGACAGACTGACAGACTGACAGACTGACAGACTGACAGACTGACAGACTGACAGACTGACAGACTGACAGACTGACAGACTGACAGACTGACAGACTGACAGACTGACAGACTGACAGACTGACAGACTGACAGACTGACAGACTGACAGACTGACAGACTGACAGACTGACAGACTGACAGACTGACAGACTGACAGACTGACAGACTGACAGACTGACAGACTGACAGACTGACAGACTGACAGACTGACAGACTGACAGACTGACAGACTGACAGACTGACAGACTGACAGACTGACAGACTGACAGACTGACAGACTGACAGACTGACAGACTGACAGACTGACAGACTGACAGACTGACAGACTGACAGACTGACAGACTGACAGACTGACAGACTGACAGACTGACAGACTGACAGACTGACAGACTGACAGACTGACAGACTGACAGACTGACAGACTGACAGACTGACAGACTGACAGACTGACAGACTGACAGACTGACAGACTGACAGACTGACAGACTGACAGACTGACAGACTGACAGACTGACAGACTGACAGACTGACAGACTGACAGACTGACAGACTGACAGACTGACAGACTGACAGACTGACAGACTGACAGACTGACAGACTGACAGACTGGCAGACTGACAGACTGACAGACTGACAGACTGACAGACTGACAGACTGACAGACTGACAGACTGACAGACTGACAGACTGACAGACTGACAGACTGACAGACTGACAGACTGACAGACTGACAGACTGACAGACTGACAGACTGACAGACTGACAGACTGACAGACTGACAGACTGACAGACTGACAGACTGACAGACTGACAGACTGACAGACTGACAGACTGACAGACTGACAGACTGACAGACTGACAGACTGACAGACTGACAGACTGACAGACTGACAGACTGACAGACTGACAGACTGACAGACTGACAGACTGACAGACTGACAGACTGACAGACTGACAGACTGACAGACTGACAGACTGACAGACTGACAGACTGACAGACTGACAGACTGACAGACTGACAGACTGACAGACTGACAGACTGACAGACTGACAGACTGACAGACTGACAGACTGACAGACTGACAGACTGACAGACTGACAGACTGACAGACTGACAGACTGACAGACTGACAGACTGACAGACTGACAGACTGACAGACTGACAGACTGACAGACTGACAGACTGACAGACTGACAGACTGACAGACTGACAGACTGACAGACTGACAGACTGACAGACTGACAGACTGACAGACTGACAGACTGACAGACTGACAGACTGACAGACTGACAGACTGACAGACTGACAGACTGACAGACTGACAGACTGACAGACTGACAGACTGACAGACTGACAGACTGACAGACTGACAGACTGACAGACTGACAGACTGACAGACTGACAGACTGACAGACTGACAGACTGACAGACTGACAGACTGACAGACAGAAAGACATTTTTTTAATATGACTCCAATCGACTCAGGAGTGATCGGGAAATGTTTTTTAGGCAAAATTAAGAGGTCGAAATTTTTCATGAATACAATACTTTATTATACTCCGTAGAAGAAAGTAAAAAGCAATAAATAATGAAAAAACGAAATATTTTTTTCGGTTTCGTTTCGTTTTTCGTTATTATAATGGAGTTAAATTTATATATAGTTACCACAGAGCTTCTATAGAACAGAGGTTAAAATTGACACTGAGCGACAAAAATATGGCGTGGAATATGGGACTTTATCATTAGCACAAGCAGAAAAAAGCTTTCGTAAAGCTTTCGAGCTAATGATAAAATCCCATATTTCACGCCATATTTTTGTCGCTCAGTGTGATTTTAACCTCTGTTCTATAGAAGCTCTGTGTAGTTACCACGTCGTTTTGAAAAAAAAGCCGGAAAATCATTACGATTAAAAGCCGTTACGATTACGTTTCCCATCCCTGATATTTACCAATACAAAACCATACATATTGCAGATTACCACCTAGCGCATTTACCTATTCTTATGAATAACCATAAATTTTCGATCGGTGTTATATGAATACTTTTTTATTAGTGCTGAACTAACTCTAATCAAATCAATGGCTGTACCACACAATAATCATATCTACACATCACTACAGTCATTATTGGACTATATATTTTTGTATAAAAAAAATCTAATCCATATTTAATGCACAAGATATGAGCTGCAATTTTTGACCTAGCACGATATAAAAGTCATGTGCAATGTGTATATATGTTACGCTTAACGTGTATTTCACAACTATATTCGTATACATAATAATTTTTAATTGTAAATCAATACACAAACCGTTTTCAGGAATTACTATTAGCTGCTAACCGTCATCCTAATGAGCATTTACACCAAACGTCATCACCTTCATCTTTATTATTATCATCGACGCTAACCGGAGTTTCTGGTAGTGTTCCAATATCGACATTATCAGGAAATACCGATAGTTTAGAAACTATTGACACGGAAATCTATGATTCAAATGCACCGACCACATCAATCATAAATAAATTAGCCAATCAAGCTAGAGAGGACTACTACAACAATAACAACGGTCAACAAAACGAAAGTGATAAGCTAAAGGTTAGTCATACTAAAAAAAATACTAGTAATATCTATTTAATTGAGTTGCATTGCATTATTATTTTTATTTAATTAAGTTGCATTACAACAAATACCATGTAATTGATATTAATTTTATACTTATGCATTTATATTTTGGTTTTAAGTATTTTTGATGCAGTGTCTTCATATAATCTTTCTTCACTTTTATTTTGATATTTGGTCTCTAAGAACGTTGATACAATTTTGTCTATTGGTTTCAAAACAAACGTGTCTATGAGCTTGTTCACATTGGTTGAAATAGTCCGCATAAATAGGACAGAAACAGGCAACATTAGGGCAAGGTGAGGAAGTGGGACTGCTGATAGGAAAATCATCCTCAAAACTAAAAACTCCATTCTCAGAGTTCCGCCTGTCGTGCTCTGATTGGTTGGCTGTTACACTGAATGTGTTCCATTGTCATTATTGTTTCGGTCGTCGTCGATGCAACACGTCGCAGAGCAAAAGGCAGCCACGTATTACTTGCAATTCTTTAGAAATGTTCCGTTTCCCAAATGTTTCACGCCAGTCTGATTGCTCACAGCTACTGGTTCAAATAGTCTCAATCTGAACACGAGCAATATTTCATCCGTCCTATTTAGGCGGACTATTTCAACCAATCTGAACAGGCTCTATATTGCTAAAAAATATTTTGGAGATATGCAGTTCTCTCTATGCGTCACAGACTTGCAATTTGGTATAAAGGCGTTTTTCATATGAATGGGTCTGCTCCTTGAAAACGGTGCGTCGTATCGAAAATATGATCATGTTTAAAATACGATTTTATATAAAAATTCTTTACTTGGAGATAAAAAAGAATCATTTTTTAAAAGAGTTGGATTCAAAAACGAACGTGTCCCTTTTTACTTTCTTCTACGGAGTATAATAAAGTATTGTATTCATGAAAAATTTCGACCTCTTAGTTTTGCCTAAAAAACATTTCCCGATCACTCCTGAGTCGATTGGAGTCATATTTAAAAAAGGTCTTTCTGTCTGTCAGTCTGTCAGTCTGTCTGTCAGTCTGTCTGTCAGTCTGTGTACAAGATTTCTCAAAAACTAATAGAGCTAGCGCCATGAAATTTTATAGGCATGTTGGGTCCTGAAATGGGACGATCCTATCAACTTTTGGTGGAAATCCGTTAACCGGAATTATCCAAAATGGCGGTTTTTCAAAAATCGCAATTTCGTTTTTCTCGATTTACTCCCAAACTACGCGTTTTTTAGTGGCCTTAAGTATGACAAAACTTGGAGAAAATAAAATTTCCCACACTTTTGTCTTTAGCTATAACTCGATATCTCCACCTGTTATCGAGATAAACCGTTATTTCCAAAAAAAAAACAGTTTTTTACGATTATCTCGAAAACTAACGGGTTTTTGCTGACTGAATGTATGAAGTGAATTAATGAGAATGGCATTCTGCACAATTTTGTTTCTTACCGTTATCCGTTATCTTTTACCGTTATTGAGATATTTTCATTAATATGTGAAAAATCATATGTTTGCGAATAATTTGCAAACTAACGGTTTTTCGACAAATCAGTTAAAAGAATAATTAAATATGTTAACATTTTCTACATTTTTGCCATTTACCGTAAATTGATATCTTTTACAGTTCTCAAGTTATCTCAAATTTTGTACGTTTTTGATATTTTTGAATAAACCAAGAATTTATTGGGAGGTCGTCTTAGGTTGACAACGCGACAGGGCTCTATCGTAAATTGCGCAGGGTCGTAGATTTTGTAGAAGAAAGTTTTGTGTTGACCACAACTGATATTTAACCCTAGGATGTGCAACTGAGCCTGAGCAGGCCCATTCCGACTTTAACTGCTTACAACATTTTTTTTTGCCATCGGTGGGAAAAATGGCTCTATGACTTCCTGTAGCATAAACATCTAAACCGAATGAGCCCTACCTTTATTTGTTTGTGCACAATTCGTTGAAGTAATGTGTTTTTCTAACTGCTTGCAAGATATACACAACTGGGCCTGGGCAGGCCCATATGTATTTGCATGGCGGTCGTGTGGCAGCTGCGAGCAAAAAATGGTCAAACCACTTATATAATGTGTTTTGGATGTGTACAAATGAATTTAATTGAGTTTCATTGTGTTTAGAATGATAAAATAAGTGAATTTTGCATGTCCATCCGTCCGTAATTTCAAGTTTCTAGCTCAATCCGTGTGCCCGCAATCCGCGCCACAGATGAACAGATGGACTGACATGCAAAATTCAATTTTTTTTAACATTTTAAACACACTGGTGTAATTCATTTTGTGTGTGATGACGGAATCTTGGCAGTTACAAACGGTAAGGATAATTTAATATACCCTTTGGTTTCACCATGCGGGTATAAATATCTCAAAAACGGTACATCTTATCAAAAAAGTGCAAGAACAAAATTTATTTAGGATATGATTCTACATAAAATTTTCATACATCAAAATCTGATTGGAATAAATTTTAAAAAATTTTGTTGAAAAGTTTGACTTCAAAGGGGAATTTTGATACAATTGTTCGCCGTTCACTTAAACTTCGAACAATGCAATATCATCATACGGGTTTTCACTAATTGGCAGATTGGCAATTATAACTTTTGTTATGTTTAATTTTTATTTTCTCTGTTGACAGAATAAAAATTCGATAAAACCAAACAAAAAACGGTTTTATTTTCCCTTAACCATAGACCCGTGTTTTTTGGGGTTATATTTTCCAATTTGTATTTCTTACATATTATTATTATTGGTTTTTAAATTGAGTTTTTAATAATGGATAGTGATTTTGAAGATTTATTTCATGAAAGTGATGAAGAATGCTACTATCTGAAAGTGATGAAGAATGTTACGAATGCTGTTCACTCTCGAAAAAATGCGGGGACGAATTAACTCCGCCTCAAAACATAGCTAAAAGTAAGCACCTCGCAGTGTTATTTAGAAAAAATGTAACACCGTAGCGCGGAGTTATTTTTACATTTTTATTTTACGGAGCTAAATATTCATTTTAACACCGTTTTAACCTCAATTGTGAATTAACTCCGAAAAGGAGCCAAAAATTCACTCCAACTCCTTTTGGGAATTATTTTGATTTTTATTTATTTATTTACATATAGTCATTACAGAGCAACCTCATAGACCATCACCTATCGGAGAAAATCGAACTCCGTGCTAAGGAGTTCACAACAATTCCCTATGGGTGTTAATTTTTAACAATTTTTCGGTGTTAAATCAACTTCTTAGATGGCCCAAAAAAAACCTCGCAAATTCTCTTTTTTTGCAAGCATTTGAGATGTTTTGAGTTTTTTTTCGTGTCTTCAAAGTTAATATTGACTGTTAACAACTTTTCTTGCATGTCTCTGCCGGGACTCGAACATGGTACCTCTCGAATCGTAAACCATTTGCCTTCCCAATAGGCTGTTGAAGCCAATTGGTAAGCCTCGTCTAAACGTGAACACCCTTTACAATCAAAATAATTCCCAAAAGGAGTTGGAGTGAATTTTTGACTCCTTTTCGGAGTTAATTCAAAATTTAGGTCAAAACGGTGTTAAAATGAATATTTAGCTCCGTAAAATAAAAATTTTACGGAGCTAAATATTGTTTACCATGAGTACAAAAATACACAGTGGCCTATTAAATTCACTAAACTGAGTTTTGTTAATCGACACACAAAATTTAACTGTGAAACAGCACTTGTGTGAGCGAAAGCTTAAGCTACCAGGATAAGTTTAACAAAGCCGAAGCTTTCCACTGTGAAACCGGGCATTACTTGTTTAACGAATAAACCACATTTTTATGATTTTTAAACAAACAAGCCATAAATTTTCTATTAGAATTACCTACATCTGAGTGCCCAAGTACACAATATATGGATGTTTTATAGTACACGGGTCTAGGGTTAATTCGCTTCATTGTCATTCTCTTACACATGCACACACACACATATTGACAACACATATTAACAATAATAGACCATAGCAGCACACCTGCCTACATCAAATAGCATACCTTTCCCTATAAAAATACAATATATCTGCCTATATTATGTCGGGGCTTTTCGAGGGCCAGTAGGACTACTTAGCGCCGTCGGAGTGTTGCACATCCTACGGTTAAAGATATTGTTTCACAAAAGAACATTAAAAACCAAGTTCAAACCGCCAATTGGGAAAAAATAGTTCTTCGTATATATGAAACCCCTTGATTTTTGAAACGGTTCGGTTCCACGGTTCCGGTTATGCACTATTTCTCTCCAGTGGTTCCGGTTCCGGCTCCGTTTTTTAAGACAACCTTGGCTCCGGTTCCTCAAGAGTTTTCCATTTAAAGAGTAATAAAAAAATATCAGTTGTGGTCAACACAAAACTTTCTTCTACAAAATCTACGACCCTGCGCAATTTACGCTAGAGCCCTGTCGCGTTGTCAACCTAAGACGACCTCCCAATAAATTCTTGGTTTATTCAAAAATATCAAAAACGTACAAAATTTGAGATAACTTGAGAACTGTAAAAGATATCAATTTACGGTAAATGGCAAAAATGTAGAAAATGTTAACATCTTTAATTATTCTTCTAACTGATTTGTCGAAAAACCGTTAGTTTGCAAATTATTCGCAAAAATATGATTTTTTACATATTAATGAAAATATCTCAATAACGGTAAAAGATAACGGATAACGGTAAAAGACAAAATTGTGCAGAATGTCATTCTCATTAATTCACTTCATACATTCAGTCAGCAAAAACCCGTTAATTTTCGAGATAATCGCAAAAAACTGTTTTTTTTGGAAATAACGGTTTATCTCGATAACAGGTTGAGATATCGAGTTATAGCTAAAGACAAAAGTGTGGGAAGTTTTATTTTCTCCAAGTTTTGTCATACTTAAGGCTACTAAAAAACGCGTAGTTTGGGAGTAAATTGAGAAAAACGAAATTGCGATTTTTGAAAAACCGCCATTTTGGATACTTCCGGTTAACGGATTTCCACCAAAAGTTGACAGGATCGTCCCATTTCAGGACCCAACATGCCTATAAAATTTCATGGCGCTAGCTCTATTAGTTTTTGAGAAATCTTGTACACAGACTGACAGACTGACAGACTGACAGACTGACAGACTGACAGACTGACAGACTGACAGACTGACAGACTGTCAGACTGACAGACTGACAGACTGACAGACTGACAGACTGACAGACTGACAGACTGACAGACTGACAGACTGACAGACTGACAGACTGACAGACTGACAGACTGACAGACTGACAGACTGACAGACTGACAGACTGACAGACTGACAGACTGACAGACTGACAGACTGACAGACTGACAGACTGACAGACTGACAGACTGACAGACTGACAGACTGACAGACTGACAGACTGACAGACTGACAGACTGACAGACTGACAGACTGACAGACTGACAGACTGACAGACTGACAGACTGACAGACTGACAGACTGACAGACTGACAGACTGACAGACTGACAGACTGACAGACTGACAGACTGACAGACTGACAGACTGACAGACTGACAGACTGACAGACTGACAGACTGACAGACTGACAGACTGACAGACTGACAGACTGACAGACTGACAGACTGACAGACTGACAGACTGACAGACTGACAGACTGACAGACTGACAGACTGACAGACTGACAGACTGACAGACTGACAGACTGACAGACTGACAGACTGACAGACTGACAGACTGACAGACTGACAGACTGACAGACTGACAGACTGACAGACTGACAGACTGACAGACTGACAGACTGACAGACTGACAGACTGACAGACTGACAGACTGACAGACTGACAGACTGACAGACTGACAGACTGACAGACTGACAGACTGACAGACTGACAGACTGACAGACTGACAGACTGACAGACTGACAGACTGACAGACTGACAGACTGACAGACTGACAGACTGACAGACTGACAGACTGACAGACTGACAGACTGACAGACTGACAGACTGACAGACTGACAGACTGACAGACTGACAGACTGACAGACTGACAGACTGACAGACTGATAGACTGACAGACTGACAGACTGACAGACTGACAGACTGACAGACTGACAGACTGACAGACTGACAGACTGACAGACTGACAGACTGACAGACTGACAGACTGACAGACTGACAGACTGACAGACTGACAGACTGACAGACTGACAGACTGACAGACTGACAGACTGACAGACTGACAGACTGACAGACTGACAGACTGACAGACTGACAGACTGACAGACTGACAGACTGACAGACTGACAGACTGACAGACTGACAGACTGACAGACTGACAGACTGACAGACTGACAGACTGACAGACTGACAGACTGACAGACTGACAGACTGACAGACAGAAAGACATTTTTTAAATATGACTCCAATCGACTCAGGATTGATCGGGAAATGTTTTTTAGGCAAAATTAAGAGGTCGAAATTTTTCATGAATACAATACTTTATTATACTCCGTAGAAGAAAGTAAAAACTAATTTTGTTAACAATTATTTGAATTTTGAACAAAAAAGAAACAACTTAAGTTTTTTGAATTTATTTTTAAAGTAACGTTGCAACAAATATTATATTGGGGGTACAAATAGGTCTCCGCGGTTTGACAAAAGTTGGCGCACCAGTAAGTTATGGTTAAAATTGTCAGATGTAAAACGACATTATGACAAGGTTTGACATCTTTCGACAACATAACCTTGAAATATTAGTAAATTTTTATCAGTATAATTGATTCTTTTGTGTGCGAAAATGTCGAGTTTTGAGCCGAATAAGCGTAATTTGTGAGATCAGGTTGACGTCGTGTACTATGTTTTGCTCAAACCGCACGAAATCATTACTGGGGCTGCCTACCGAACATAATTGATGAGATTGAGTCTAGCACTCAAGAAAAAGCGCGCCTTTTACTACTCCAGACACGACAAAGTTATTCTCCTGCATGATAATGCTCGTCCACATGTTGCGTCGCCGGTCAAAACCTACCTGGAAACACTAAAATGAGACGTCTTACCCCACCCGTATTATTCTACACACTTTGCCCCTTCCGACTATCACTTTGTTCAGATCGATGACACATGGCCTGGCTGAGCAGCACTTCCGTTATTACGAAGACGCCAAAAATTGGCTCGATTCATGGATAACCTCAAAAGATGAAGCATTCTTCCGACGCGGTACCCGTATGCTGCCAGAACGATGGGAAAAAGTAGTGACAAGCGATGGACAATACTTCGAATAGAACATAATTTACCATTCTTTTACAAAAAATGCGCAGTTTTTGATAAAAAAAACAGCGGAAACTTATTTGTACACCCAATACTATATTCACCAATTCTAAAATCCTATATTTTACCAGTATTTTGTAAGTAATGTGGAAAAATAACTAAAATCGGTTCCGCGTATCACATGCTTTTTAATTTATTATGCGTAGTATTTTCCCTAAAAAACATTTCTTGAGTACTCCTGGGTCGATTGGAGCATTATTACAAATATCTCTTTCTGCCAGTCAGTGTGTAAGCAAAAACAATGTATAACACAGACGATTCAAATCAAACAAATCATTTTAGAAGAAGCATGAATCAAAAACTTAATACCCCATCAGCTAAGGCACAAACCAGAAGATAGTCGCTTTATGAGAAAGCTTAAGTATAATTATCCAAATATTTTTTCTATTCATAATAAAAGAGCTCATAATAAATTTTTAAATAGATATACACTGTATTAACAGTGTAACATTCAAACTTCAGATTGTATAATACAATTACATAGTTCAGCTCATTTATTATGAGCTCATTTATTATGAATAGAAAAAATATTTGGCAACAAGGGATAATTATACTATCTTCTGGTTTGTGCCTTAGCTGATGGGGTATTAAGTTTTTGATTCATGCTTCTAAAATGATTTGTTTGATTTGAATCGTCTGTGTTATACATTGTTTTTGCTGTAAGTCTGTGTACAAGAAGATTTGGAAATCCGTTAACCGGAAGTAACCAAAATGGCGGCTTTTTAAAAACAGCAATTTCGTTTATTGCTATTTAATCCGAAACTACGGGTTTTTCAGTAGTCTTATGTGTGACGAAAGTTGGAGACAAGAAAATTTCCTTCATTTTTGTATTTCATTAGAACTGCCTATCTCAAGCCGTTATGGAGATATACCGTAATTTACAAAATATCAGGCCCCTATTATAAATGTCAATTCATAATTGATAGTTGACAAATAACAACAAAGTTGATAGGTCGGTATTACGAATGTCAATCGGTCTCAACTTTATTGATAACTGTCAATCGTTTTCAGCAACCACAAATTTTTGACTGATAGAAGAAAAAGGGGAAAAGTTTCAAGTTTTTTATTGTGAGTTTTCTTTAAAATGTGTTCAATAGAGTTATTTTTTGATTATGAGGGGACTGGTTGTGAAGAAAACATGTTGGTAATAAGAAGGACTGTACGAGATAGTTATATAATAACTCCAGCGGATTGGAGGTAATTTGTTTGGTAATATTTTTCTGAAGTGTATGTCTGAATTGAATATTTTTCAGTTTTATAAAAAAATTTCGTTTATCGAAAGAAGCCTTCAGATATTTATTAGAACTCGACAGCAAACTAGGTCAAGACAACGAGATTTTTTGCCCACCACTTTGTACAACAGATTTCTACGACTGACAATTTTGCTCCTCGAAAATGATATTTTATTATATTTTTCTAGTAAAGGTGGGTTTAGAAACACGAGCACTTTTATTTTTACTGGCAAAGTGAGCGGGATAGCGAAATTCAAATTTACGTGCGCAAAAAGTCGATCACATCAGTGTCTCACACGTACTTTCCCTTCCACTTTATGGCGAACTGTCACTGCACATCACCTTCTCACAGCAATACGTTTGTTAGCATTTCAATTTCACCTAACAAAATCATTTTGTGTGATGTTATAATTAATAACATAATTATTATTACCTCCCGTTTCCATTTAAAATGCGTAGCTTTCAAATAAACATCGAACTTAACCTTACTTTTGCTGGCTGCCATAATTCCCCATAATTCAGGAGTAACATTTTGCTGGCAGGGCGGGGAAGTCCAATGTGTTTGTTGTTGTTTACTGCCATAACTTTCCTATCGTCGACGAAAATTATGGATAGTAAAACCACTACATGCAAGCAAAATTTCCAGTAAAATTTTTACTGAGTGGTTTCCCGTCCCTTTCCCACTTGGTGAAAAAGTCATAAGAAATCTGGCATTTCACTCACTTTGCCAGTAAAAATGAAAATGCTCGTGTTTCTAAACCCACCTTAATACTGCAATAATACCTACATTTTAGAAGAAAACAGACTTTTTGACGACGTTGTGACTACAACAAAGTTCACAATTGAAGTTTTGATAAACGTCAAAACCATTTCATTCACAATGATGAAAAATTTTATCAATTAGTGTTTGTAATACCAAAAGTTGTTTTAGTTGATAAATTTTGGCACCTATCAATCGTTGATAGTTGACATTCATAATAAGGGCCTTAGTTTTTTGCAATTATCTCGAAAAATAACGGGTTTTTGGTACTAAGATGAATTGCAGAGAACAATGTTTGCTTCAATTTTGTCTGTTACTTTTATCAGTTATCTTTTACCGTTATTGAAATATTTTCATCAAGTTTAATAAAATTGATTTTTGCGAATTGCTAGCAAACTAACGGTTTTTCGAAAAAGTTAAAGGTAGAGTTAAAGATATTAAAAAACTCTACATTTTTGCCTTTAACGTAAATAGATATACAGTAGAGACTCAGTAATTCGAACAATGTGTAATTCGAAAATTACGCTAATTTGAACAATAATTCGAACTTTTCTGGTCGAGCATGGAAATGGCTTGAATACAATAACTAAGGCATTTACCAGCAAAATAAGCGTATGTACTGTCGTAACTGTACAGGCATTAATTTTGAAGCGAAAATTTCAAGTTTCTTTAAAAAGAATTGAATGTTGTCATATAAAGGCCGCCCTCCATTACCATGACTTCGGCAACTGCAAAAAAAAATAGAGACACATTTATGTGAAGATACGTTGACGAGAAAGGGAGATAAGAATCAACTGCAAAAATTTGTCGGCAACTGCAAGAATAATTTCCCCTGTTTTTTATGGCGATTTTATGGCAATTTCTACTACAATCACACATTGTCCCTGTAAGTGAATAGTAAGCACAGACACATTCAAACTGTTATTATAGCGTGATGTCATTTTTCTCCTTCGCATGCATAGTCAAAAGCTTTGTTACCATGCCAATTTGAACATTATATTCATAGCATAAGGTTTGATATGATTGCTATAAAATTGTAAAACTGGAAGGGATAGCGTTTAACTTGTATTCAGTCATTCATTTTTAGATCTACATAAGTCTATCTTGCTCTAGTTTTCTGAATTTTTTTGCAGTTACAGAAGTCATGGTAATGGAGGAAAGCCTTAAATATATATACACATTTTGAATGCAGGAACATTGACCGCATTCACACGATAAGTTTTTTGATTCATGAATCACGGCAATTCTCTTTTAAACATTTACGAATCATTCACGGCCATTTACACGGCCAATGTTTTGACGTGCGTCTTTTTGACGTTTATGAAAGTTTTTGTCGTAAATTAACATGAGCGAATACGAATGAGAGCAAAAAGGAATAGAGAAAACGGACTTGCTATAACTTATGGTGAATCAAAAGTTGGTGATTCACCAACTTCTCGCCCCTCTTGCCCTCGTTTGGCCGTGACGTGAATCAAAAAACTTATCGTGTGAATCCGGACATTGTTACTTAATTTTAACTTGAAAATATATTTATTTTGCCACTAAGACTGTTTTATTAAACAAAATGTGCATCATAAAAAATAATACAATAATTCGAAAATCTCCGTGGTTCGAATTAGTTCCGGCTTTTATTGATTCGAATTACCCAATCTCTACTGTATTTTACTGTTATCGAAATATTTTAGATTTTGTAAAAAACCACTTTTTTATATAAACTAAAATTTTATTCGTCGGGTTATAGTGTACGAGTATTGTGCAGAAACATATATTTTGTATGTGCTGTTCACATCAGATATTTTTAAATTGGATACAAATTTGTCTCCAAAAAAATATATCTTTGTATCCAAAATTCGTTTTTCAAAAAAAATGTGTCCAAAGTGATACATTTGCATTCAACCCAATATGCATCACTGATTGCAAGCATTTACATGATAGCTTATGGTTGTAGCTTAAACAAAATAAGCTTAAGAATTTATGCGGTGTTTGACCTACGGGTAAAATGAACGATACCGCTAAACGCAATATGCAGAGTAATAATTTTTTTAGTAGTGCAAATTAAATTCGCAAAAATACATAACAAAAATTGAAGAAAAGGTTTGTTCCAATTTTTTTTCTAGGATATGAAACAAAATATCAAAGAGATTTTTTTCACTTTGTTTTTATCGTTCACTGTCTCGTTCTTTCTTAACTTTGGGAAACCGCAGACATTTGTGTTTGCACATAAAAATTTATGACTAAAAGTGAAAAGTGAAATTTGATTAACAAATGAGAATGGGCGAAGATCATCATCGCCATCGGAATGATAGCCATCCGAGTCATCGTCATTAACATCAACAATTCTATATTAACAGAGCTTACTAACGGCAGTCAACACAACAATCTAACTTCAAATCAGAGCTCTTTCGTACAGGTTCAAGATTTCTGAAAAATTGGGCCAGCACTTTCGCATACTATTTCGAATAACCTTTCTTCGAACGCTAGTCTATTCCACTACTTAGCAATGCTCTCTATCTCCTTTTTCGCTTTTAGTTTCTGTTTTTTTTTCTAGATTTTTCTATCTTTAGTGTCGTTATTTTCTTACTTTGTTTCTATAATCTTTTAGTTTAATAGATTAAGCGCCTTCTCCATCCCCATCCCATAACAGCATGCCGATGTGAAAAGAAATACCAATTTGAAAAAGAAACGGTAATTGGAAAATTCTCTTTTGTGTATAGAAAAAAAAACAACACAAGATCAGGGCAGATTCGCACAAGAATAACTAACTTATCACAAAAACTTGAGTAAAGGCCCAAAAAAAAGAGAAATGGCGTTCTTTTGTGTTATCAAAATCGAGGATGATTAAGATGTGGGTACATCAAACAAACAAAAAACCTTTTATCAATTTGACTAATGATTGATTATATGGTAGGCACGATTAAGAACAACACATCATCACCGCATTGTATTATTTGTACGTAGCATTTTATTCAATATTTCGAACAATGTATATTTTCACATCACCTCAAAATAATTAGAAAATGAAAGCAAAAATAACTATTTACTATTAATCGGTTTCTATGTTACCTAGTTCACTAACCGGTGATGGTATTCGGCAGTAAGTTAGCTATTAGTGGAGAATTTAATTGCTAACACATTGGGTTCAATTAACTTTTTTATTCAAGTTGTAGTTTGGCATAATTACAGTTTCAATTCTCTATGAAAACCATTTATAGTTTAATCGAAAGATACGTTTTTGGCATCACCGCTTTGCGTTATTCAAACAACTATTTCACTCAAATGACAAGTAAATATGTATACATTGCACTCAGAAAAATGTCGTTCAGCAGATCAACGAAAATATTTCCTTACTTTATATACATATATATATACCTATATATATATAGAGGGTCAAATTTTGCAATCCAATTTTCTGATTGTCTTGAAATTTTGCACAAATACGTAACTCCAATGACAATCCAATATTTTTACTACTTCGTCCATGTAAGAATAACGGAAGCTCCTGTAAGAATAACGTGATTATCCTTTTCCTCAACTTTTACGGGAAAAATCTCATCTGGAGGTTTATGGGGTCACTGAATTCGATCCTGACGTCAATAAGTCTGTTGAGATAACGGAAGATCCTGTTAGGATAACGTGACTATCCTTTGCCTCAAATTTTCCGGAAAAAATCTCATCTGGAATTATGTGAACAAATAATTTAGTTTTTGAACTATTATAAAAAAATCAACTAAATCGAGTCGACGAAAAAGTGAAATTTTCAACCTCAAATAGCTTAGTTTTTAAACTCAAAATTTAAAAATTTTATTCATTGTTACAAAAAATTGCTAAAATATTTTGAAATTGTTCGAAATGCTGCTTTGATCGTTACGGCGTTGTCACCGACTGAAGTGTCGGATTTAAGGGCACGAAAGCCGTGCATATTAGAAGCTATCCTATTTTTAACCCTTTCACTCGGCATTTATTTCTAATAGCAAAAAAAATATATTGTTGCTTTTTTCAATAATAATATATAAAAATATATATTAATATTAAAAAAAACAACAAAAAATTTTTTTTTGCTTTTTTCAATAATAATATATAGCAACAAAATATATTTCAACATTTAAAAAATTTAAATATCTTTTTAGAAGTCTCTTTTTGATTATGTACTCATTTGTGTATATAAATTGTCAATCATTGTCCCTCTCCCTTCTAATTCTCTTAGAAATACGAGTTAAATATGATGTACACAATTGTGTACGCGCCGAGTGAAAGGGTTAAGGACAAAAAGCTTTTGTTTTCTAGTATCTTTGTTTTTGGTCTCCTTGAAAAAAAGCTTGTTCCTTATATTCCTTAAAAGAAATAACAAATTCTCGAACACGGATTGTATTAATTTCTTTTAACAAATTTTCGAACACGGATTGTATTCATTTCTCAGTTTCATTGTCATCTTAAGCGGCCCCTACACGTTCAATCTTGCAGTCAATCATGCTGTCACAGCAAAAAGCTTATTTGCACTAGACGCTCAATCATGCACGCAAGCATCACTTATTTCGAAACAGCACACAACACTTAATATAAATTCAAAAAAAAATTATATAAAACAACACTTAATATAAATTTAAAAAATCTTTGTCCTTATATTTTTCACTTTTCCTCATTCACAACTCACTTCTTTGTCGTTATAACTCGAAAAAGGATTCCCAAAAAACTTTATCTTTTATATGCGACACCTTTTCACTACAAAAAATTACACTAAAATGACGAATTGATTGACAGCATCGCCATACATGTTCAAGCATGCTGTGATTCAAAAAGCTCCCTTGAAAAATATCAAAATGATTTTGATATTGGCCAGCATGCTGTCAATCATGGAATTTTGCATGACAGCATCACCATAGACGTTCAAAATGGTGTCACAGCATGCAATGATTGACTGCAAAATTGAACGTGTATGGACCGCTTTAGTAAATATCATAGTATAAAAAGCTTTTTTACTATCTTGTATCTTGAAGTTAAAGTCAGGGTCAGAGTTGGAGTTAATCTTTAAAAATTTGCGGCTACGGAGTCAGAGTTGGAACTTTTTCAGAACAACTCCAGATCCGTGCATACAACATTCGTTGGCAAAAAGTCAAAAGCTGTTGTAATCGAATTAGAAGTCCCTCAAGGAACACCTTTGTCGTGTGTAGTGTTGATTCGATACGGCAAAGTATCGATACTTTTATTTGGAAGTAGCATCGCAAAAAAGCGTCAATACCACATTTAATATCGGGTTAAAGTATCGATTCCTACTCGAAGCGAATGAAAAAAAAACGAAAATTTTCACACTTTTTATTGTGAAACCTCAAAATTTCACCAGGATGTTTATTTTTCATAAAAATTAATTCACATAATTATATATAAAGACAAAAATATAACTGTCTTACTTTCATTTAGATTTATTGAATTAGATTTTCATAAGAAAATCTCTTTCAATTGAAGAATGGGAGGAAAACTAGCACAAGTTTTTTAGTTCAAATACCACCTTTTACAAATGAAATTGGCTATGCTACAAATTAAATTGATTCTTTTGTACAACTAAGTGACTTTTTTCAAATCAAATTGAAGAAAGTAAATTGAACTCGCAGAAAGTTAGTCAAATGTTCAAAAATCCCAATTTAATTTGTAAAATAACAATTTTTATGTGTATAAGGTGGTATTTGAACTAAAAACCTTTCACACTAGTCAAAAAAATCGTTTTTTGGAACATTTCTCAAAAACTATAATTGTTCAAGGTGTTTTCCGGAGAGTCAATTGCGCTTTTGAGTAATGGTTGCGCCCACCTTTGAAAACAACCTTTCACAAGGAACTGACGATGCAACGACTACTAAAAACGCTCTGGCTTGTTTATATAATAAAGGAAACATCGATTTTATTTCCTCCTATTCTTCAAGTGGAAGAAATTTTAATGATGAAACGGCCAAGCTCAAGTAAAGAGAGACTTGATATATTCCCCAAAAATTATAAAAGAATCCCTATAAATATAAGCTCCACACTTCCATTGAAAAAGTTGGCAAAGAATGCGAATTTGATGCCGTGGTCATAAGGGTGAAAATGCCGAAATATTCAATATAAAGTAGGGGAACCCGGGGCTAGAATTAACAGGGGTAAGTATTAACAAGCCTATTCCCGCCGAAATATACGAGCCAGAATCTCGAAATTTGGTTTTTGTCCATCATTCGATAAGGTCGATCATATCGTGACTCATCAGTTATAAACTGTTCATTGCCAGTAAGCACAGAGGCCAAATTTTAGGTGGTAAACGAACTTTTTATGGTTTGGAATATTTTGATTTCTGTCTTAGTTTTTTATATTATTGAATATAACTTTGCCGATAATGTAAGTTAATGAAGCTATAATTAATAATATCCTTTGGTTTTATTACAATCCTTAACTATATTTTTGTGTGTGGTTAATAATTCAAAAAAAGTAGTGTCGGGGCTAAAATTAACAAACCCATGGGGCAAGAATTAACAATATAATATCATAGACATAGAGTAAGAATTCTCATACTATGTGTATATAGATACAAATTATGTACAAAAAAGCTTCCCTGAGACCTTTTTTTAGATAATAATAATTGTTTTTGTTTTTTAAAACGACTTAATTTTTTTTGTCAATTTATATTCCTTGAAAGGGATATTTATTTGGTTCATTTTATTAGTTTTTGTGATAATTAATATATTTGAATTTAAAAGGATATATATTTTGTTTATTTTATAATTTTTGTGAAAAAAAATCTTTTCTTTTAATTATTTCCATGTTAAAACTTATGTTAATACTTGCCCCATCGTTGTTAAAACTAGCCCCGTGACCGGGGTTAGTTTTAACAGATGACATTTTTTCGTAAAAATAATTTTTTTCATATAGTGACTACCTGGTTGAAACTTTTTTTTATTTCTTATGATACTTGAAGACCTACAGTATGGCTAGATATAAACACAATATCAAAAATATTACTTGTTAAAAAAAATTTGACCCAATTTCCAAATTTTGTTAATACATGCCCCGGCTTCCCCTACTCACTTTTCGATATCAGTCAAAAAGTATCGATACCTATTTGGTATCGGCAGAGCCGTATTAACAAGTTTGAGCGCCCTGGGCTAAATAAAATTACATAGTTTTATTGCACCCTTACATAGTTTTATTGTAAAAATTCAATTTTATTTTTTAAAATATTCTTTAATTCAAAACACAGTACTAACTTAAATTACAGATACGCTAAATATAAAGAAAATTAAAAAAAGGTAATCAAAATTTCATCGCCTCGGATCGATGGCGCCCCTGGGCTGTAGCCCAATTAGCCCTATGGTTAATTGGGCCTTGGGTATCGGGGTAAAGGTATCGATTACAAAATTACTTGACATCAAAACAAAAGTATCGAATATGTACTCGTATTTACTTGGATCGAATCAACACTAGTCGTGTGATATGCTCAATATATATTTTAATAATGTTGTATTATTTATTGAAAAATGTATGCTGAATTTGTTCGCTGACGATGCTGTATTTTGAAAAGAGCCTGACAATCTATTTGGGAAATGTTATAAAATACCTAGCTATGTGTAAACTCAAATTGAATGTTGCCAAAAGAAAATATGGAGAGGCAATGCATAAACAAAAATATCTCGGAGAGAGTGCATAAACACAAATATCTGGGAGTAAATACTTATGACAATCTGAAATAAATTGCATAAATTGTTATGCTTTGGAATTACATTGTCATAGAAATAAATAAAATAGATGAAATCGGAAGACTTCTTCCTCATACAAATGAAATAGCAATTATACAAATCAAACAGCAAGCTCCAGCCCCTATCCAGGTATTATGTTAGTCCGCAAGACCTGCGTTTCAAGCAATTTCAAGTCCGCATCTATTTGGTTGCGGACTCGCCTTTTCCAGTGACATTTCGAGGTTATGAGAAAAATAGACTGTTTGATTTTCTTATCATTGATTATCTTATAATTTTCATATCAGTGTTGTTATTATCATTACAGAAAAAAAGTGCTACACTTGGAAACATTGCTATATTTTTGAAAAATGAATAAAATCTTGAAGTATCAGTGACGACTGAAACGAATCTTTCTGACGTTTGACAGTTCAACGCGGACTAACGCATATGATCGCAGAGAGTCTAGTCCGCAAACGGCATGCGGACTTAAGGTGGGTTTAGAAACACGAGCGTTTTCATTTTTACTGGCAAAGTGAGCGGGATAGCGAAATTCAAATTTACGTGCGCAAAAAGTCGATCACATCAGTGTCTCACACGTACATTCCCTTCCACTGTATGGCGAACTGTCACTGCACATCACCTTCTCGCAGCAATACGTTTGTTATCACTTCAATTTCACCTAACAAAATCATTTTGTGTGATGTTATAATTAATAACATAATTATTATTACCTCCCGTTTCCATTTAAAATGCGTAGCTTTCAAATAAACATCGAACTTAACCTTACTTTTGCTGGCTGCCATAATTCCCCATAATTCAGGGGTAACATTTTGCTGGCAGGGCGGGGAAGTCCAATGTGTTTGTTGTTGTTTACTGCCATAACTTTCCTATCGTCGACGAAAATTATGGATAGTAAAACCACTACATGCAAGCAAAATTTCCAGTAAAATTTTTACTGAGTGGTTTCCCGTCCCTTTCCCACTTGGTGAAAAAGTCATAAGAAATCTGGCATTTCACTCACTTTGCCAGTAAAAATGAAAATGCTCGTGTTTCTAAACCCACCTTTACATAATACCAAACATAGATATCGTACTACTAGATCGCGGCACTCGAACAATTCCATAGCGAAAATATGGGACAGCGTGACTATGGTTGTCTCATTTTTTCTTCGAACTTTAGTGATGTCAGATGTTCAAATCAACAAACTCAATAACATTTGAATTATATGTTTTACGTCGAACTCATAAGACTTATACACAGGTTGCAAGCATGTTTTAGGGAATTGCATATTATTGTATGTGGCAGCTCTGAATATTAATATGAATAATCGGTATAGGGATTGAATAATATTCCGTCGGGGACCTGCATAAGCATTTTTTTCCAGAATTTAAATTTCCCAGAATTTACTAGCTTTGTCCCTTTTTTTCGTCATAGCTTTTTGACGTTTCAGTGGCACATTTGAGATAGCAAATGGCTTGATCTAGTCTAATAGTACGATATCTGTGATATCAAATCACTGCGGAACGGACTTAACGATGGCTGCGGACTGACGAATCCGCACGACTTACACAATAGGGCTATGAGTTTTTGACTCTGTAAATTGCTAATAGAGTTCAATTAAACACAATGTTTCGTTGTTTTTCCCAATTCGACATAATTATAAAAACTCTTTATTTGTTTCTTTATTATTGTAAAAAATATTTCAATATAACCTTTATTTTTAAAGGTTATATTGAAACACAGTCATAGGTATTAAATTACACTAAAATTAAACAATTTTTGTTAAAAATTTTAATGGATTTGCAAATTAAATATAGTAAAATAAAAATACAGAAAAATATATCGACATAAGTAAACCTTTGTAATGGTCATTATTTATAATGATATAAATCATGAATCAAAGAAAATATAGATGGCGACCCGCGCAAATAATGCCTTTACGTCACTAAGAACTGTTCGTAGTGAATGAATAACAAAAAATAACGAACGATAACTTTAAATTGAAATTTTATAAATAATAATAATTATTATTAATTGTAATTTAAGTTGATAATAATTTAATTGATTTGAAATTTCAATTAACGCTCTGAATGACGTAGTGCTCAGAACGTCGAGCCTATTGTCACAATCTTGCTTTCTTTGATTCATGGAAATAAATAACAATATTTCCTTTGGCTCCTAGATAATTCTCCTCATTATACCCGTATGGTGAAACCAAAGGGTATATTAGATTTGCCTTACCGTTTGTAACGCCAAGATCCCGTCATCATACAAAAAAATGAATTACACCAGTGTGTTGAGAATGATAAAACAAGTTGAATTTAGCATGTCCGTCCGTCCGTCTGTGGCGCGGATTACGGGCGCACGGATTGAGCTAGAGACTTGAAATTTTGCGCAAATCCGTTTTTCGTAAAATGCGAGGCTAAGTTCGTTCATGGACAAAAATGCACCATTAGGGGGGTACCCCCATACGAACGAAGACGTTTTTTGCGAATATCTGAAAATCGGTGCATTTTATCAAAAAAGTGCAAGAACAAAAGTTATTTAGGATATGATTCTACATAAAACTCCCATACATCAAAATCCGATTGGAATAAATTTTAAAAAATCTTATTGGAAAGTTTGACTTCAAAGTGGAATTTTTGTACAACTTTTCGAATTTTGATACGAATATCACCATACGGGTTTTCACTAAATGCCAGATTGGTAATTATAGCTTTTGTTATGTTTTTATGGTATTTTTTAAATCTGTGTTGTGAAAGTATTGTGATATAATACAACACCATTGAGGATATTTTGTATTTGAATTACATTTAATAACATAGGAGTGACGTTCCGTAACATAATTAGAAGTTTTCATGCATCCCAGAAATAAGGCTAGTCAATAAAATTGAACTACCGGCTTTTATAACGAATTCCGATATTTCAGACAACTTTGAAAATTTTCTTCAATCAAGTTCATTAACACAATGCTTTTCACAGTTCTACTTTTATGCTGTAGTAATTCCAAAAGTAAATTAATTCAAAAGGAAACATAACTAAGTGACCACCATGTGTACGGCTTAATTTGAAAATATCTGTTGTGAACAGCACATGACTTTCTAATAAAAAATATATGTTCTTGCTCAATTTATAACTTGAGGAATAAAATATTCGTTTCCAAAAAAATGAACTCTTATTTACGAAATATCTCGATAACGGTAAAAGCTATAAATTTGCGGTAAAAGGCAAAAATGTAGAGAATTTTAATTTGCCAAAAATGTATTTTTCTTACTTTTTAATGAAAATATCTTATTAACGATAAATGATAGTGGATCACGATAAAAGACAAAATTGTATATATACACTGAGAGAAATGAACATTTTAAAATTAAACAATTTCCACCCTAGATCTAAAAATCTAGTTACTTGTTTGATTTAAAAAGAAATATCCTAGAATCAGCAGAAAATTTTATTATTTAGTAACTGATTTTAAATTAAGAAGCTTGTTTTTAGATTTAAAAACCCCAAAATGTTTAAATTTAAAATCTTTCTTTTTGATTCAAAAATGACCTTTTTAAATTTAAACAAGTTACTTTCAAAATTTAAAATCATTCTTTCAACCGAGATAGAAACCATTCATGTTTAGACTCGCTTCGTTAATTTACTTCGGTGGCCGTATGCGTTGGCGAGTGGACTTTCAAACCTAGGGATCTCGGGTTCGAATCGCGGTATATGAGCAGGAGTTTTTCAACATTTACTTAATACGTAAGAAAATATTTATAATTTATAAATACTGTAAAAAGTAAAAAATGCTACTGGGAAATTGGTAAAAATCTACTATTACTATCGTAAAACCATGAAAAATGAAGATTATATTTTTTTTTTGAAAAAAGATAATGGCAGATTACTATAAATGTTGTAGCGCCCCGCTATAAATGTGATTTTTTCCCTCAGTGAAGCTTTTTAAATTCAAAAAGGTTTTCTTTTAAAATTAGTGTAAATCTTTTAGAATTAAAAATCTCGTCTTTTAAATTTAAAGAAATAAACAATAGATTTTAAAAGGGCTATCACTAGAATTAAAAAGAATGTGGTTTTTATTTTTAGTATGAACTTGTTTAGTTCGTACGCAAACAACAAATTACTAAAATCTAGAGCAGGCCTGGCCAACCCAAATCGTTCCACGGGCCAAGCTGATGATTCATTTTTTTTTGGCGGGCCGCACATGAAAAAATAGAATAACCGCCGTTTCTTAGTAAAATTTTCAAATAATATTTTATGTTGTTTTTTAACAGTCACTTGGTTTAAAAAAAAATTTAGAACAAAATGCAAAAAGTTGAGCATAACCCCACGACTCCACGGGCTTTTAAAAATCATGATTTTTTCCCCTACACCATATTTTGGCGAATAAAGAAATCACCGCGTGGGCATCTTCAGTCATGATTTTTCATATTTATCGTGTCTCCATAGCGTACTTAGAAATGTCAACCAGGAGGTAATCAGGGCAGCCAACTAGAAATCAGCTAATTTGACTGAACAAATGTCAAAAAAAATCCTACTTTTCAGTAGCCGAAAAAATCATGACAGTAAGGAGATTTAAATCATGATGCAAGATTTTTTGAGTCTCCATTAGGCTTTTTCGTGATTGGATTTAAATCCAATCTGGAAAAGTGTCTAATGGAGTCGTGGGATAAGAAAAAAATATTTGCTAAACAAATATATGTATAAATGGACTTATGTAAATGTAAATGTATATATACGAGTAGTACTTATGTCAAATAAAACATAACAAAAGCTAAAACTGCCAATCTGGCAATTATTGAAACCCCGTATGGTGATTTAAGTGAACGGCGAACAGGTATATCAAAATTCCACTTTGAAGTCAAACTGTCGAAGATGTTTTAAAATTTTTTCCAATCGGATTTTGAGGTATGGGAGTTTTATGTAGAATCATATCCTAAATAACTTTTGTTCTTGTACTTTTTAGATAAGAGGCACCGTTTTTGAGATATTCGCAAAAAACGTTTTCATTTGTTGTGGGGGGTACCCCCTCTAATGGTCCGTTTTTGCCCATTAACGAACTTAGCCTCGCATTTTACGAAAAACGAATCTGCGTAAAATTTCAAGTCTGTAGCTCCGCGCCACAGACGGACAGAAGGACGAACATGCACAAATTAATTTATTTTATCATTCTCAACGCATTGGCGCAATTCATTTTTGTGTGTAATGACGGGATCTTGGCGTTACAAACGATAAGGCTAAGTTAATATACGCTTTGGTTTCACCATACAGGTATAAAAATTAAATTGTAAAATTGCATATAAACTTTATGAGCAGTTTTAGTATTTTATATTTTATTAGTTACATTTTTTTTTTTTTTTTTTTGTAAATTTCAAATCATTTGGCGGGCCACATTTTTAAACGTCTCGGGCCGCATGCGGCCCGCGGGCCGCGGGTTGGCCACCACTGATCTAGAGCATTTCTTTTTGATTTTAGTATATTTTTCTCTGGGTGTATTGAACCACCGCAAACCCGTCAATTTTCGAGAGAATCGCCAAAAACTGATTTTTTTAAAATAACGGTATATTCGATACCGGTTTGAGATATCGAGTTCTTGTAAAAAAATAATGGTGTAGGAACTCTTCAACTTTTGTCATACATAAGACTACTGAACAACGCGTAGTTTCAGATTAAATAGCAATAAACGAAATTGCTGTTTCTAAAAAGGCGCCATTTTGGTTAGTTGCAGTTACCGGATTTGCCAAAAAAAAGTTGATGGGATCGTCCCATTTCAGTCCCAAACGTCGCAGTTAAATTTCATTGCTCTAGCTCTTTTAGTTTTTGAGAAATCTTGTACACAGATTGACAAACAAAAATACATTTTTGAAAAAAGGCTCCAATCGACGCAAGAGTGCTCGGGTATTGTTTTTTAGGCAAAATTAAAAGGTCGAAATTTTTCATGAATACTTTATTATCTTACTATAGTACAATATAAAATAATAGTGAAACTCTGAACAAAAATTCGCATCACAGCGTATGCGCGTATTGGAGCTTTGTAAAGGGAAAATTGAGAAGCGGAGAAATTGGGAAGCCCTAGTAGGGGAAGCCGGGACTTAGCTGATAAACGAACTTTTTACCCTATGGTTACACGCACGACTAGAAATCGCATGCCGTATCTCATCTCACGGAAATCTCTGGAGCATCAACAGAAGCGGCTAATAACTTTCTTTGCTTTCTTGCGTTTGACATTTTTCAACTGAAGTCACATGCAATGTCACAAGACAGCATAGCAAATCGCAACACCTGTCAAATTGAAAAACGTAGTAGGAGGGATAATGGCATGCAATTTCTATTCGTGTGTGTAACCGTAGGGTGATGGTTTGCAATATTTTGATTTATGTCTTAGGTTTGTATATTATTGAATATAACTTTGTCGATAATGTAAGTTAATTTAGCTATAATTAATAATGTCCTTTTGTTTCATTACATTCCTTAACTATATTTTTGGTATGATAAATAATTCAAAAAAAGTCGTGTCGGGGCTAAAATTAACAAACCCATGGCGCAAGAATTAACATGTTAGTTAATACATACCCGTTTGTCCAATTTGTTACTCTAATGATGACGACATAGAGTAACAATTCTCATACTATAGATACAAATTATGTACAAAAAAGCTTCGCTGAAACCTTTTTTTAGATAATAATAATTGTTTTTGTTTTTTAAAAAGACTTATTTTTTTTTTGTTAAGTTATGTTCCTTGAAAAAGATATTTATTTTGTTTATTTTATTAGTGTTTGTGATAAAGAATATATTTGAATTTAAAACGATAGTTATTTTGTCTATTTTATAATTTTTGTGAAAAAAAAATCTTTTCTTTAAATTATTTCCATGTTAAAACTTATTTTAATACTAACCCCATGACCGGGGTTAGTTTTAACAGATAAAATTTTTTCATAAAAATGATTTTTTTTTCATATAGTGACTACCTTGTTGAAACTTTGTTATTTCTTATCATACCTAAATAATTACAGTATGGCTAGATATAAACATAACAAAAGGTATAATTGCCAATCTGGCAATTATTGAAAACCCGTATGGTTCAAAATTCGAACAGTTGCACCAAGATTCCACTTTGAAGTCAAAGTTTTCAATAAGATTTTTCAAAATTTTTTTAAATCGGATTTTGAGGTATGGGAGTCTTATGTAGAATTATATCCTAAATAACTTTTGTTCTTACACTTTTTGATAAGATGTACATAATATTATGTCAGGAATACAGTAATCCCTCGAACAGCGCGGTTTCGGACTGCGCGGTTTCGCAACTGCGAAAAGTTTAAGTTTTTAATACCAAAATTTCAAACTACGGGGTAAAAATTTCGCAATATTTCATACAAAGTAGGGTTCACAGTGCGCGGTTTCGCAGAGCGCGCTCTTTTTGTGGAACGTATCTACCGCGCAGTTCGAGGGATTACTGTACTTAAAAAAAAATAAAAATAAAATTTTTAAAAAAAAGCTTTTATTAAAAAAAATGCACTAAAAAGAAAATAATAATTTTCTGGACGCTGTGTATCACAAATATAAAAGCTTTTTAAAAGCGAGATAAATTTTTATTTTATTCTTTTATGCTTTATCTCGCTTTTTAAAAGCTTTTATATTTGTGATACACAGCGTCCAGAAAATTATAGCATATTTTTTAATAAAAGCTTTTTTTTTTTAAAAAAATTTTTATTTTTTTTATTTTGTTTTTTTTAGTCTTCGAATATATATCCTTACATTTGAGATGTCCTTACAGGCTTTTTAACTTGAAAATCGTATTCAGCGACCCCAAAAACCCCCATAATATATTTTTTTCGGGAAAATTTGGAGAAAGGGATAATCACGTTATCCTTACAGGACCTTCCGTTATCCTTACAGACTTTTTAATGACAGATTCGGATTTAGCGACCTCAAAAACCCCCAGAATAGATTTTTTTCCGGAAAATTTGGAGAAAAGGATAATCACGTTATCCTTACATGACCTTCCATTATCCTTACTGACTTTTTAATGACAGATTCGGATTCAGCGACCCCAAAAACCCCAGAATAGATTTTTTTCCGGAAAATTTGGAGAAAAGGATAATCACGTTATCCTTACAGGACCTTCCGTTATCCTTACTGACTTTTTAATGACAGATTCGGATTCAGCGACCCCAAAAACCCCCAGAATAGATTTTTTTTTCGGAAAATTTGGAGAAAAGGATAATCACGTTATCCTTACAAAACCTTCCGTTATCCTTACAAGGACGAAGTAGTGAAAATATTGTATTGTCATCGGACTTTTATAAGTGTGCAAAATTTCAAGTCAATCGGACAAGTGGAAGTGGGTCAAAATTGGGTTGCAAGATTTGATCTGACAGACAGACAGACAAACAGACACGAAGGCAAGCTAAATAAAAGCTTTTAAAAAATACGTATTAATCCACCTAACGGTAAGATGATACCTTTCATACATAATCAAACTTCATATAATGAATATAATTCGTTATAATGTTTAATTTTTTGTATATAAAAACATAACAAAAGCTATAATTGCCAATCTGGCAATCATTGGACACCCGTATGGTGATACTCGTATCAAAATTCGAACAGTTGTACCAAAATTCCACTTTGAAGTCAAACTTTCCAATAAGATTTTTTAAAATTTGTTCCAATCGGATTTTAATGTATGGGAGTTTTATGTAGAATCATATCCTAAATAACTTTTGTTCTTGGACTTTTTTGATGAGATGCACCGTTTTTGCGATATTTACAAAAAACGTTTTCGTTCGTATGGGGGGTACCCCCCCTAATGGTGCATTTTTGCCCATTAACGAACTTAGCCTCGCATTTTACAAAAAACGGATATGTGCAAAATTTCAAGTCTCTAGCTCAATCCGTGCGCCCGCAATCCGTGCCACAGACGGACAGACGGACGGACAGACGGACGGACAGACGGACGGACAGACAGACGGACGGACGGACGGACATGCTAAATTCAACTTTTTTCATCATTCTAAACACACTGGTGTAATTCATTTTTGTGTGTGATGACGGGATCTTAGCGTTACAAACGGTAAGGCAAAGTTAGTATACCCTTTGGTTTCACCATACGGGTATAAACATTAAAAAACACGAGAACAAAGTTGAAATTTGGCATGGAACAGACTTTTATCAAAAGAAAAATCTCTTCCGAAAATGGAAAAAATTGAACCACCGCTTCTCTTTTCTCCTATATAAATGGAAGATTTTTGTGATTTTCTGGAAACGGTTCGTGTTTTTTCAAAATCAGGTTCTATGGGGACGATAACACCTTTCGAATGCAAAAACACGACTCAAAATTGGTTAAGGTTTACTGGTAGAAGTCGATCTTACAAATATCGTTGCATACATACATATGTATCCGATGAATACATTTCTCGGGGACGTGCGGGGGTCAGTTATGATGTCGGTTTCTGAAGAGATTTTAATACTTTTCTTATATGTAAAAAGGTAAAAACGAATTTTCTGTATCAAGTATCAATATATCACAAGTTTATTTACAAAATTAAAAATGGTCAAACTAAACTAAAAATAATAAATACATAACGCATTATCAAGCAAAAAAAATCGAAATAACAAAATTCAAACTAAATTTTTAACCAAATTCTGAATAATTTCTTAAACTATTCTTTCTTTAAGTTTGACCATAAATAAAAAGCAGATGAATTTAATTAATTTCTACATTTTAATTATATGTATTTAAAGGTAAATACCGCAAAACAATAATTTTTTTAAAGCTCAATTTAATTTGTGCTTTCACTCAGTCTTCTTAAAGATACAAAATATTGCTGTTAGATACCTCATATTAGATAATTTTAGATAAAATCGTAATCAAAAATTATATGAGCAACCTAGCCAAAATAGCATGGAAGATCAAAGAAGAAAGAAAAAAGAAAATGAATTGAAATTGTTAAAACTTTTATGAGCATTTTTTATTATTATTAACTAAAATGACTTGGAAAATTAAAATCATGATGATAATGATTCAGCAACATGATGATGATTGCAAATGATAAAAAAAATTTCAGCAAAAAGAAAAAAAAAACTTTTTCAATTCGAAACTCAATGCTTTCTCCTGGTTATTACTTTCTTATACGAAGTATAATAAAGTATTGTATTCATGAAAAATTTCGACCTCTTAATTTTGCCTAAAAAACATTTCCCATATTACAAAAATTTCTTTCTGTCTGTCATAAGAGTACAAGATTTCTCAAAAGCCACTAGAGCCAGAGCCATGAAATTTTACAGGCATGTTTGGTCCTGTAATGGGACAACCCTGAAAATTCGATAAGCGGAAGTAACCAAAATCGCAATTTTAAAAATCGCAATTTCGTTTTTCATGATTTTACTCCGAAACTACTCGTTTTTTCGAAAAAAAAAATCGTTACAACAATTAAAGATATTAAAATTCTCTCCATTTTCGCCTTTTACCGTAAATGAATATCTTTCACCGTTATCAAGATATTTCATATTTCGTAAAATAAAAATTCATATTTTTATATTAACTAATATTTTATTCGTCGGGTTACACTGTAAATTGTGCAGAAATGTAGATTTTGTATAAGAAAGTGATATTTTTTTATTATTATGATATTGCTAAATAAATATTCTTGGAAGTTATCATACCATATGAGCAAGAATTTATTATGACGTATGACCTTTGCCATCACATGCCGAGATACGTTTTTTTTACTTACGTTTATATGAGAAAAACGTTACTTAAGCCAAAGTTAACCAAAGTCACTGAACTTTAAAAGTCATGGCGAGTAAAACTATAATTCAAAAGAGTATTACAAGCTTCTTGTCATCAACAAGAACAAAAAAAAGTTTCTACCTTCCTGGCAAACCATCTGTATTTGAGTAATTCTCGGCTATACTGTTTACCACCTTTACCATAAAAAACTGTCAAGTTTATAAAATTGTTCATTTTTTAAATCTCGTGTTACAACACTTTTTTTTAATTGTAGATTTTGTGCATAGTTTAATCAAATCTCGTCATTATTTTCTTTTGTTTTGTTGGCGAACTTCTTTCAGATTTTTTATTATGCAAACACATGACGAAATCGGAATTTCATAGAAAATAATAATAAAATAACTGATGTGAACAGCACATGATTTTCTTATACAAAATCTACATTTCTGCACAATTTACTAGGCGAATAAAATATTAGTTTACATAAAACTGTTTTTTTCGAAAAACAATTTGCAAAAATCTATTTTAACCCGTTCGGTACATGTTTCTATGGGGGTTAAAAATATTCTCTATACAAATTAATGATGTTTAAGCTATCAGTATTCATTACAAAAAAAAATTAAAAATTTTTAATTTTTCACAAATACGTTCACTGTAGTCCAGATTTTTACTCAACTAATCAAAATTGGGTCACAAATGCACTTAAAGGTGCACTGGATGAGAATAGGGTGTTTGAAAATAAATAAATATAAGTCAATTCAAATTTTTTAGCAACTTTTAACTGCGTTGCCATATGGCATCAAAATACCGAATGGGTTAAGGTAAAAGGCAAAAAATACTGCCTTTAACAGTTTTTTTTTCGAAATATAATTGAAGGGCTTGCAGCAAGAAGGAGGTAAGTCCATTTTTTGGTTTTTTGGGAAATTAAAAAAAAAACGTTTTAAAAATTCAATTTTCAACTTTCATCAAAAAATTTTTTACCACTTATGGTATATGCCTTTACACATGTTTTGGCACAATGATCATACAATAGTACCAATTCCGTTGAGCGGAAGAACTTTTTAAATTGTGGACTTACCTCGTTCTTGCCCCAAACTAAAGTTTTTTTTTCCCATAATATTTTGGCATGAATAAATTATTTAAACTACAAAATTGAGTTGAAAGAAGGTATTTTAATAGTTTTCTTCATCATTAGTATACTTTTTTTAAATAATGTTAAATTCTTCTCCTTCAGTTTCCTCGTATTCATCGACTTCAGTTGGTTATAAAACCACATTTCATTTTGAGCCAGAATCATAACGTCTTTGAATTTGGAATCCTTTACTGGGATTGCATCATCAAATGCCGGTTCAAGTTGATTTATTGGATTTTTAGAGTTATACATCTAGGACTTACCTCCTTCTTGCCCCAATGTACCGGTGGCGGTAGCTCCATATCGTGAATAATGGAAAAACTAACCGTCGTAGCAAAGTCCTTGTTGCATCAATCGATGGAGTGATTTTTTTCAAACTCAAAATCTTAACTCAATCTTAACTCAAAATGGCCAAAAATGGACTTACCTCCTTCTTGCTGCAAACTCTTCAATTCGCAAAAATATATTCGCAAAAATCTAAAAAAACAATTCGCAAAAATCTAAAAAATGTTTAATGATATTATGTCGATAATGGAAAAATATAGCGGACAACGGTAGAAGGTAAAATTATCGGGAATGCTATTCTCTTCAATTCATCTCATATGTTGGCCTGTCAAAAAGCCTTTATTTTTCGAGATAATGGCAAAATCGATTTTTTTTTAAATAACGATTTATCTGGATATATCTCAATATCAGCTTCAGATACAAAAATAAAAATTTTCCTTCATTTTTGTAATTTACTAGAACTCAAGTAAAATACAAAAATGAAGGAAATTTTATTGACTCCAATTTTTGTCATACATAGGACTACTGAAAAACGCGTATTTTCGGAGTAAACAACAAAAAAAGAAATTACGATTTTTAAAAAGCCGCCATTTTGGTTACTTCCGGTTAACGGATTTCCATCAAAAGTTGATAGGATCGTCTCATTCCAGGACCCAACATGCCAGTAAAATTTCTAGCTCTATTAGTTTTTGAGAAATCTTGTACACAGGCTGACAGACAGAGACATTTTTGTAATAATGTTGCAATCGACTCAAGAATGCTCGGGAAATTTTTTTAGGCAAAATTAAGAGGTCGAAATTTTTTATGGCCACAATACGTTATTATGCTACGTATAAGAAAGGAAAAATCGATTTGTATAGAAGAGGCAGAAAGGAGTGTTCCGATTGGATTTTGTTGTATGCAATGATTATGTAAAATCATATTCTAAACACATTCTATCTTTATAAATTTTTGGATACGATGTACAGGATGCAAACAGAAAAAAAGTTTTTCATTTATATAGTATAAGGGAGAAGCAGTGGTCGATTGGGTTTTGATGTATGGTTAAGTTATGTAAAATTCTATTCTAAACACATTTTATCTTTATAATTTTTTCAATATGACTCACCATTTTCGAAAAAATGCAAAAAACTGTTTCATTTTTATGGGGGAGGGGGGAAGGAATGGTTCAATTTTGATCGTTCAACAACTTAGTTTAGTGAAACGTAACTATTTCAAGTCTCTTGCTCAATCCTTTCGACACTTGGAGGGTGCTGCGAAGGGGGTCAAAGTCGGAGAAAAGCCGATATCATGTAAATTCCAATTATTTGTAACTTCTGAACGACTCGACAAATTAAGGTCTAATTTACTATTTTGAAAAGATATACTGTTAAGACTGGAACACAATTGACCCGACATAACATTTACGGCCATAGATTACGGCGACAATGTACAATTGCGCACACTTTGTTGTTCTAACCGTCATTTGTTTTTCATTTGATTTTGACAGTCTGACGGTAAGCCACATATAATATTTCTGGTTACCCATAATAGGAAAGTGAATGTAAGCAACACAGCAAACTATATTTCCTAATACTTTCTTTAAGTAACAAAATTTAAATTCAATTCAACTTTTTACGACGGCAAAGTCGGTCGGATACAGAATATATATTGTATACAGTATACAGAAGCGTAGGGTGCTATGAGTTTAAAATCTGAATTGTCGCCGTAAATATTGTGTTGGCCAATTGTATTCCGGCCTTCAGTGTCCTTACACACAGTTTTCTCTCAGTTGCACGGCGGTCTGTGTTTGGCCTAAAACATTTTTCAGGCGGCCTGTCGTAAGTCCATGAGCTGCAGTCCGGTGAAAATACAATATTTTTACCTCGTCAAATACTCTATATGATTCTGAATCGATTCTGAAGTCACCACGTCCGTAAGGATATCTCAAAGGCAAGTATGCTCGTATATGTTTGAAAATAAAAAAGTAAAACAAAAAAATTAAAAAAATTCTACATGTTCGATTCTGATCTCTACTGGGGTACTTTATTATTTCGAGAACTCCGAAATTCAATAAAACATTTATTAGGGAAGAAAATGTAAAGCGGGTTGGGAGGGCCGGATTCTAGAAATACAAAAGTAGCTCAAAATGCATTTTAAGCGTTCCGGAGGTCAAAAAACCAAATTTCAAATTCAGCTACCCCAAAATCTCCCAGAAGAGATTTTTCCGTAAAATTTGAGGAAAAGGATAATCACGTTATCCTTACAGAACCTTCCGTTATCTTTGCAGTCTTCTTCCAGAATCGGATTCATTTCCAGAATCGGACACACCAGAACCCCCAAGATGATATTTTTTCCGGAAAATTTGAGGAAAAGATAATCACGTTATCCTTACAGGAGCCACCCTTATCCTTACAAAGCCGAAGTAGTGAAAATATTGTATTTTCATTGGACTTACGTATGTGTGCAAAGTTTCAAGTCAATTGGATGAGCGAAAGTTGGTCAAAATTAGATTGCAAGATTTTACCCTGACAGTCAGTCAAACAAATAGAGAGCTTTTAAAAAGATAATGTGTATCTTGAAAACCGTAAATTCTGTTTCCCACTGTATTTTTATATCGTTTTCGGAACACAGTCTAAATCGCATAAAAACTCATTTTTTACAGATATAAAATTATTCACAGGTTTTTCTATTCACAGACATTGTGGACCTATCTTTTTCACACAATTTTTTTAATAATATCTAAAGTTTTGAAAGATTTTCATAATTTTGCGATTAACCATTAAATCATTTCTGATTCATGGTTTTTACTGGACCTTTCTAGCATTGAATTCTATTGGAATTTCTTGGCTTACAGGTCATAAAAAATATAGCAAAATGTCATATTGTTTTTGTAGATGTATTCACATCCGAAAAATTCTCTGCAACAGGTCAGGCATATCTGCTCTGAAACCCTATTAGGAGCCTGTTTCTGGCACGAAAGCTGGCTCACCGTCATCAGAGCCCGCTTTACCAGCTTCCACGCAGGCTTACAGAATTCGAAATATTTATTAACTTAAATCTAAAGTATTTATTATAATTAGAGTTATTCGATTAAAAGTGAATTAATTCCCCTCTGCCACTCTGCTCTTATGGTAGCCCGAAAAAATGGGAGCCCAAAAATGATAGTTTTGGTTTTAAAGGGCTAAAGGCACACTTAACGCCATCTTAGTGTGTCTGATTCATTCGGTTTCGATGTGATTTCGATGTGATTTCGCGTTTCTTTTCGAGTGTATAAAAATGTTGAAATCAAATTCAGTGCACACAAACTTTTTGGAAGGGCCGGTATGGTAGCTGGCACAACAAGATCCCACCCCCTGATTTGAGCTAACGGACGAAACTAGTTGTGTGCCGTGTACCAGCTTCCATAACCCACGTGTATTAAATTCTAACCTTCGCGCCGTAACAAGCAGATATACCTGACCTGTTGGGGGGCATTTTTCAGATATGAAAACATCCACAAAAATAATATAACATTTTGTCATTTGTAAAAGGGCTGTTAGATGAAGTCATCGTAGTAATTTTTTTAAGTTGTTAAAATCAAAATTCGCCAAAACCTTTTATCGACAAAAAATTTTTTTTATTAAAATATCAAGGTCAACAGATCCTTTAACGTCTATTAACCAGACTAGCGGAGATTGTCTACATACAGCCATGTTCAAAAGTGTTAGGCACCCCCATTTTTTACAAAGAAATCATAGATTTTGATAGAGCATTTGTGGAGTATTTTGAAGAAAAATATCCGGAAACACAAAAATAACATCAGAAGATACCCTGAAAAGGGCTATTCAGGAGGAATGGGATTTTATAAGTGACGACACGAAAATAGGCTTGTAGCGACAATGCCGAAAAGACTCGCTGCTGTAATAGAGCCTGTTCACATTGGTTGAAATAGTCCGACTAAATAGGACGGATGAAAAATTGCTCGTGTTCGCATTGAGACTATTTCAACCAGTAGCTGTGAGCAATCAGACTGGCGTGAAACATTTGGGAAACGGAACATTTCTAAAGAATTGCAAGTAATACGTGGCTGCCTCTTGCTCTGCGACGTGTTGCATCGACGACGACCGAAACAATAATGACAATGGAACACATTCAGTGTGGCAACCAACCAATCAGAGCACGACAGGCGGAACTCTGAGAATGGAGTTTTTAGTTTTGAGGATGATTTTCCTATCAGCAGTCCCACTTCCTCACCTTGCCCTAATGTTGCCAGTTTCTGTCCTATTTAGGCGGACTATTTCAACCAATGTGAACAGGCTCATAAGGGCTAGGGGTGGGCCCACCTAATATTAGTCAGATAAATAAATTTTGATATTCTTAAAATCACATTGTTTCACTATCATATTATATACACGTAAACAGGAAAAAATTGATTTTGAAATGGTGCCTAACACTTTTGAACATGGCTGTATGAGTAATGGTTCAACCCCAGTGAAGGCGGCAAGCGGCAGCGGCGGGCGGCATTTTTTTTGCACTAACGTAGCGTAACTAGAGGTGCTACAATACAGCGACAACGGCAGCGCACTTTTTCCGTCGCCGCCGAGTTTGAAACAAAGTCAAACTTGCCGCCACCGTCCAAAATGTTTTATGAAAACCACCACATTCGGCGCCACCTTCTATGACGATTTTTCTTCGTTGTTTTGTGACAACCACCACATTCGGCGCCACATTCTATGCAGATGTTTTGACGTTTTGATTTCGCAAGACAGAAGCATATGCCAACGGTGCCACTACCGCTTGCCGCCTTCATTGTGGTTGAACCATAACAGAACGTTACTAGATTTAAGAAAAGTGCGGTTTAGAACCACATGCTATCACATATTTCTTAAATCTAGTAACATTTTTTCTTCCAGCAACCGCAAACTTTTTTCCTATTTTGTATTTTTCTTCGTGTTTTATTGACAACATAAGAAAAGCTGCAATTGCCAGGAGGCCATATTTTACTCTCATTCCGAATGGCGAACTACACGACAATTGTCACGTTACGGCGATGTTGGTGAGCGAAGCGACAGTTAGCGAATTTGTCGACAATGCGCGAGAGAAACGACATGTCTGTCACTGTCAAATTGGTGAAGAGCAAACGTAAGTTAAATACATATTTGGAAATTTCCACTGCTCAGTATTCACTGAGAAAGATATTCAGGTATGGATTTAAACTGTCCATTCTTGCACTAAGAGAATAACAAACTCCACGTGATCGAAGTGACGCGTCATCGGGAGTGTGTGTGTTTAAAGAAAGCTTGTATTTAAAACATAACAAAAGCTACAATTGCCAATACTCGTATGGTGAAACCAAAGGGTATATTATATTTGCCTTACCGTTTGTAACGCCAAGATCCCGTTATCACACACAAAAATGAATTACACCAGTGTGTTTTGAATGATAAAAAAATTGAATTTTGCATGTCCGTCCGTCCATCTGTGGCGCGGATTGCGGGCGCATGGTTTGAGCTAGAGACTTGAAATTTTACGCAGATTCGTTTGTCGTGAAATGCGAGGCCAAGTTCGTTCATGAGCAAAAATGAACCATTAGGGGGGGTACCCCCCATACGAACGAAAACATTTTTTGTAAATATCTCAAAAACGATGCATCTTACTTGTGAAAAAAATGAAAGAACAAAAGTTATTTAGAATATGATTCTACATAAAACTCCCATATATCAAAATCCGATTGGAATAAATTTTAAAAAATCTTATTGGAAAGTTTGACTTCAAAGTGGAATTTTGGTACAACTTTTCGAATTTTGATACGAAAATCACCTTAACGGGTTTTTAATAATTGCCAGATTGGCAATTATAGCTTTTGTTATGTTTTTATCTCACTTTTATTTCTGATATACAGTGCCCAAAAAACCACATCTGGTGGCCAATAGTGTAATAAATATTTTTTGATAAATATTATATCACTAGCTTGCATACCCGTCGTTGCCGGGCTAAAGTTTTTTTTAAAAAAGTTTTTTGCGCCAAAAAACCCAAAAATACCTTAAAAACTATTGGAGAAAATCGTTATGCCTTCAGGAGCTCCCGTTACGAATTTTAAAATTCTAACACCAGATTCGTGATCAGCGGCTCCGAAACCTCCTTATTACCAGTTTTTTCGAGGGAAAATGGTAAAAAGGATATTTGGGTTATCCTTACAGGAGCTTTCGTTAGCAATTTCAACACCAGATTCGTGATCAGCGACACCGAAAACCCCCTAATGCCACTTTTCTCCGGGAAAAATGGGAAAAAGGATATTTGCGTTATCCGCTCTATTAGTTTTTGAGAAATCTTGTACACAGACTGACAAACAGAAAGACATTTTTGTAATATGTCTCCAATCGACTAAGGAGTGATCGGGAAATGTTTTTTAGGCAAAATTAAGAGGTCGAAATTTTACATGGATACAATACTTTATTATACTTCGTAGAAGAAAGTAAAAACACACATTTATTTATTTTTAATATTTATTCTAGCTGACAAATTAAAATTAAAATTGTACAAAAAAAAATTTGGTTTTCATGAAAGTTGTGAAATATGCCACTAAATACGCATTATGTGCAAATATCCCAAGCAACCAGATAAGGCATAATGCCTTAGATTAGGGCGTGGTGTCTTAAAATTGGTCGTTTTTTAAGACACCACGCCCTAATCTAAGGCATTATGCCTTATCTGGTTGCTTGGGATGCATTAACTTGTCAAATATGCGAAATATGCAACAACAAATGACCTTCATTCACTTCTAAACTTTTTGATTCGGATGAATAAAAAAATCCCGGAGCCGAAATCATAACGAGAAGAAATATGCAAATGCATCTTGGCAGCCCTAATCTATATACAGTGTGACCTCGATAAAAGCAACCCTCGTAGAACGCAACTCCTCGGTTAACGCAACACCTAAAATTTTGCACTGTTGACTCTGTAAACGCAACTTTCAAAAATGATTGACTCGATTAACGCCACTTTTTCATTTCGAACGAAAAAAAGAAAGAAACAGTACAGGCTGTTCCTTGCGTTAAATGGGCAGAGCAAAATGCCATTGCAACGGAACTTATTCTAGCTATCAAAAACATTAAAGAAGTGGCTATCACAAAACAAGTCTGTGGCAATAAAAAACAAACAAAAATATCGGGATCTTTAATCAAAAACTAATTTTTAAAAAATCGTAGTTGTTTTGTTTATAAAAACTTTAATGAAATAAAACTCTTGTTCAGTCATAGAATGTTTTTTAATGGCTTTTGTTTCCTTTTTTGAAACATATCGGTACTCACTCGGTTATCGCAACTGACTCGGTTATTGCAATACGCTCTGGCCACTATAGTTGCGATTATCGAGGTCACACTCTATATAAAAAATGGAAGTTTGTCTGTTGGCTTGAGATTACAAAACTCAAAAACTACTGGACCGATTTTTACGTGGTTTTTTGCAATATGGTCTATGTTGCCAAGAGCAGGTTTTTAGCTAAGTTAGATTTTCAAAATTCGAAACTGAAGGTCCTGTAAGGATAACAAAAATATCTTTTTTTCCCATTTTTCCCCAAAAAAAATTGGCATTAAGGGGTTTTTGGGGTCACTGATCACGAATCCGGTATTAGATTTTCAAAATTCGAAACGAAAGGTCCTGTAAGGATAACGCAAATATCCTTTTTTATTTTGTTTTTTTCCTCGACCATTGATTATTACAATAATAAAGCTTTTTTTCGGGTTATACGGTCATCGATTTTAGTAAAAACTCAAATCATTGGTTGTTGAGAGTCATATTTATTAATAAGTTCCTCGACGTTTCGCCGGCTGTCGCACGACTTTTTCAGGAGGGTTTTCTGTTTGGCGATAAACTTAAATTAGGTAAATAATTGACAATTTTTTTTTACATTTTAACATACTTAGAATATGCTCTTATATTTTTCACAAACAAGAATTTAATAAATAAATAAGACACACGATTAAAATAAATAATTAAATTAATTAACAATTATTATCAGAGCGTCCGTCCTTGTCAAACGTTTAAAATCAAACATTATGACAGTTGTTCTAGCCGTTACTTTTTTTATTTCTCTCTAATAGTGCACAATAAGTGTGGTTAATGATCTCAGTGTCTGTTCTTTTATTAATTGAATTTTTTGTACTGGCAAAGCTTCTAATGTCATTCTCTTAGTGAAATTATTTTCTTTGCATAATATTTTTATGTTATCAAAGTCGGAGAAATGTTTTGACTTAATACGATGCTCGGCTAACGCCGTTTTATTATCCGACTTAGATTTGATGTCTGATTTATGTCCAGACATTCTATTTTTTAAGTATTGGCTGGTGGTGCCCACATATTTTGCATTACAGGTAGGGATGCCAACGATACCTCGATGTTTGCAAAACATCAAGGTATCGTTGAAAAATATCGAGTTTCAACCTCGATGTTGAACAGGCCGATATATCGAGGTATCGATGTTGTTATCCACGATGTTAGAACATTACTCTTCATAAAATTAGTAGGGAAACTAATTTTAGGACTAGAGGGACTAATTTTTAGATAGCCACTTTACTTAAAGATTTGTTTAAATTTTCTTTGGTATCAATTTTCGGTTTCATCTTTCTACAAGATTTCGCAAAAAATACCAAAGCTAGCCATGTTAGTAACCAAAACGGCTGCTTTTTAAAAACTACATTTCGATTTATTCCGAAACTAACCATTTTCCAGTAGTCTTATGTATTACAAAACTTGGAGACAATAAAATTTGCTACATTTATGTCTTTTACTAGAACTCCGTATCTCAAGCCGTTATGAAGATATGTCGGTATTTAAAAAAAAATAGTGTTTTGCGAATATCTCGGAAACTAACGGGTTTTTGGTGGTTCAACGTATAAGAATTAAAACCGTGTTAATTCTACCTGGGTGCACTCCACCCACAATAGAGAAGGTATCGATGTTTTCAGGACGATGTTTTTTACATGGATGTCGCCTTAAAAAATACATCGATTTTCGATATATCGAGGTTTTATGAACGATGTTGCGTCCCTAATTACAGGGGACTTCAAACGACCCGGCGCACGATACTTCATATACTATGTTAGATTACAGGTCTCTCGGAGTTTTGTCTTTTAGCCTAGTGTAGCATTGACCAATTGTTTTAATGGTTTTATGTGCCATGATGACGTTAGTATTATTGTCTTTTATTAAGCGGCTAAAGTTTTCCGAGAACCCCGGAACGTAACAAGTCCTTCTAAATATAATTTCCCAAATTTGATGTATCCTATTGGTGTCATTATCCATCTCGTTATTATATATTTTTGTACGTTCTGTTTTTATGGTTTTTACGATGAGACGTGCGGGGTATCCATTTTTATACCCGTATGGTGAAACGAAAGGGTATATTAGATTTGCCTTACCGTTTGTAACGCCAAGATCCCGTCATCACACAAAAAAATGAATTATACCAGTGTGTTTAGAATGATAAAAAAACATAACAAAAGCTATAATTGCCAATCTGGCAATCATTGGAGACCCGTATGGTGATATTCGTATCAAAATTCGAACAGTTATACCAAAATTCCACTTTGAAGTCAAACTTTCCAATAAGATTTTTTAAAATTTATTCCAATCGGATTTTGATGTATGGGAGTTTTATGTAGAATCATATCCTAAATAACTTTTGTTCTTAAACTTTTTTGATAAGATGCACCGTTTTTGAGATATTCACAAAAAACGATTTCGTTCGTATGGGGGGTACCCCCCCTAATGGTTCATTTTTGCCCATTAACGAACTTAGCCTCACATTTTACGAAAAACGGATCCCCGCAAAATTTAAAGTTTCTAGCTCAATCCGTGCGCCCGCAATCCGCTCCACACACAGACGGACAGACGGACGGACGGACAGACGGACGGACATGGAAAATTCAACTTTTTTCATCATTCTAAACACACTGGTGTAATTCATTTTTTTGTGCGATGACGGGATCTTGGCGTTACAAACGGTAAGGCAAAGTTAATATACCCTTTGGTTTCACCATACGGGTATAAAAAGTTGAATTTATCATGTCAGTCCGTCTGTCTGTCTGTGGCGCAGATTGCGGGCGCACGGATTGAGCTAGACACTTGAAATTTTTCGCAGATTGGTTTTTCGTAAAATGCAAAGCTAAGTTCGTTAATGAGCAAAAATGGACCATTAGGGGGGGTACCCCCCATACGAACGAAAACATTTTTTGTGAATATCTCAAAAACGGTGTATCTTATTAAAAAAGTGCAAGAACAAAAGTTATTTAGGATATGATTCTACATAAAACTCCCATACATCAAAATCCGATTGGAATAAATTTTAAAAAATCTTATTGGAAAATCTGACTTCAAAATGGAATTTTGATACAACTGTTCGTCGTTCACTTAAATCACCACACGGGTTTTCAATAATTGCCAGATTGGCAATTATAGCTTTTGTTATGTTTATTTAATAAATCCGTTAAAAGTTTTTCGTTTTTTCTGTGAAATTTACGATCACTTAGTTTTAAAATTTTTTTCAATAAATTTCTCATAACATTTATCTTTTGATGTTTTGGGTGATACGAAGCGTAATGGAGCATTTTTCCAGATGACGTGGGTTTCTGATACCAATCAAAATCCAATCTTCTATCGTTTCGAATCACCCTGACATCCAAAAAAGATAAAGTTCCCTTATACTCTTCTTCCACCGTAAATTGGAGTTTTCTATGGAACGAATTCAATTATTCCAGTACGCCGGAAATGCTGCCGCGTGGTAGTATTGAAAACATATCATCGACGTACATATGGACATCTTCGGTTTCTTTTCCCATTTTTCAATCGTTTCATCTAACAGCTCCTCCATTACTAGATCGGCTAAAATCGGACAATAAAACGGCGTTAGCCGAGCATTGTATTAAGTCAAAACATTTTCCCGACTTTGATGACATAAAAATATTATGCAAAGAAAATAACTTCACTAAGAGAATGACATTAGAAGCTTTGCACATATCCAGTACAAAAAATTCAATTAATAAAAGAACATACACTGAGATCATTAACCACACTTATTGTGCACTATTAGAGAGAAATAAAAAAAGTAACGGCTAGAACAACTGTCATAATATTTGATTTTAAACGTTTGACAAGGACGGACGCTCTGATAATAATTGTTAATTAATTTAATTATTTATTTTAATCGTGTGTCTTATTTATTTATTAAATTCTTGTTTGTGAAAAATATAAGAGCATATTCTAAGTATGTTAAAATGTAAAAAAAATTGTCAATTATTTACCTAATTTAAGTTTATCGCCAAACAGAAAACCCTCCTGAAAAAGTCGTGCGACAGCCGGCGAAACGTCGAGGAACTTATTAATAAATATGACTCTCAACAACCAATGATCTGAGATTTTACTAAAATCGATGACCGTATAACCCCACAATTTGAAAAAATGACTATCGCGAAATTTTCGGTACTGTTTTCGAGAATAAAACCGATAAGGGACAATATAATATCGAAAAGGAATTATTAGGCTGATGTATTTTATATACAACTTCGAACTTGCATAAAATTTTTTTTTTTAAATGTTTTGATAATTTTATTCAACTTTTTATTATTTCTTCTCAATTCCAGAAACCAGCAAGTGGAATAGCGAAGCCAACAAAGTATCACTATTATCCACATAACCAACATATTTATCTCTTGCCAGAATGTGCAATCCAGCAGGTAAGACTGCCTAGAAATGTCTAAATTTTTACATGGCTTTTATTAAATAATACATAATCAAAGGTTTGCAACGCGGTATACGTCCGACTTAATTACACGCAGCCATTATGCGCTTGCCCTTCCAGATACAGAGATCCATGCTCAGCCAGTTTAAACGAAGACGACTTGCACACAACTAAACTTATCGGAGATGGGCGGAAAAAGGTAAAAAAAAATACAGGAATAAAAATATGCTTTCAACTCAAATTTTTCTAAAACTTTGAGAACGCGATAACTTTAGCTAAAACTTGCGAAACCACAACGGAAATGAGAGAATGTCGTGCTCCTAAGGATTGGTCTCTGCTGGCCCTACAAAATACCCGAACTGGAAAATCCCACTATTTGGTTATATGTAAATGTCCGGATCATTATAAACTGGGTAAATTGTAGTTTTAATCTATTTTTTTTTTCAAATCATAGTACAGTAGAATCCCGATAATTCGTATTTCAAGGGACCAGCAAATTCATACGAATTAGCGGGATATACGAATTATCGGGGTACGAATTATCGGGATTCTACTGTATTATTATTAATATTTATTTGGTTTGTGCTTATTTATTAAAACAGAAGGACCGATGGCACACGACCAACCAACTTATGCAAGTGTTCCAGGTATCCGAGTCTTTGGAATGATGTGCGTGAAGCCAGGATATTCAACACAAAAACCAGGAAATCCACTAACAAAACGTTACCAAACACAAAAACCATACTTCATGACAACTATTGATAAATATGACGCCGATAAAAACATAAGACAAAATTATCTGCAACAGGATAGTTACCATAATCAACAACACCATCAACAAAGTAGTTACCAGTATCTCCATAGACCAGAAAATTCGCCAACGGTTAACCCACTAGATAGTGAATATAAGGAGCCTTTGGTGCAATTTAATGGAGTTTATGGTAGGCACAAACAAATCGAAGGTGATAGTACAGATGCAACATTAGCTGAAGAAGAGACTTTTAACATTAGTACCACGACACCAATATCAACCATTAGTATCGTAACCAGCAGCACTGCTAGTCCCACCAGAAGTTTAAAAGCAAAACGACAAACAAGAGCAAAGCCCGGTGATATTCCAGATTTTCCATGGCACAAAGTACAACAATTTCAAAAATCAATCATTTGGGTCTAATTTAGCGAGGCTTCATTATTTTTAAGTATAGCTATACTGAACTCTAGCATTTACCTTACGCCACAAAAAAATTTGTATGACTATAAATATGTTTTATAAATAATAAATACGTTTTTAAGAGATTATTTATTCTAGTATATAAGATAAATATAATATAATAATAACAAAATGAAAGAATAAAGTTATTTTAAAACAAATGTAGGACTTTTGAAAAAAAAAAGTTTCTAACTTCAAGTCAGAAATCTTTATATCTGTAGTTCAGGAGAGGTAAATTGCAGTTAAGCGACAAAAGGTAAACGGCAGGGCTGGAGAGGCGACATCGAAAACCCCCTGATGCTTGTTGTTCTGAGTAAAAATGGGAAAAATGATATTTGCGTTATCCTTACAAGACCTCCCGCTTCGAATTTTGAAATTCCAATACCAAATTCGTGATCAGTGACTCCGAATGACACTCTCAGCATCCTAATTCAGGCTTCATCGCAAAAATTACAAATCGATTCGCTTAAGGTATTATCCTGCATATGTTCAAATAGTCTGAAATTTGAGCTTAAAATGACAAATGGAAATCCATCCTCTTTCTGACTTCAAGTACAGGGGTTGACACCAATTTCACCATTGTAAACAACACAAAAATGATTAATCACAAATAATAACAAACTAGCTGCGGTTGGTGAATTCCACACCAACTCATACTCGACTTGTATGGAGCTTGGAAGTCACCTCTGTTTTTTTAACTTTTTTCACTTGGATGTTGTTAGGGACCTAAAAAAAGTTACCCATATTTTTTTGTTTGGCGGAATAACGTCCGGTAGGCGGAGGGGAGAGGGTCAAAGTCGGCGAAAACTGGAAATCACAAAAACTTTAAAAATTTGAAAGTGTTTTGACACTTTCAACCCTTCTTTCAAATTGTTGCTGTTTACCTCATATTCCCGTTGGGTTACAAAAGCTGTTTGTATTTTAAGGCTTTTTCTCCTATTGTATAAATCCTGAGCTGTTATAGTGTGGTCGTACTCATTTGATAAACTGTCTCTTGTGGCCATTTTTTTCACTGTTCTACCGATGCCATCGCACGGAACTTTTAGAACATTTACTACCAGAAAAGGGCATGCAGAAACGATTATAAAAATTAGGTTTGACTTTTTATTTACTTTCACTGCCTTTTGGAGGGATTGCGAGAAGCTCAAACAAATTATTTGTTAATGGGACACCAAAATATTGAACAATTGCCACTACAAATTTAAAACAAACGGAAAACACAGAGAGAATATGAGGTAAACAGCAACAACTTGAAAGAAGGGTTGAAAGTGTCAAAACACTTCCAAGAACTCAAAATTTTCACGGATTTATTCCAGACGGAAACTTTCTCGAATTTTAGCGAATTTTTATGGTATAATGGTAGGTATTTACAGAAAAAAATTCAAAAGAAAAAAAAATGTCTTTCTCGTGATATTTTAAATTTTCTCACTAAATTGAATTTTACAAAATGACGGTGAGGGGAACGGAGTCAAAAAATATTTTTTATGACAGAAATTTAATTATCTTTCCAAAATATATAATATCATCTCAATCGGTGAAGCCGTTCAGAAGTTACAAATTTTTAAAGTTTTTGTGATTTCCAGTTTTCGCCGACTTTGACCCCCTCCCCTCCGTCTACCGGACGTTATTCCGACAAACAAAAATATATGGGTAACTTTTTTTAGGTCCCTAACAACATCCAAATGAAAAAAGTTAAGAAATCGAACTTGACTGTAAACGTCAGTATGAGTTGAGGTGGAGTTCACCGGTTATAAAACACTTCAAAATCTTTTTGAAACCGCAAAAAAATTATCGAAAACACTTTCCACCGACCATACGATTAAAAAAAACACTTTTTTTAAGAAAATGCACTAAAAAGGGAAAAACAATGTTTTGGGTGCTGTGTATCAGAAATAAAAGCGAGATAAATATTTATATTATTTTTTATGCTTGTATCTCACTTTTATTTCTGATAAATAATGCCCGAAAAACTATTTTTTACAGACCTAATGTCAGAATGTCTTAATGTCAGAACTGCATTCAGCAACCCCAAAAACCACAAGATGAGATTTTTTCCGGAAAATTTAAGGAAAAGAGTGATCACATTATCCTTACATTACCTGTGCATTTTTATACCCGTATGGTGAAACCAAAGGGTATATTAACTTTGCCTTACCGTTTGTAACGCCAAGATCCCGATATCACACAAAAAAATTAATTACACCAGTGTGTTTAGAATGATAAAAATATTTAATTTTTACATGTCCGTCCGTCCGTCCGTCTGTCTGTCTGTCTGTCCGTCCGTCCGTCTGTCTGTCCATCCGTCTGTCTGTCTGTCTGTAGCGCGGATTGAGCTACAGACTTGAAATTTTGCGTAGGTCCGTTTTTCGTAAAATGCGAGGCCAAGTTCGTTCATGGGCAAAAATTGACCATTAGGGGGGGGGGGGTACCCCCCATACGAACGAAAACGTTTTTTGTGAATATCTCAAAAACGGTGCATCTTATCAAAAAAGTGAAAAAACAAAAGTTGTTTAGGATATGATTTTAAATAAAACTCCCATACATCAAAATCCGATTGGAACAAATTTAAAAAAATCTTATTGGAAAGTTTGACTTCAAAGAGGAATTTTGAAACAACTGTTCGCCGTTCACTTAAATCACCATACGGGTTTTCAATAATTGTCAGATTGGCAATTATAGCTTTTGTTATGTTTTATTTTAGCGCTTTTTAAGTTTTTGTGAAACATCTAAAGTTTAGATTCTAAACAAATTTTCAATTTTAAGACATTTTTTTGTGTTATTTTTGAAATTGGATTGTACATAATATGTACAACCGAAGTTAAAAAATTATTAACAAATCTAAAAAATTTAAATTTTTTGATAAAAATGATTTTTGTTCACTCGCAAAATCAAAATATCAGTTGTGATCTTTCCTGTGAAAAATAATATTTTTTCAAATATCTCAAGGACTGTTAAAGATACGAAAAAATTGTTAAAACAAGAAATTCAGAATATTTTATATCCTTTAAATTTTGCTATATCCATTTTTTCCCAAAAACGCATAATTTACAAGAAATTTTCAAAAAACTGTATTTTTTTCAAAAAAAAAATGTATGTAAGGTAACCGTTATAGCTACCGTGACTTTTCCAAAAGTTGATAGAAAACTACAATTTTCGTAAAACTAATATACAAAAAATAGCTCAACACATTCTCGAGTTATTTAAAATACTTAAAATGGGCAGCTCGACTTACAGCTGCACGGACATCCTCATAATTTTTCCTGAAATGGATTTCGTACTGATCAGAAAGTTTATATCTGCCCCGTTCTCCAGTCGGTCTCCGTCATCAATACAATACTTTCCCTCCACAGAAGAGGAAAGTAAAAAGTCACAAAACTAATTACTATGTTATTTTGAAAGAAAAAAGTACACAATAATTATAAATTTGTTCATAAATACTATGAAAAAGTTTCCAGTTTTTCAAGTTTTAATATGAATTTATTCATGGTATTTATAAACAAGCGTTAATAGAAAATCAATGTGATCATTGACATATTTCTCTGTCTTTTTTTCTAAGCCAGGAACATGCTCCTAATAGGGTTTCAGGGCTAACATGCCTGACCAAAAATAATGTAGCATTTTTTTATATAATTTTTTTAAGACCTATAAGCCAAGAAATTCCAATAGAATTCAATGCTAGGTCACGTAAAAACCATGAATCAGAAATGATTCAATGGTTAAACACAAAATAAAAATTAGATATCTTTCTCGTTTAGTTTTCTGTAAACAATAAAAGAAAAAACGTTTTTGCAAAAGTTTCTTGGCATTTAGAAAATCTATCTTGACATTTAAAAAATCGAAAAGCGGATGCCAGTTTCAATATCGGAAGAACTTAATTCGACCGCAAAAATGAAGGTAAATTTTCTTATATACATGCCTATTCTGGAATCCGAAGTAGCGTTAAGTTTGTTCGATTTCCCTCGATTGAACGGAATTTTTATTCTTGCATCCGCTGCGTTTACTTCTGTTCGATTGCGTATGATGTACGATCTTTCTTTATGATGCGTATACCAATTGAGTGGCGAATCGAAGCGACGGAGTCTGGTTTTACGTTTTAACTTCGGATTCCAGAATAGCCATAATATACGACAAATCCAGTATCTCTTAAAGTCCACCTTCTAATCAACATTGCTGTCTTCCAAATTATCGACGGATTCGTAAAATACAACGCACTCATGTCGAATTTGAAAATTAAAGTCGAATTCAAAACGAAACATTATCTTTTGGTTTTATTCAAATGACATTAAATATAATAAATTCTGCCATAATATCTTCTTCTGCCTGTACATCAGTTGAGTATCTGTTTGTTGGAAAAGCTGATCTGACCACGAATCTTTTCGTGGTCGTTTGATTTTACGTTCACCCCAATCAGTTTTCCCAAAAAATATTGGAAAACTGATTAGTGTGGCCCTTACTTTAGTCAATCAGTCAGTAAATCAGTCAGTAAATCAGTCAGTAAATCAGTCAGTCAATCAATCAACCAGTCAATGAGTCAGTCACTCGGTCAGTCAATCAAGCAGTCAATGAGTTGTTCAATCAATCAGTCAGTCAGTTAATCAATCAGTCAGGATAAACGTTTATATATATATACCAGCAGACCCTACGTTGTCAGCTTAAAGTTTTTTGTATAAATTTTAGAATGCCAAAAAACCATAAATAATTTAAAAAGTTTTGGGAAAAAATGTTATCCTTACAGGACCTTCGAATTTTGAAATTCCAACTCCAGATTCGTGATAAGCAACCCTGAAAACCTCCCAAAGCCTGTTTCTGCGAGAAAAATTGGAAAAAGGACATTTCCGTTATCCTTACAGGACCTTCCGTTTAGCATTTGAAAAATCGAACACCGGATTCGCGATCAGCGACCTCGAAAACCCCTTAGTGTCAATTGTTTCAAGAAAAATTGGAAAAAGGAAATTTGCGTTATCCTTACAGGACTTTTCGGTTAGAATTTTGAAATTCCAACACCGGATTCGTGATCAGCGACCCCAAAAACCCTCTTATGCCGATTTTTCCGGGGAAAAACGGGGAAAAAGGATATTTATCCTTACAGGATCTTTCGTTTCGAATTTTGAAAATCTAATATCGGATTCGTGGTCAGCGACCCCAAAAATCCCATAGTACCAATTTTCCGGCGAAAAATCGGAAAAAGGATATTTGTATTATCCTTACAGGTTCTTCTGTTTCGAACTTTGAAAATTTAATACCGAATTCGTGATCAGCGATCCCAAAAACCCCATAATGCCGATTTGCTAAAAACCTACTCCTGGCAACACAGATCATTTTGCAAAAAACCGCGTAAAAATCGGTCCAGTAGTTTTTGAGATTTGTAATCTCAAACGGACAGACAGACAAACATCCATAAAGAATTACGCATTACAAACATTGCAATTTTTGCAAACCTCTCTGATTTGCCCCATCGGTTTTCCAATTAGGGAGCTTTAATTGTATATAAAAAAATCAAAGAAAAATGTATGAAAACTTACCTAAAACATCTCCGCTTACGACAATATTACAGCTATACATAGGGCATATCAATCGTTGTTTGTTTAACTGAAATACTTGCCTACATCCTTCCTTTACTGTTGACAATATTTGCCCTGCAAAGATCAATAATAAAGTAACATTACTTTATAAAGTAACACCTTTCTACTAAGTATTGCGACCAAACCACTTTGCGGTTCGTCCCCCCTCCCTTCACGCGATGGCTTCGCCAAGTGCAAGACCCAAGACGTGCATACGAAAAAAAAAAACGCGATTAAAAGAGAACCGGAGAACCGATTTGATACAAACTTTCAGTGTATATTCATGTTTGGGGGCCGTATTACAAAAATTGTGCATATAAAGACGAACCAAATCGAACGAATCAAATCGAGAGAACCATTTCTGAAGAATATTGACTTTTCGAATCGCAAACCTAACTTCCCATCATCGTAAACTTAATATCCAAACGCCAAGGCACAAACCAAAAACTACTCGCTGGACTGAAAAGCTCAGTACAGATGAAAGTTTGGCTGTTGCCTAATACCCATTCATCGTGGGATCATTTGTGGCTGAGACTTGCGGGGTAGGCCCAAGTAACGCAGTTGGTAATGGGCGACCGGACTAAAGTCACACGCCGTATATTCGGTCGAGATGTCCAATTCATTACCTATTTGAATTCCTCAAAGACGTCCCTTCTTATAAGACATATCTTCTGGACGAGAAGACCGAACGACTTCAGTTTACACCTTTATAGAAGTATCGCACAATAAGGTTTGAAGAGGACGTCTGGTCTTGATGTCACGACCAACAGACGCCCTAAAAGATTTAACGCCTTATTCAAGCCGATGATACTGCGTGAAGCCTTCATAGGATTTTGAACTTACGTTATTGATAAAGACAGTGAAATAAAAATAAATAAGCCTGTCCAAATTATTTTGAGCAATACGACGATAAAGAGTTTCGTCTTAAATTCCGAATGAACAAAGAGATATAGACAACGTTTTCACTTTGAGAATTGAATTCCGATAATATTTAACTTCGTGCATTTTCTTTCACTTCTTCGCTTAGTGTATCAATTTGTTTGCATTCGATGATTTTTTTATGTTTCTCTACCTAATTTAATAATAACTGTGTTTCTCCCCCTGGGGTTCTTTTACCACCATTAAGTTGATTTTCAGGCGAAGCTAAACTTCTCTGTCTAGAAAAAGCGTCGCTGCAGCTATGACTTCAGAAGTAGCTCTTAGCAAAAGCGAACATTTTGCTGGCTTTGCTGGTCCATTAACTCAAGATTTATAAATGTCAAGCAATGATCACTTCCAGGATGTTTTTAATCACCTCTATTCTTGAATACGGCGTTACGTTTATTTGCTCGATTAGTGTTCGATCGTGAGCAATCGGTATTCTTGAATACGCAGTGTTGGCGCCAACTATGCACACTTTGACTTAATCATTGTATTAGTAACTCTATTACCATTTCATTGTATAAGTAACCTTTGTATTTGTGAGTTAGTTCGCGATCAGCCATCGTATGAACACGACGATTGTAAATTGATGAAATAAAGATTAAATTAAATTGAACCGAATAATTTTATTAATCGAACGTAACACGCAGTATCTATCAACGTTCGAGTTGGAATAACGCATTGCAACGCATTCGATTTTTGTTATTCTTGAATACGCCGGGAGCACTTTTTTGAGGTTAAATCACTCACTTCAAAATTCTTGCGTTTCATTGACGTTTGAATTCGGTGTTTGCAAAAATGTAAGGTAAATATATTATATGTTTAAATGAAAGATTTTAACAGTGAATTCTTAAAATAGGAATGCAAAGAAAAACACACTAGAAGCAATGACCAGTTCGGATTTTTAATTTCAAAAATGAAAAACAATCCGGACATTGCCAAGGGATATAAAGGGTGGTTAAATTTTAAGGGCCGATGTTGAATGTGAACCACACCTAAACGTCAAGTTTTTTTCTGCATTTCATTTGACATTTCTCAATTTCAGACTAACTCAATTTGAACCATGGAAAGATACACAATCGAGCAACGCGTTAAAGTTATTCAGGCTTATTATGAAAATGGGCGTTCAAATCAAAATGCATATCGTGCACTTCGTGATTTTTTCGGTCAATTTAATCGTCCAAATGTGCGTACAATCGGAAAAATCGTGCAAAAATTTGAGCAAACCGGGTCTGTAGGAGATGTGAAAACACCAGTGCATGCTCGTACAGCTCGTACTGCAGAAAATATTGCTGCTGTTCGCGATAGTGTGGCTGAAGAGCCGTCCACCTCAACTCGTCGTCGTGCCCAACAATTGCACCTCCCACGCTCGTCGTTGATGAACATTATGCATAAAAACTTGCATTTACACGCTTACAAGGTGCAATTGACTCAAGAACTAAAGCCTCTTGACCATTTCAAGCGTCGTCAATGGTCAGAATGGTGGCAAGAAATGGCAACAGTGGATGATCAATTTTCGAAGAAAATCATCTTCAGTGATGAGGCACATTTTCACCTCAGTGGATTCCTCAATAAGCAGAACAGCCGCATTTCGGCGAATGATAATCCAAGAGTGATTGTCGAAAAACCAATGCACCCACAAAGAGTGACTGTTTGGTGCGGTTTATGGGCTGGCGGCATCATCGGGCCGTATTTCACGAAGTGCACGATATGCATTTTGATTTGAACGCCCATTTTCATAATAAGCCTGAATAACTTTAACGCGTTGCTCCATTGTGTATCTTTCCATGGTTCAAATTGAGTTAGTCTGAAATTGAGAAATGTCAAATGAAATGCAGAAAAAAACTTGACGTTTAGGTGTGATTCATATTCAACATCGGCCCTTAAAATTTAACCACCCTTTACAAGGAAGTCGCCGATAGAGATGAATTTATTGTGGGAGGAAATTCAATATATTCGACCGGCACCGGAAATCTTTTTTGAATCTACAAAATTGCAAATAAAAATCTATGAGATTCCCAGTATTTGTATGCACTTACGCTTCATCTGTTAAGCTCATCAAATCTGAAGAGTGTCTTAGAAAATTTCTTTGCTGGCGTAACGAATTTAACTCCTCTTGCCTCAATAAATGATACATCAGCGTAGAATCCATAACAAACTATCGAATCAGCTGATGTTTGACAGCGCTTTGCATTGCGATACTTTATGTAGCAAACGCGAAGCTCCCGGCGTATTCCAGAATACCAATTGCGTAGCGAATCGAATCGAGCGCGTTAGGTTTTTGCTCCTAACGCCGTATTCAAGAATAGAAGTGAATAACTTTAGCAATTTTTTGACTTTTATCGTTTCAAATTTTTTTATGAATATATATATATTTATTCTGCGAGAGGTATTTTTTTGAATAAATTGTACCCACATGTTATCCAAAGCAATGAAAAGATAATTTTTGACTTTTATCGCTTTAAAAAATATGTACTACTAGCAGACCCTACATTGCCAGCTTAAAGTTTTTTGTATAAATGTTAGAATGCCAAAAAACCATAAATAACTTAAAAACTTTTGGGAAAAAACGTTATCCTTACAGGACCTTCAGTTTCGAATTTTAAAAATCTAACACCGGATTCGCGAATAGCGACCCTTACAGGACCTTCTGTTTCAAATTTTGAAAATCTAACATAGCTAAAAACCTGCTCCTGGTAACGCAGGTCATTTTGCAAAAAACCGCGTAAAAATCGGTTCAGTAGTTTTTGAGTTTGGTAATCTCAAACCAACAAACAGACCAACAAACATCAATTTTTATATATTTACTAGCAGACCCTTCCTTGGCAGCTAAAAGTTTTTTGTATAAATTTTAGAATGCCAAAAAAACACAAATAACTTAAAAAGCAGGCGCCTGTCGCGTAGAGATGGCCAGAAGACGTGGATCCGCCTACAACGATCGCCAATAGATATTTAAGTAAGAAATTTTAGTGAAAAGGAAATTAAGGAAACAAATGTTTATTTAAAACATAAAAAAAGCTATAATTGCCAATCTGGCAATTATTGAAAATCCTTATGGTGCTTTAAGTGAACGGCGAACAGTTGTATCAAAATTCCAGTTTGAAATCAAACTTTCTAATTAGATTTTTTTTTAATTTATTCCAATCGGATTTTGATGTATGGGAGTTTTATGTAGAATCATATCCTAAATAACTTTTGTTCTTGCACTTTTTTGATAAGATGCACCGTTTTTGAGATATTCGGTTTCACCATACGGGTATAATAATTTTATTTATAATTGGTTTATGATAAGAGAAGTATGAAATAAATATCATACATACAGTGTTCAAAACGCTCCCATTTCTAGTCTTTCGTTCAAATTAGTTATATTTATAATAACGAAGGTTTTACATAAATTTACTACTATTTCATCGATTGTACTACTATTTTTCGGCCGATTTACTACGATTTCGAAAATCAAGTCACAACCCTGAACAGAACTTTAATGCTGGGAGCGAAATATCGCTCTCTTACTAATGAAATACATACTTATATATGTGTGTGCATCATAACCAACAGCCATCGCTCGAGGCTTTCATTTATTTTTATGCGAGACCCACAAACCGCTTTGAACAAGAAGCGAAAACTTAAATAGAAATCATCGGCAATTTAATCTTTAAAAAAAATAATTGAACAGGCCTCATCTTATAACACAGTTTCTGTTCGGATGTCACCACAAACTATCGAGTATCATTGATTGCAAGTTTGTTATCATGGCAGCAAGCCAATTTTATAATTTGTACCCCCATAACCAAAATCCAAGACGTATCCACGTCAAAAGTTTTGGGAAAAAATGTTATTATTACAGGACCTTCCGTTTCGAATTTTGAAATTCCAACTCCAGATTCGTGATAAGCAACACTGAAAACCTCCCAAAGCCTGTTTCTGCGAGATAAAATTCGAAAAAGGACATTTCTGTTATCCTTACAGGACCTTCCGTTTAGCATTTGAAAAATCGAACACCGGATTCGCGATCAGTGACCCCAAAAACCCCCTAATGCCGATTTTTCCCAGGAAAAACTGGAAAAAGGATATTTGCGTTATCCTTACAGGACCTTCTATTTGGAATTTTGAAAATCTAATATCGGATTCGTGATCAGCGATTCCAAACATAATGCCAATTTTTCCGGGGAATAATGGGAAAAAGGATATTTGCGTTATCCTTTCAGGAACTTCTATTTGGAATTTTGAAAATCTAATATCGGATTCGTGATCAGCGATTCCAAACATAATGCCAATTTTTCCGGGGAATAATGGGAAAAAGGATATTTGCGTTATCCTTTCAGGAACTTCCGTTTCGAATTTTGCAAATCTAACACCGGATTCGTGATCAACGACCCCAAAAACCCCCTTATGGCGATTTTTCCGGGGAAAAACGGGGAAAAAGGATATTTATCCTTACAGGATATTTTCTTTCGAATTTTGAAAATCTAATATCGGATTCGTGATCAGCGATCCCAAAAACCCCATTACACCAATTTCTCCGGAGAAAAATGAGAAAAAAGGATATTTGCGTTATCCTTGCAGGACCTTCCGTTTCGAATTTTCAAAATCTAATACCGGATTCGTGATCAACGACTCCAAAAACCCCATAATGCCAATTTCTCCGGAGAAAAATGGGAAAGGGGATATTTGCATTACCTTACCCAAATAGCATTTTAAGCAGCAATTATGGTGTTTATCCCCATATTTCGTCACCATGCAAATCGCGGCGATAAGCAATTTATGTCGCAAATACGTAGTTAGTTGTGCCAACGAGACGCGCAACGAGACCCATAGTGGGGAACACTTTTCAGCGGGTTGCGGCGCCGCAATTATAACGACAGGGACGTAATTAGTTGCCTCATGCGCGAGCATCATCTGACGGCATTATATCACACAATTACACAAATCATCGAGCGGGTTTTCTTTCTCCCTCGAATGCTTTCTAGTAAACAGAGATGAACAAATAAAAACGTAAGCAGAAGACGAACGAGAAAAATCTAATGGCGACAAATTAATGGAAACTTTTGTGGAGTGTTATTTTATAATGGACTTTTCTTCCGGTTGCATGTCGTGATTTTAATTGCCATTAAAATTTTTCGACAATATTGGATTTGAAATTTAAACAGATTTTAATGGGCCATCGAATTATTTTGTTTTTAATCAAAAATTTCTTTAATTTTATTTTACCGGTCAAATTTTTTTTTTCTTTTGCAATGAAATTTTGATGCCAATAAAATTATGCTGTTTCAAAAATGTATGCTATCCACTTTTTATGCAATATCCTTCAGTCATTCGCCTGAAATAAGAAATTTAATTCTCGAAACGAAATCGTTTCCATCAAATGTCAGTGAGAAATATGGCGGCTGAAGGCTTCAATTTTTTTTTTGTGTTTCTCAGATGGGGAGCTTTAATGAAACTTTAGTGGCAGACTATTTCGACCCGAAAACCATCAAATGCTGCTCTATCGCTGCAGGAGTTTTCATGAAGTGAATGTTGCCCCAAAGATGAACCGTGGGTCACCAATTTCCCCACTAAAGCAATTGTGGCTTTGCAGACGCATTATTAATCGGTGCGACGCGCTCGTCACTTCTTTCGCTTCTTTTACGCGGATGTGAATTATAGGTGTAAATTTTTAGCCCCGATTGCGTAAATTGCTGCATTTTAAAGCCGCAAAGAACAAATCTCATGTTCCCGTACTTTTCGATGCTATTTGGGTACAGGACCTTCAGTTTCGAATTTTGAAAATCTAATACCGGATTCGTGATCAGCGATCCCAAAAACCCCATTACACCAATTTCTCCGGAGAAAAATGAGAAAAAGGATATTTGCGTTATCCTTGCAGGACCTTCCGTTTCGAATTTTCAAAATCTAATACCGGATTCGTGATCAACGACTCCAAAAACCCCATAATGCCAATTTCTCCGGAGAAAAATGGGAAAGGGGATATTTGCGTTACCTTACAGGACCTTCAGTTTCGAATTTTGAAAATCTAATACCGGATTCGTGATCAGCGACCCCAAAAACCCTATAATGCAAATTTTTCCGGTGCAAAATGGAAAAAAAGGTTGTTTATGTTATCCTTTCAGAACCTTCCGTGTCGAATTTTGAAAATCTACATAGCTAAAAACCTGCTCCTGGCAACACAGATCCTTTTACAAAAAACCGCGTAAAAATCGGTCCAGTAGTTTTTGAGTTTTGTAATCTCAAACCAACCAACAAACTTCCATTTTTATAGATATAACTAGAGGCTCCGCCCCGAACCGCTCCGCGGTTCATCTCCGCCTCGATTGCTACTCGGCCTTCGGCCTCGAATCTGGCCAGTGGTATATGTCAATATCTTTCCAAAATTTTCTTTACAGTTGTAATTTTGACGATAAATAAAATTATTTTTGTTTTCATTATTTAAACATTTTTTTTAAATATAATTTTAAATGTAATACAGTAGAACGCGCTTAAATGCAACACGCGTAGATTTTTAAGCATTTTTCATATAAATATACACGGATAAATGAAACACGCTTAATTGCAATACTTGCTTAAATGCAACCACTTTCACATCCGCAAAAGTATAAATTATATGAAATTTTACACGCTTAAATGAACATGTGCAAAAATGAAATGTGATTACCCAAAAAAAAGTTATTATTGTTATTTTAATTTGATAAAATGAATTCTTAATTAGATTCTTTGTTTTTGTGTAGCCTCGTTGAATTTAAATGTTTATTACAGGAATATTAAAGTTGCATGTTTATCTTTTACTCGCATAATTGCACATTAATGTGCATTTATCCGTGCTTCCGTGCTACGTATAAATGCAAAACACGGATAAATGCACATAAAATTCTGCGAAATTCGATGTGCATTTAAGCGTGTTCTACTGTAAAAATGAAATAAAAACTTATTGTAATGCTAGTGTATAGACAACATTCTTTGTCTTGCTGTGTGGAGCGTAAATGAACAAATCTTTTGGTTTGCCAACGCGTGAGCATGCTACATACAGCTGTCCATGGGCAAAACATGGATTTTCAAAGTTAATTACACAAATTTGTAGCGACTGGCCTCTTGCTTTATTGGGCGCGTTTATTCCGGTGCTAAGATGGCACTGCCAATCTGCAGGGATTTTGCTGCATTTTCTCTGCGGAACTCATCGCAAACAGTGCGAAATACAAAATGTCACAATTCTGAGGTTAAAACAGCACTGCCAGAATATAATTCCGTTCATACCGCCTGAAAATAGCAGCGCTAAAAATTAATAGTGCCAAAAACCTACTGCTCAACTGGCAGGCATTGCTAAAGTAGAATGCGTTTAGACCGGCGCTACATTGAAAAAACTGCCACTTTAGCACCGGTATAAACGCACCCATTGATTGTCATGGCAAATGCCAGTCGTACTGGAAACTGCAACCGTTTGAATTGGAATGGCATATCAGTGGGTATCATTTCATCCCATATCATCTCATATCATCTCCTTTCATCTCATTTCATCTCATTTGATCTCATTTGATCTCATTTCATCTCATTTCATCTCATTTATTCTCATTTGATGTCATTTCATCTCATTTCATATCATTTCATCTCATTTCATCTCATTTATTCTCATTTCATGTCATTTCATCTCATTTGATCTCAATTCATATCATTTCGTCTCATTTCATCTCATTTAATCTCATTTCATCTCATTTGATTCATTTCATCTCATTTCATCTCATTTCATCTCATTTGATCTCATTTCATCTCATTTGATCTCATTTGATCTCATTTCATCTCATTTATTCTCATTTGATGTCATTTGATCTCATTTCATCTCATTTATTCTCATTTGATCTCATTTCATCTCATTTGATCTCATTTGATCTCATTTCATCTCATTTCATCTCATTTCATGTCATTTCATCTCATTTGATCTCATTTCATCTCATTTGATCTCATTTCATCTCATTTCATCTCATTTCATCTCATTTCATCTCATTTCATCTCATTTCATCTCATTTGATCTCATTTCAATTCAATTGATCTCATTTCAATTCAATTGATCTCATTTCAATTCAATTGATCTCACTTCAACCCCATCCCAAAACCCACCCGAAAACCCATCAATACCATCCCAAAACCCACCCGAAAACTCATCAATACCATCCCAAAACCCACCCGAAAACCCATCAATACCATCCCAAAACCCACCCGAAAACCCATCAATACCATCCCAAAACCCACCCGAAAACCCATCAATACCATCCCAAAACCCACCCGAAAACCCATCAATACCATCCCAAAACCCACCCGAAAACCCATCAATACCATCCCAAAACCCATTAATACCATCCCAAACCCACACAAAAAGACAAACATTCATTTATATATATATATATATTGATAGAATTATTTTTTTATTTTAATTTCTCGACATGTCAAAATAAAATCGTTGCCTACTAAAAAATAAATTCTTACATTGTTTCTAAATTCTTACAGTTATTTTTGATGAAACTGTATAGGGCGGGGGGAGGAGTAATGCAAAATCATCATACTATATACACAAACTCTTCAAAACCTACTTTATGTAAAAGCTTGAACTCAATCGGATTGGTAGTTTTTGAGATTTTTGGAAACAAACAGAAATTATTACAGACAAATATTCATTTTTATATATAAAGAAGATAGATAAGCTATTTAATATGTGAGTGGTATTTACTCTTTAATTTCGAAGTCTGGACTAAAACTGGTGGCGTTTTTAGTGTTCTCAAAAAGAAAATATTTTGACGTCCTAACAGATTTCAATTCAACTAGACGCCCCATTAGGCGTATTTGACGGTATTCACGCCCTCCCATTATAACTTCACAGGGCGCGTGAAAATCAGCTCAGTTTTATTGACATCAAAATTTTATTAAATAAGGCAAAAAATAACCGAATAATGAAATTGAACTAATTTTTCGTTAAAAACAAAATAATATCAAGGCCCATTAATATTTCGTATTAATGTTCAAACCTTGACCATTTAACTGACAATAAAATGTTTCGCTAAACTGTTTATTTCTGTTCATAAAATGTTAAATATTTTATAGCTCCTGAAGATGGTGAAATAAATTTACCGAAACCTAGAGCAGCAAAAAAGTTAAAAACCAGCGTTTTTATTTTAATATAAATTTCGACAGAAAAGCCTAGTTATACAATCACAAAAATAATTATAAAATAACGGTCAACAACAAAAACAAAGTAGAAAATGGATGTTGGTATCATTTTTGTCTGACATTTAGTCGAATTATTTAGCTTTCTCCGCAAAAAAAAATCTTTAAAGGAAACAAAACTTCGAATTTTTTTTACTGTCACTTGACCAGCTGTTCAAAAAGTAATAGAATTCACACCGAAATGTACTAAATCTTTTATGTTAAAGGTTCGTAAAATGAACGATAAAATTATTTTATTCAACCCTTACAGAATACGAATTTTTGTAAAATTTTATTTTCATTTTATGAAGAAAAAATTTTATCATCATAACATAACATAAAATGTAATTTTGTGGGAAATTACAGAATACGGCCCAATATCTGTTTAAATTTTAGATTCAATATTGTCGAAAAATTTTAGTTGCGACGAAAATCACGGCGGGTACCCCCCATACGAATGAAAACGTTTTTTTGTGAATATCTCAAAAACGGTGCATCTTATGAAAAAAGTGCAAGAACAAAAGTTATTTAGGATATGATTTTACATAAAACTATACCATACATCAAAATCCGATTTGAATAAATTTTAAAAAATCTTGTTGAAAAGTTTGACTTCAAAGTGGAATCTTGGTGCAACTGTTCGAATTTTGAACCATATGGGTTTTCAATAATTGCCAGATTGGCAATTATAACTTTTGTTATGTTTTCTTGTTCGCTTTCTGTTTACGTTTTTATTTCATCTCGCTAAGCTATGTAGGCAACGTGGGAGAAAGATAAGTCCGCCTGCTGAAAGATTTGTGTGATGAAATCTCCTCAACAACGACGATTGATTCCCGATGGCCACCGACGCCCGAACGATGACAATTTGACGTCCGAAAGAAATTTCGCCTTTGCGGACGTTTAGGTAGGCGCTGAGCGGACAGCTCAACTTTCCTTACTTTCGAACTCAATTCAAATCAACGTCCAATCCGATTGGAAATGTGCACCAACGTCACGACCTAATGGCAGGATTTTGCGAGAGCGTCGTCCTCTTGACGCCCTACTAGGCTAATTGAGGATTGTATTTCCGATCGAAATACGATTTGCTTTCATTTTGGGTTTCGGCAGAATGAATGAGGAAAGTGGGAATAATAAAATAATGGCCTGACAGCAACAGCACCACATTATTTTATTGTCTAGGGGACCCTCTGATGAAAAAATTCTCGCTGTCGTATTTTATCTCTAGTCCTAATTTTGCTGTCTCTGCTGCGCAGCATTTTTGACATTTGGGTTTATGTGGCATAATCATTAAAGAACGAATAATCATTAATGAAAAAAAAGAAATTCAACATTCTCACTGTCGTCAAGTCAATGTATTTCGCATGACAGCATTCTTGTTTTTGCTGCCGATGTTGATGTCGCCATTATAATTCAGCCTTAAGTAGGAAATACACGCTCACTCATGCCCTACAACATGCTGCCACTCCAAAAGTTGGTTTTGCTACACACGTATCGATCATGTTGTCAGTCTTCATTCTTTTCCAACTTTTCAAGGAGATAAGATCGTAATAGAGAATTTTGAATTTGAAAAATGAGGATGAAGCATTTTGAAAAATTCTTCCCAAAATGTTTTGTCTTTCAAAGAAGCCATTTTTATTATTTTATTGCCCTTCTAATTGTTTTCTTGAATTCACTTTTTCACTTCAACAGATGTTACTCGTTCAAAAATTTCACAAGAATGAACGAATGTCCTACATCACAGCAATACACCTGCGATCATGTTGGCCAACCTAAGCCACGCCCACAAAAATCAAAGATAGTTTGATATTTGGCGATCATGATCGCCAACACGAGTTTTTGTTGTCCGTCTGCACTACACACGCTCAAATTGGCGTGACAACATGAAATGTTGTAGGGCATGCGTGAGCGTTTATTCCATGCTTTAAGCATCGATTTCAGTAACTGAAATAAGAGCGAATTCAAATTTTGATTTAAAAGTCGGGAAACATTTGAAGCGACCGATTTGAACAACCGTTTTTTTTTTGTTTTTTTAAAGACTTTTTCTACGTTTTTTAGTGAATATGTTTTTAGTGAGTTGGATTAGTACTTAGGGTTTATTACAATTTTTTTACGATCTTTCGATCTGATTTATCCGTGAAAAAATTATCAGTTGTGATCAGAGCTGGGCATACTTCAGTACATTTGATACTGCAGTACACGAGCAGTACCAGTACATAGATACTTGTACTGGGCTTGCCACCAGTATCAATACCTTAAGTATTGGTACTGCACGATCAGTACCAGTACTTGAAGTACTTGTAATCGATGCACGGATCCAGTCCCAGTACAAAAAGTACTGGTACTGGTTTTTTACAATATTTGTATTTTTGTACTGGTTTTTTGCAATACCAGTACTTTTTGTACTGGTATTGGTTTTTGCAGTACCAGTACTTTTTGTACTGGTTTTGAGTTTTGCAGTACCAGTACTTTTTATACTTTTTCAAATACTTTTGCAAAAGTACTGGAATTTTTTCAAGTACTTTTGCAAAAGTACTGGAATTTTTTCAAGTACTTTTACAAAAGTACTGGAATTTTTTCAAGTACTTTTGCAAAAGTACTGGATTTTTTTCAAGTATTTTTCGCGAAAGTACTGATATTTTTCAAGTACATAGCACTGGTACTGGAGTTTCAGTACCAGTACCGATGTTGGTATTTTTGTACTGCTCAGTCAGAGCAATACCAGTACAAAATTTACTGGTACTGAAATCTCAGTACCAGTACTTTTTGTACTGATACTGAAATGCGGTTAAAAGTATCATTACCATATACTGGTACTGATACTTGAGTATTGAGTATTTTGCCCAGCTCTGGTTGTGATCAACACAAAATTTTGCTCTGGAATGTTTAATCTCCGAAAAAATATGTATTTTAACATAACAAAAGCTATAATTGCCAATCTGGCAATTATTGAAAACCCGTATGGTGATTTAAGTGAATGGCGAACAGTTTTATCAAAATTCCACTATGAAGTCAAATTTTCCAATAAGATTTTTTAAAATTGGTTCCAATCGGATTTTGATGTATGGGAGTTTTATGTAGAATCATATCCTAAATAACTTTTGTTCTTAGACTTTTTTGATAAGATGCACCGTTTTCGAGATATTCTCAAAAAAAAGGGGGTACCCCCCTAATGGTCCATTTTTGCCCATTAACGAACTTAGCCTCGCATTTTACGAAAAAGGAATCTGCGCAAAATTTCAAGTCTCTAGCTCAATCCGTGCGCCTGCAATCCGCGCCACAGACAAACAGACAGACAGACAGACAGACGGACGGACATGGAAAATTCAATTTTATTTATCATTCTAAACACACTGGTGTAATTCATTTTTATACCCGTATGGTGAAACCAAAGGGTATATTAACTTTGCTTTACCGTTTGTAACGCCAAGATCCCGTCATCGCACAAAAAATGAATTACACCAGTTTGTTTAGAATGATAAAAATATTTAATTTTTGCATGTCCGTCCGTCTGTCTGTCCGTCTGTCTGTCTGTCCGTCCGTCTGTCTGTCCGTCCGTCTGTCCGTCCGTCTGTCTGTGGCGCGGATTGCTGGCGCACTGATTGAGCTAGAGACTTGAAATTTTGCGCAGATTCGTTTTTCGTAAAATGCGAGGCCAAGTTCGTTCATGAGCAAAAATGGACCTATAGAGGGGAGTACCCCCCATACGAACGAAATCGTTTTTTGTGAATATCTCAAAAACGGTGCATCTTATCAAAAAAGTCCAAGAACAAAAGTTATTTAGGATATGATTCTACATAAAACTCCCATACATCAAAATCCGATTGGAATAAATTTTAAAAAATCTTATTGGAAAGTTTGACTTCAAAGTGGAATTTTGGTACAACTGTTCGAATTTTGATACGATTCACCATACCACCATATATATCACCATACGGGTCTCCAATAGAGCATTCAATACCGGGTACCCGAAACCCGGTTTCCGGGAATCCCGGCCATTTTCTGGAACCGAAAACCGGGTTTGAATTGGGTAAAATTACCCGGTTTTCGGTGCTGAAAGCAAGCAATTTCTTACATGCTAAAATATCAAAATACTGTTCGTTCGCTGCTGAATATATACGAAATACATATTTGTAAGTACATATTTCTGTTAATAATAACTGTAAATTAAAAGATTAATGCAAAATTAAGCCATCCGATTACATTTTCTTTACAAAGTCTCTTTAAAACAACGACAATATAATAGATTTATATGCGCTCACAGAAAGTATTAAATTTCCTGTAAAGTTAAAATGGTTTTTTTATGTATAGGCAGGGAACAACTATTATATAGAATGGAAAACAAGACCTTTCCTCATTAACTTCCACTAGAGTAAGCACTACACTATAGAAATTGGTTTTGTTGTCTTACTTCCTCTTTCTGCTGTCATACCATAGTTTCCTATGATCCATCCAATAAACAATTTCTGTAATAGAGAGCAGGAGGAGTTGACACTACTCTGTCTGACGAGGGCTTCGTCACTCCCCTGAGCCCGAAACAAACATGAACCTTCACGGTGATAACACAGTGCCACAGTTGCACTGGACCTAATTCAGGTTTAACAGAAAAAACTTTCACGACTGATAAAGGCAAAGCTAAAACAAAACAAATGTTCATTTCATTTGAATCACAGTCGAAAACCATTTGCATTGTCAATGCAAAAAATCCACAATAGTTTAACTAGTTAGGAAACCTAGGGATTTTTCCGTGTACCTACGTTGGAGTAAAGATAACCGATATACTCGTGGACGCGGTTTTTCTTTCTTTCCTATGCGTAAATTACCAACAAAACACAACACATGTAAAACCTAGCCACATTTTCATACACCACCAACACATGCAATCTTCCGACAATCTTCCGCTGTCTTCCGCTGTCGGAAGATTGCATGTGTTGGTGGTGTATGAAAATGTGGCTATCGGAAGATTGCATGTGTTGGTGGTGTATGAAAATGTGGCTAGGTTTTACATGTGTTGTGTTTTGTTGGTAATTTACGCATAGGAAAGAAAGAAAAACCGCGTCCACGAGTATATCGGTTATATTTACTCCAACGTAGGTACACGGAAAAATCCCTAGGTTTCCTAACTAGTTAAACTATGGTCATACACTCGATGAAAAAAAATTAAATATGATGTTTTCTTCTAATGCCACAGAGTTATTCAAAAAGTGAATTTTTTAACTGTAATTTCTTATTGGTAATTTCTTATTTTTTATTTACATTTTCAGCACCGGTTCCAGAACCGGGTACCCGGTTCTCGAAGATTGTAGCACCGAAACCCGGTTCCTTAAAATTGTCTCGGTGCTGAATGCTATAGTCTCCAATTATTGCCAGATTGGCAATTATAGCTTTTGTTATGTTTGTGTGTGATGACGGGATCTTGGCGTTACAAACGGTAAAGCAAAGTTAATATACCCTTTGGTTTCACCATACGGTTATAAAAATATAATCAGGGTATTCACAGTCCTCTTTATACCCGTATGGTGAAACCAAAGGGTATATTAACTTTGCCTTACCGTTTGTAACGCCAAGATCCCGTCATCGCACAAAAAAATGAATTACACCAGTGTGTTTAGAATGATAAAAATATTTAATTTCTGCATGTCCGTCCGTCTGTCTGTCTGTCCGTCTGTCCGTCTGTCCGTCTGTCTGTCTGTCTGTCCGTCTGTCTGTCCGTCTGTCTGTGGCGCGGATTGCGGGCGCACGGATTGAGCTAGAGACTTAAAAGTTTGCACAGATTCGTTTTTCGTAAAATGCGAGGCTAAGTTCGTTAATGGGCAAAAATGGACCAGGGGTACCCCCCATACGAACGAAACCGTTTTTTGTGGATATCTCAAAAACGGTGCATCTTATCAAAAAAGTCCAAGAACAAAAGTTATTTAGGATATGATTCTACATAAAACTCCCATACATCAAAATCCGATTGGAATAAATTTTAAAAAATCTTATTGGAAAGTTTGACTTCAAAGGGGAATTTTGGTATAACTGTTCGAATTTTGATACGAATATCACCATACGGGTCTCCAATGATTGCCAGATTGGCAATTATAGCTTTTGTTATGTTTTAAATTGCGAGTAATTTTACCGCTCGGTAATTCAGTCAAATTTAACAGATTTTTACCGAGACGGTAATTTGGTTCATGTAAAAATGAATTACCGGATTCGGTAATTGTAGACATGCCTTGAGTCGTGTTTTCCGGCCCGGTTATTCGGTATCAAGAATCAACCACGAGTGGCGCTAGTAATGTTTTTAGTTGTCAAATTGTCTCGCTGGTTATCTCATCGGACTGCAAATTTTTTCAATTTTGATAGCCGTTGCCACAATAGAAATTCAAAAGAATACATCAAACATGGATTTAAAGATATGTGACATATTTTACAATCAAATTCGCAGTTCATGATTTGGTCACGTATCAAATAAAAGCGCTGTTCTCAAATCTGTGCTGTGGGATGTTCACAGCAGAATATTTTCAGTCTTTTAATATTACCGAAAATACCGAATACCGAAAATTAAAAGAGGAGTGTGAATACCCTGAATATTTTTTCAAATATCTCGGGAACCGCTAAAGATACGTAAAAAGTGATTTAAGTTAAAGAAAGAACATAATAAAAGCTAGAATTGCCAATTTGGCAATTGTTGAAAACCCGTATGGTGATTTAAGTAAACAGCGAACAGTTGTACCAAAATTCCACTTTGAAGTCAAACTTTCCAATAAGATTTTTAAAAATTTATTCCAATCGGATTTTGATGTATGGGAGTTTTATGTAGAATCATATCCTAAATAACTTTTGTTCTTGGACTTTTTTGATAAGATGCAACGTTTTTGAGATATTCGCAAAAAAAGTTTTCGTTCGTATGGGGGGTACCCCCCCTAATGGTCCATTTTTGGTCATGAACGAACTTGGCCTCGCATTTTACGAAAAACGAATCTGCTCAAAATTTCAAGTGCCTAGATCAATCCGTGCGCCCGCAATCCGCGCTACAGACGGACGGACGGACATGCTAAATTCAACTTTTTTTATCATTCTAAACACACTGGTGTAATTCATTTTTTTGTGTGATGACGGGATCTTGGCGTTACAAACGGTAAGGCAAATCTAATATACCCTTTGGTTTCACCATACGGGTACAAATATTACTGCCATTGTACCTGCTTTCTTTTGTTTTCAAAAAAAAAATCTTAAAGTGGATAAATTTACCTGAAAATGGACCAAAGGCACTTGAAGTTGCATCATCAGCTGGTTGAATTTCCCATGAGCATATTATAAAACAAACGCCATGCAATGGTTCTTCACAAAGTGGACCGCTAACTGTAACCAACTGAAATCCACTTACAAACGAGCTGTTAAAATCCCGTCTTGGGTCATGTTTGTGGTTTTCAACTTTCTCGTTGTCATTTTCGATAGGCCAAATATTTGGATGACAATAGTCCGATAAATTAATGAGCATATTTATACCATGTTTTAAAGATGTGATCGACCATATTTTATCTATGGAAATTTGAGATGGTCCAAACGCCTCTTTCAATGATTTTTTTACTGCTGCCAAATTGTCTAAATATTTTTCTGATATATTTTTTAGTTTATTTGGATTAGATAAAATCTGAAAATTAACGTAATAGTGAAAAATATAACAATGTGAAACAAAAACTAACTTTAAGAGCCGTCCAATGTTTTTCCAAAACACAAAGAGTGTTCTTTAAAATTGGAATTGCAATTAATCTTATTATCCCCAATTTATTCGGAGTCTGAATTGTAACTATTTTATCAGCAAAGTTTTTATCTATAAAAAAAAATTGATTTTAGATTTCTATGGCAACTAATCTACAGTATTGTTTCTATTACCTATTTGTATTAATTTTTCCATTAATATATCATCTTCATAATCAGAAATTATGGTTTCTTTAAATGAAACAATCGGTTTTGAAATATTAAGCTTGGTTTTCGCGTACTGTTCTTCAAGATCTTTCACACATTTTTCTAAATGAACTTCACCTAATGTAGAGATAACATGTTCGCCAGTTTCATGTATTGATATATTCACGCAAGCATCGGCCTAGCAAAAAGAATTTCATCGATCCATAAAAATACTAATAATTTAAAAAAATACCTGATTTAAAAGCTTAAGCCCTTTTATTAATTTTGGCATGTCTGTTTGATTTTGTGGTTCTAAAGCAACACTTAACACTGCGGTTGCTGCCAAATCTAACTCATTAAATGGGGGGCAGTGAATACTGGTGCTTAATGTAGCTGTTTTAATAATGTATTGTTCTAGCCCGCCGATACCTGCGAAAAAAAAAATATTTTATTTATATAATATTATTGCTTTTTAAAACCTATAAAGCGTAATCTTTTAAACTATGGGATGCACTTATGCAAAGACAGCTTGGACAGAAAGGGAGAAAACAATGCCAGGAGCTTAGGCAAATTGCCTCTAATGCCGAAGCACATCTCAAGACATCATTCATTCAAACATTCATACAATCCATTCATACACTGAATACCCCTCATCACAAAGCAACGAAGACTTGGCGCGACAGTGGCACACCAGACTGTCACACATTAGCAATTTCTATTTTGTGTTTAACCATTGAATCATTTCTGATTCATGGTTTTTACGCGACTATTCTAGCATTGAAATCACCATACGGGTTTTCAATAATTGCCAGATTGGCAATTATAGCTTTTGTCATGTTTTTTTTATGAAAATCAAACTTGCACCAAAAAGAGCATAAGAAACTTTGCAACTTATGTTTTTAACTCAAGTTTCCCAAACATTTGTATCTGGTGAACCGCAGATCATAGGAAATTATTTATTTGCCAGCGAAATTAAATTTCCTTGTCAATTTTATTTTTTTCGAATATTTTTGTCCAAGAAATTAGAAATGTATTGGAAAATGCTGTTTTTTGTTAGAACATGAAAATGGACGAAATTTATGTCTAATCGAACCTAAAATAAAGAAAAATGGCAAAAAATTAGAGGAAATATATTTTTATTATTAGAGGTAAGGTATTGTATTCATGACGGAGACTGACTCGAGAACGAGGGCGAATACAAACATTCTGATCAGTCCGAAATCCGTTTCAGTAAAAATGATGAGGATATCCGTGCATCTGTCTGTCCGTATTACATATCTCGAGAACGCGATGACCTTGCAACTTGAAAATTTTTGTAAATAACATTTACAAAAATCGTAGTTTTGTATCAACTATCGAAAAAGTAACGATAGCTATAACGGATACCTGCCATACAATTTTTTTTGAAAAAATACCGTTTTCTGAAAATTTCTTTAAATCTATTCGCTTTTGGTGAAAAATGAAGGTAATAAAATTTAAAATTTTCTACATATTTTGTTTTATTGATCGTTACCTATGTCTAATGGTTCTCAAAATATTTGAAAAAATTAAATCTTTAAAAATTTCTTAGAAACTATGCGCTTTTGAAAAATAATACATATAAACAAAATCAAACAAAAATTAATTTTCCTGCATTTTTTACTTAAACGTATCTTTAACTATTCTCAAGATATTTGAAAAGATATTATTTTTTACATATTTTTCCTATTATACTAAAGGCGCTTATTTCAAATTGTTTTTCTTAAATAAGTCGACCCCGCTCCCACTTCTCCCCTCACCTACAAGCTTATTTTAAAAATAATAAAAATTGCGGCACATAGGATTAGAACCAGGGACCAATAGCTTGCACCCCAACAGACATAGCGATTGAGCCACTCACAATTCTTTCGCATTAAAAGCGCCACTATTTGGTCAATCTGGGGCCAAGCTAAGGCCAAGCTTCCGAAACTAAATATTGCAGGGGAGACTTGTGTTTATCAGAACTGATATTTTTCATGTCGTTGCAAGTCGTATTTATAAATTTTTCCAAAACAACTGTTTTTTTAGAAAAATTTCTAAAAACGCTTTGTTTTTTGGGAAAAATGGGACACATGTCCCGCTAGTTATGTCCCATAGTAAAAGGCGAATGCAAAACATATATCTCACCCGACTTCAGCCCACCCCTTTAATATTTATGTCCCAAATACTTTAAATTAATCATTTAAATACTCTAATAAACAACCTGTATTAGAAGAAAATCATTTAAAAATTAAGACCGAAAGCCGCTGTGAAAGCGTTAAAGAAAATGTTTAATAAAAAGAAGTGTTATTAGCTGTTATACTCAAGATTGATTTTATTTAATCGCGAAAGTTTGGATGAGTTTAGGCTAAGCAAGCAAAAAAAATTTTTTTTGAAAATTAACAAAAACTCATTCGCGAAAAAGAAAGTATATTTTTTATTTGCGAACGCATTTTTCCGAACCCTTAAAACTAATGGTTTTTTGAAAAATCAAACCTCATATGATGAATATAAGTGATTTTTTTAAATTTTCATACAAAAACATTTGAAAACTCGAGAAATGATTGAAGTAGAAAGTTAAAACTTGGCATAGAACAGGCTTTTATCAAAACATAAACCTCTTCCGAAAATGGGAAAAATTGAACAACCCTTTTCCCCTTCTCCGATGCAAATGTACAAGATTTTTTGCAATTTTCTCTAAAACATTTAATTTTTTAGAAAAATTTGTGTAGACAAAAAGTGCTTAAAATATGATCCCATACATCAAAATTCAATCGGACCACTCCTTCCCTCCTCTCTTATGCAAATGGAAAATATTTGGCTATTTTCTAGAAAACAACTCCAAAATCGCGTTCAACATGGACGATAACAGTATATCGTGTACCTACACGACGCGATTCATTGTGTCGAAAGAGGGTTCATTCCGCAAAATTTCGAGCTTCAAATATGACGAAGTCGGGGTAAGTTGGAATGCAAACTTTTTAATATTATAGGGAGGCAACAAATCAAGTCAATATGAAACGATGGCCAAATATATGACAGAACATAATTTGTTGGAAAAAGACAGCAAGTGACAGCAAGTATTAACACCGGTGGGATAAAAATGCTCCGTTCTTCCTTAAGATCAATTCTATTTAAAATATATAGATAGGCCTCTTTGTTTACGCGATATCGCCGCCTAAACATTTAATTTGAAATTTGTAGTCAAAATAATGAAATATGTAATGTATTCTTTGGAAGTAAGCTGCGAGGAGATCATTATTGCTCCGCAAATTTCTTCTCAGAATTCGAAGATCGCTATTCCGTATTCTATTTGAATCACTTAAAATTTATTTCAGCCAAACCCAACATTTTTATTTGGTTTATTGTTATACCCGTATGGTATGTATACCAACGCCGTTTGTAACGCCAAGATCCCGTCATCACACACAAAAATGAATTACACCAGTGTGTTTAGAATGATAAAAATAATTGATTTTTGCATGTCCGTCCGTCCGTCTCTCTGTCCGTCCGTCTGTCTGTCTGTCCGTCTGTGGCGCGGATTGCGGGCGCACGGATTGAGCTAGAGACTTGAAAGTTTGCACAAAATCCGTTTTTCGTAAAATGCGAGGCTAAGTTCGTTAATGGGCAAAAATGGACCATTAGGGAGGGTACCCCCCATACGAACGAAATCGTTTTTTGTGAATATCTCAAAAACGGTGCATCTTATCAAAAAAGTTTAAGAACAAAAGTTATTTAGGATATGATTCTACATAAAACTCCCATACATCAAAATCCAATTGGAATACATTTAAAAAAATCTTATTGGAAAGTTTGACATTAAAGTGGAATTTTGGTACAACTGTTCGAATTTTGATACGAATATCACCATATGGGTCTCCAATGATTGCCAGATTGGCAATTATAGCTTTTGTTATGTGTTTAAGTTCGATTTAATTTAAATGTGTATGATAGTTTTGACGTTTCTGGAAAACAAAGTAAACAAATAAAATCTATTAATAGCGGAATGCTAGGCTGGTCTCTATTTCAAACACCCAAAGACCCATTTACCATCGCTTAAATAACAAAGTTATGTTGTTATCCTCTGAATTATATTTTTTGCGTGTGTCGTTCTTACGTGATTTGAAATATGCGTCGAATCGATAGGTGCGTCGAAATCGAAAGACAGATCCCAGCCCAACTTTCGAAAGCACCGCGTCAAAATCGGTTAAGCCCGGTTTATACACTTCAAGTAACTCGCAGCAAGTAAAGAGAGGCAAGTAGTTTGCTTAGTTTACACGTTTCAAGTAAATCATTTCAAGTAGAATGACAGCCGAAGAAAAACATAACCTAAAATTTTCTGAGAAAAAATATTACGACTTTTTTGTAGAAAAATTTGCGAATTTCGACCTAAAACTGTTTGTTGCCGACGATTTTTTTATACCCGTGTCGTTTTCTCTTAAAATGTTACGACGTTCTCTGGCAAAGCAGCAAATATAAAATGAACCGAAACAAACATACATAAAACCACCCCTTTTGTACACGGTTCCATGTTCTTGGATTGGTTTTTACTTGCCACAAAAATAGAATGGCTTTCAATTATTTTCGAGAGAGCGGCAAGTATTCTCACACATATGCGAGCGACGTACACTAGCTCAAATCGCGTGTATTTACGTCTACTTGCCGCGAGTTACTTGAAGTTTATAAACCGGGCTTTAATGTTTACTGGTAGGAGTCGGATCTTGCAAATTTCGCTACATACATAAATTTTTTTTTATATTTTTTATGCCAGGAGCTTAGCCAAATTGCCTCTAATGCCAAAACACAGCTCAAGAACATCATTCATTCAACCATTCATACAATCCATTCATACACTGAATAATCCTCATCACACTGCAACGAAGACTTGGCGCGACAATACATAGCCTTATCGACCATTGTGTCCTGTTACAGAGGTTGGAGGAGTATTCAGGCGGCGGGAGGCAAAGACCAAACTGGTCCGTGTTTAAGTCCATGAGCAGAAAAGTTCCAAATTCAAACCGAATTATTTTTCCCTGAGTGGGATTTGAACCACTGCTCTTTGGATCACAAGGCAAGCACTTAGCTGACTGAGCCATCCACGCCGTGGGTATATGTATGTCACTTGTATAGTCGAAAATAATTTTTTTTGTTAAATTTTCGAGTAAAAACATCGTTCTGTGTTATTTCATGAAAACTTGAATTAAAATTTGCATCACTAAATGGCGAAGAATTACATAGTTACAATCTCCAAGTTGTGAGGAATACCTTAGGGCAGTGGTTCTTAACCTTGTTGGAGGTACTGAACCCCACCAGTTTCATATGCGGGTTCACCGAACCCTTCTTAATTGGAAAAATAAAATATGATTTTTTCAAATTCAAAACATAGGTACAGTACGCCCTCGGTAATCGCAACTAATAGAAATCCGAGCAGTTGCATTAACCGAGGTTGTTGCATTTACCAAGTCAAAAAAAAGTGCGTATAAATGATAGAAAAGAAGTTATAAAAAACCAAAATACATAGTTAAAAAACAGTAATTTGTTTTTCGAATAAATCACATAACTAAGAAAACAAAAACTTCCAACAAAAAGTAAAAAAAAAAAACAGTCTAATCCTCTTTTAAGTAAAGGTATGGAAAAGTTTGGGCACAAGTGTGATTTTAACACATCCAATTTTGAGCCTATTTTAAATTAGAAAATCTACCAATTTTGGTCTGTATTTTTTTCGATTGCAAATTCTTTAAAACTGCGTATTCTCGTAATTTTTGTAAAGATAAAATATCTTGAATTGAAGCTCCATTATCCTCAGCCCATTTAATTGAGATACTCAGAGATTGAATAGCAATTTCAGTTTTAATTTGGCCACTTCGTCGGTTTCATTTCCGCTTTCATTCCCGCTTTCGATATCATCTGTATCTGGAACACTGAAATTGGGTTCAACGTTGGTTTCTAATTCATCAATCCAGTTATTAATATCACCATTATAAATCCCGATATTGGGTGAAATTTCATGAAATAAATCACAAATGGATGTGATCATTGAGCATTTGTTCGCTATTTGTGCTTGAATTACACTCAGGGGTAAGTCATCCTCATCAGTCCACTCCCAATCATGACATTCGTTATTAGGAAGCATCAAAACGTTCCAGCATTTTTTAATCGAGCTAGGCTCCAAATTTTCCACGCATTAGCCAAAAGGCATATTGCATTTCGTAGATTAAATGCTTTAATTTTGGCTTCTAAGTCCGATCCATCACTTCCGAGTAAATGTACTAAAAGGCTTTTTTATACCCGTATGGTGAAACCAAAGGGTATGTGGCGAGTTAGTTTATCTAACTACTTCTTTATATTCATAAAATACTTTAACAAAAAATATCTTTAAAAAATAGCAAACAGAAAATTTATCAATCAAAGTTTTTATCAAAATATAGTTAGTTTTTATTTGTCAATGAAGCTATCAACATTGAAACTCTTAAATCAAAAATTAAATAATTAAATGATAAAAACGTTAATATAAATAAATTTAAATTAATATTTAAATAATAAAAAAAAACGTTTAAAATAATAATTTGAATAAAATATAATTAAAATATTATTTTATATGGAAACATATTAATTTCCATAGGTATATTAACTTTGTAACGCCAAGATCCCGTCATCACACACAAAAATGAATTACACCAGTGTGTTTAGAATGATAAAAAAAATTGAATTTTGCATGTCCGTCCGTCTGTCCGTCTGTCTGTCCGTCCGTCTGTCCGTCCGTCTGTCCGTCCGTCTGTCCGTCCGTCTGTCCGTCCGTCTGTCCGTCCATCTGTGGCGCGGATTGCGGCCGCACGGATTGAACTACAGACTTGAAATTTTGCGCAGATCCGTTTTTCGTAAAATGCAAGGCTAAGTTCGTTAATGGGCAAAAATGGACCATTAGGGGGGGTACCCCCCATACGAACGAAAACGTTTTTTGTAAATATCGCAAAAACGGTGCATCTCATCAAAAAAGTCCAAGAACAAAAGTTATTTAGGATATGATTCTACATAAAACTTCCATACATCAAAATCCGATTGGAATAAATTTTATAAAATCTTATTGGAAAGTTTGACTTCAAAGTGGAATTTTGGTACAACTGTTCAAATTTTGATACGAATATCACCATACGGGTCTCCAATGATTGCCAGATTGGCAATTATAGCTTTTGTTAGGTTTTGTAGTACAATTTTGTCAAGTTAATAGCGTTTTGGTCCATCGGCTGTAGAATGGCAGTGTAATTTGCCGGAAAGCACATAACATGAATCATACCATCAGCACTTTTTAATTCCCCATCTTTGGGATGACAGGGAGCGTTGTCAATAAGTAATAACGCTTTTTTTCGAGACCTTTCGATTCAAGAAATCGCTGTACCTTAAAAAAAAAATAGAATCTTCGTTGTTAAAAGATCCGTTTTTATAAGACTAATTTACCTCAGGAACAAATGTGTTATGAAACCAGTGCTAAAAGAGTTGGAAAGTCATCTACGCGTTTTTATTAGCGTTATACACAACGCGCTTCTCTCGAAAATTTTTAAAAGCTCTCGGATTTAGCGATTTTCCGATGACGAATAATATGACCCTATGGGTGGCAGTAGCATTTGTACAAGCAAAAAAAGTCAGCCTCTCTTTGCTTGCTTTACGACCAGGTGCTGAAGATTCTTCAAAACTGACAAGTGTTTTAGCAGGCAAGAGTCTATAAAACAGCCCCCCCCCCCTCGCCACCACTCCACTCTCTCTACAAATGGAAAAGTTTGCAATATCCTCAAAAACTGCGTCAGATCGTACAACCTTATTGTTATGTATTTTATAAGCCCAGAAAAAACATATAACTTACCAACAATATTTCCTGCTGGTACCTGATCGACTGGTTGAAGATCTCCACCCATTAAAATAAAGAGTTCCTTAATTTCTGCTTCTTTGATGTGCGATGAATTCGCCAAACTGAGAAATTGAGGTAAATATTATCTCAAATTGCATACTGATTTATTGAAATTAAATTAGAACTCACCTCTGGTCCCTGGGATCGTACTTAGGTGAAAGAACAAAAATTTTCATCCCTTTTTTAACCGTGCCATTAAAAACGCGTGCAAAAGCAATCAGAGTTTGTTTTTCGTCGTTTACTACAGATAATTCAGCCAGAGATTCTCGCGCTTCGGATATCTTAGGCTCATCCTTCAATCTACTACGCAGCAAAATTCTACGTTCTTCAATTTGCTCTGACGTCAATGGAACAAACCGAATTTTCGGCACATGCGATTCACTGGGTGGAAACATCTTTAAAAAAAATGTCGACATTTTTATTTAATTACATAGACTACTAAAAAATCGAAATTGTGCTTTTACTTGCCTTAGATACAAAAGCAATGATGTTGGGACTGTTAGGATCGCACATTTTAAGTTCTTCTTTTAATATTTTCGTTTCATCTGAATACGAATGAAAATCACTTTGTGATAAACAAAGAAATTTCTCGGCACGATCATTTTCAATATGATTGGGACTGGGGATACTACGGATTATAATATCTAACAATGTTTGGTCTATCGGTAACCAACGTGATAAAACACTTTTTATTTGTGCTCGGGGATCAGTTTGACGCAATTCCCTTTGAGGTACATGAATATTCATTTTTGTTACAATATCTGTAAAACATCATTCAAATTAAATTTAGCTATTGTAACTTAGTTTCAAATCAAAAAATTATATTTCTGTAAGTTGTTAATAAAGGGTATTTCAATAAAGACGCTCGATTTTTAAATGTGAATGAAACAATATGTGTGTGAGATATCCACTCAATTTTTTTTATTTGGATGAATAATTATGGCATTAAGTGTGGAATATAACGTCAAATGCCAGTTTCGTTTTGAAAGAAATATGGACCGATAATCCCGCCAGACCAAAAACCGAACTTTCTCGGGATGCATTTGGTGCCGGTTTATCTCGTGTGGATTGGTATCACCCCAAATCCGAGAATTTTGCTTGTTCACATATCCATTCATCCAAAAATGATCCTCGTCACTAAAGACGATTTAATGCCCGGAACGTTTTTCGAACGGAGCACTGATTTTGAAAATAAAATTTGATGAATTGCACACGTTGTTCAGCGCTATAACCTTCTATGGTGATTTGCCACACACTACTGAACAATTCACCACAAATTTGACAGATGTTACTTTAACAACATGGCCGCCATAACCTAACAAACTTCGAGCGTCTTATTGAAGGACCATTCATTAGCTATTTTATCCTATGAATTAAATGTTACCTAAAATCTTTTCTTTGTCTTTGCGTATGAGAGAAGTTTCATATAAAAACCATATCTTCTCTAGTATAAAAGTAACAAATGTTGGCATTTTTGCATTGTTTTGCGCTCCATCACGAAAATCATTTTTCTTTTTATCATAGTAAAAATCTCCCCATAAAACAGTTTCCAAGTATTCTGCCGATTTGTTTATTTTTTCTTCATAGATTTTCGCAAATGTTTTTATAGAAAATCCCCATCCGTCAACCGCTGAACTAAACACAACATTTCCCTTAATGGGGCAAAAGTATAAATCGGAGTCAAGATCTAAGTTAAATTCCAAATTCTAAAATTAAAAACTACAATTATTTTTTTTATTGAATCTAAATACATAACCTACATCTGATTCTAAATCCTTGGAAACTACACCGCAGACAAAAATACCCGCAACGACAGCATTTACTTGCTCCAAAACTTGTGTAATTTGTACGTAGGCGTCCAAAGGTGTAAATTTTTTCTCCAGAATAAGGCGATCTATTTTATTTAACACCAAAATCGGTGTAAGTTTTTCTTTATATATATGATGCAAGCAAGATCTTGTTTGCGAGCAAACTCCTTCAACAACATCGATCTAAAAAGATAATTTAAAATAAAGTTTAAAAAAAATATGGACAAAAATCGAAAATTCCAACGATTTAAAAAAACCTCATTTTTGTGAGAATTTGCAGAAAAATAAATAACCACAGGCAGGCTTCTGGCAGCGTAAGTTTTTCATGAGCATTTTATACTCACGCTTATGAAATCCGGCTCCAGACATGCCTCATTTGAGTTATCTGTCCCTCATCGACAAACGGTCACGTTTTTTAACCGTTGGAAATAATTTTTCGAATACGGCTCTATCGGCTATCTATGGGCGTTAAAGCTAAAGATATGGAGATTATTTTAATTATATGAGCTTTGCTATTTGGAGAATCTAGTGCCGCACAACCTAAGAACAGTGACTTTCTTCGCTCACAGGATTTAATATAAATCAACACAGGCATAATCGAATTTGAGGGACAGTTCAGTTTTAATCAAGTCATCTACTATTTCCAAAAAATATCATATTTTACAATTTAGCCAATTGTTTAGCATGTATCTATCGCTCGTTTTGATTGATAAATAATTACCCGTCGAGACTTTCACATTTCCTTTCTTCTAACATGATTTTTGTCTGCAAAAAAAAAACTTTAAGATTCAAAATAACGACCGACCGTTTCTTGGTGTCATTTGCTCCCGTACCAAGACTAGGTCCAGCGGTGCTACCACCAAGAGTCAAAAGAGCTAAACTCGAACAGCCGGTGTCAGAATCATCTGACGCCAAAGTGGCAAATTCGAACAGTTTTTCTGGGCACCAGGCGTAAGGTGCTAGCACCGTGTCAAAAACGAAAACGCACTATATGTCGGCACTTGCAAGCAGTATAATTTCCCCAATAGAAAAAGCCTATTTTAATTTATATCAAGTTACCAGCAATATACTTCCGTCGCAGGTCTTCAGTGCAGCAGAAACTTCGCTAAAGAAGTCTACATGTCCAGGTGAGTCAACCAGATTAATTAGATATTGGTTCACAGGATCTGTTGCATAAAATAACGTAATACAACTACTTTTCATAGTTATGCCCCTCTCTTGTTCGTCGCTCCGACTATCCAAATACCGCAATGTTCCAGCCATCTTCGGCGATATTATTTCTACAAAATATTTGATATGAATCAAAGTTATTGTCTAATAAGTAATGTCAGACCATTAGTTGCTATAAGGGAGTCGGCCAAAGTTGTTTTTCCGTGGTCGACATGAGCTAAAATGCACACATTTCTGATATTGTTTGAGTTTTTTTGGAGATCAGACAGCTTTTCTACGCTAATTAAAGGCATTTCGTATTTTATATTTTAAGCACCACAAAACGTATTACGCAAATTACTCTTGTTACACAGTAAATACAATAGTCGTAACAAAAATTCTTCACTTTTTAACGCAAACTGGTTAAGTATTTGGTTAGAACTTGTTGTTTACGTCGTGGTTGACATATGCTCGTGAGCCATGACATGATAATTCATACTAGAGAGCCTGTACACCGGAAAACGGCTAATTCAAATTAGAGCGGCTTAAAACAAGACGTGTGAGGAATTTCTCATTTTCTTTTCAATTTTTTAAGCAATTTTTTGTTAACCCTGAAACAAAAAGCAATGTTTTCATGGGCGTTTTCGTTTTTGTCAAAGTGCTAGCACCGACGCCTAGAAATCTACATATATAGAGAGTGGCTAGGTGCTTTCGAAGTGGACTATTCATCCGAATTCGAAAATGTAAGTAGACTGTTCGAAACGCATATGTTACCCCACGGTTAGAAGTGCGACTAGAAGTCGCATGCCGAATCTCATCTCAGGGAAATCGCTCGTGTAAACGCCAGTTGCATGCAAGCGGGGAAAATCGCAACTCAAGTCGTATGTAAAAACCTCATACAATCTGAGCTGCGACTGGAACTGCAAATGATTTGACATTTAAGGTTATGTCTGATTTCTCAATAGCAGAAAATAAGTTGAGTAGAAGTGAAATTTTGAAATTAATAAATTTGTGCCGGGAAAGAGAGTGCCTATGGAAGACTGCCTCGAAATTGTATCGTAGAAACGATCTCAAGAGGCAGGCGTATGAACAAATCGGCGCGGAATTGAAACTCACAAGCGAGGAAGTGAAGAAAAAGTTGAGAAATTTACGAACGACGTATGTTCACGAGAAAAAGTAAATCAATGCGAGTCGGAAGTCTGGAGCATCGACAGAAGATATTTATGAGCCTTCGCTGTTTTGGTATTCAGAAATGAGTTTCATAAACAAAATAACTTTCTTTGTTTTCTTGCGTTTGACCTTTTTCAACTGAAGTCACATGCAATGTCGCAAGACAGCAGAGCAAATCGCAACACCTGTCAAATTGAAAAACGTTGTAGGAGGGATAATCGCATGCGACTTCTAGTCGCACTTCTAACCGTGGGGTTAATGTATTAGACTGTGTTTACATTAGGACTCACTTTGAGGCGGCACGTCTTTCCTCATTTTTCTGCCGTGTGCACACGGTTCGCCTTATCTGGATTCATAAACCGGTTTCATCAACAAAACTAAACGACAGGTTTCAACGACCAGACTCAAAAACCGGTTTGCGACCGATAATTTTAAGTGAATCTAAACTTCGTTCGCCCTCCCCACTGCGTCCCTCACCATCACGAATGACGTGCCGCCTCAAAGTGAGTCCTAATGTAAACACAGTCTTAGTGACTGTATTACTAACCCCACGACTCCATTAGACTTTTTAGAATCATGATTTTTTCCCCCACTCCATATTTTTTTACACAGGGTTATCAGATGGAGGAAATATTCGTTTCACACACGTCAAAAAAATGGTCGTAACACAGGTTATCACACGGTGTGTAAACAAAAATTCTGTCACAATTTAAGTTATCAGACGGTGTTAACTGGTGTGACAATTTTGTGACGTCAAAATTACGTCACTTCTCACACGTGTGACGGTTTTGTGTGCTCGTCTGATGCTAGCTTTAGGAATGAAAAGGAAAAAATACAGTTTAGTGAAATGCGAAAACTTTATTTCAGCAAAGACTATCAGGCAGATGAAGAATTAGAAGACACACACTTCCGTTATAACTTATTTTTGAACTAACAACATACTTTTTTTTGCAGGACACGCTAAATGTTCCATGAAATATCGAGTCACTATTTTCGATGAACACTAGACATCAACAAAGGGAATCCATGCTAAAGATCTAATGTTTAATAAAATCTCTGCTTTAGACATGTCATTATTTTTTTCTTGTTTCATAAAATTTGTAATATATTTTTAACAAATAATAAAAGGAGAGAAAATAACGAAATATCAATAGATTGTAAAGGGTCTTTCAACAAGGACATAACAATTTTGTATTTAAATAAAACACAGAATAATTGAGATATCGGGCTGAAATTTATTCCAGGTGTAGTGGACATGTTACATTTAAGTATGAAATTCGATGTCGTTCATATGGCCACCGCGAGCACGTTTGCTGATTGATTCTTTGGAGCCAATTTTCCACCACTCTTTCACACATATCGGCCGGAACGTTGGCAATTTCGCGTTCGATATTGTTCCTGAGCTCCTCTAACGTTGTTGGCTTGGTAGCATAAACCAACGACTTAACATAACCCCATAAAAAGAAATCCAACGGCGTTAAATCGCATGAGCGAGGTGGCCAATCGACCGGACCACTTCTCGAGATTACACGATTACCGAACAACATGGCACGATAGCGAACTCCATTGACCTTAACATGGCGATCATTTTCATCGACGAAAAAATACGGTCCAATCACACCTCCGGCATGAAATCCACACCACACGGTCACTTTTTGTGGATGCAATGGAGTCTTTTGAAGCACATGTGGGTTTATTGCTGTCTAATAACGCATATTTTGCTTATTGACAAAGCCGTTAAGCCAAAAATGAGCTTCATCGCTGAAGATGATTTTTCGATTAAATTCAGGATCTCTTCAAACTTTTGTAGAGCCCAATCGGAGAAGTTTCGGCGCTTCAAATGAACAAATTCTTGAGTTAATTTGATCTTGTAAGGGTGTAGACCAAGATCTTTACGCAAAATTCGCCACAATGTGGACTGAGAGATTTCCAATTCCTGTGAACGGCGTGAAGTCGACTCATTTGGCTCATTTTGAACTGTAGCACTTACGGCTGCGATATTTTCGGTACTTCGACCAGTACATTGTCTCACTGGCACAGGAACATTCAATAGTGAATATGTTGACTCGAATTTATCCACTATAGCACGCACAGCCTGTCTGGTGGGACGACCATTACGACCGAAAATTGGAGTAAGCGCTTTTAAAGTTGCGACCACCGACTCAGAATTTCGGTAATAAGTTTTAATAATTTCCAAATGTTCCTCGTTCGTGAACTTCACCATGATAAAAATGTAAACCTTAACAGTATACAGTAAACAAACTTGATACATTAAATGTGAAAATAACCTGTGTAACCGAAAACGAATAACCCAGAAATACTCAAATCTAGGCATTCTAATTGGTTAGAAAAATCTTAAATTTTTGGGATACAAAGAATGAACAAGCAATATGACCACAAAGGAATCTAATAAAAGTGAAACAGAGAAAGAAATATACTGTAGTTGCGAAATGTATTTTTTGCCTTAGAAATTAAATACAATTCTAAAATAAGTTGCAAATTATGTTCGTTTGAATATAGAAAATTAGAAATTCAGTCCAAACTGGTACTGCATTTTTTCTCAAACGTCATTATTGCTTTGAAATTAGCATCACGTCGTTTGTAAAATGATTTTGATGGACCGAAGATTTGATATTAATTGCTTTTCTACTATATCCTGACAATTTAAATTTTCTATCCAAATTTTCAACCTAAAATGAAGAATATTTGTACTTTTATAAGAAATGGTGGTCAAAACAGATTTCAATTTTTAAATTTCCCTCCTCTGAAATATAAAATCAACAGCAGAAAAATCAGATACGGCAATGCCGTTTGCAATTGTTTCTTTCAGTTGCTCTGATTTGATGGGAAACGAGTCGGGTGGATTTCGGTTTCATTATTTTTCTCAATTTCCTGTGAAATGAAGTGAGTGATTTAAACAGAAAGTTTATAATTTAGTATTTTTCCATACTATTTCGTGTATTCCGCTGATATTTTATTTAGCTTTTAATCTTTATGCCGACTAAATTTCACGCAAAACATATTGCGAAATGCAAAAGATACCGATCAGCTGTGTCGCTTTTGTTTACAAATTTTCGGTTACACGCATATATGACTGTGCTGTTTACTCTCGTGTTTTCTGCCTATGAATATGGTATGTTCTTTTTACTCTTACGTAGTAAATTGGGTTATTTTCGAGTTTGCTTACTGTATACTGTGCCTTAACTGACGTTTTAGCATTGCCAGATCATAAAAAAAGTTTTAGGATGCGTTTTTATTAAAATACAAAATTGTTATGTCCTTGTTGAAAGACCCTTTATAATTATTTTAATTTTGTTATTGAATATATATACTGTAAACAATTTTCGCATTGCGTTTGAATTTGTCATCTCGTGGGCGAATATCTTTTGGCCCGTCTTTATTGTACGGTCGCTCGCGATTGTAGTTATCGCGAACATTTGTATAAAATGAAATTGAATTTGTATTTTTACATTTGTATTTTTTGAATTTGTCGTTACGATCTCCATTACGATCCCGATTAACTGAAGTGAAAACTGCACTGGTTCAAAACTTAGCCCAGGGGTATGTATTTGATTCATGATCTGTCATAGCTCGTCGCAGTCAACTATAGTCATAGCGCGATATTACACACGGCAACTTTCGGGCTTATTTAAGCCGGCAACTTTCGGGCTTATTTAAGGCGGCAACTTTTGGGCGTAATGGGCCTTTCCACACGTGTATTCTTGCATCTGCGGATCGAGTTCTGATTGGTCAGTGACTAGTGGAGGGGGTTCTGCAAGTGATGAACGTTTGGGCGAAGTTCAAGAGTGACCAAAAGTTCTGCATGCACTAACACAAGTAAACAGCAATAAAAATTTTCCATGGGTGAAATTATGATTTCTCACATTAAAAAATGGCGTCGGACTGCGAGAGTCAAGATGAGATCGAGGAAAATAATTTTTGTAAAAAGTGCAAAAAAGAAGTTAAATCAAACCAGAAAGCTATAAAATGTGAAGGGTTTTGCAATAGATGGTTTCATATAAAGTGCATCAAAATGGACAGTGTGTTATATGATCAAATTATAGTGCATACAAGTCTTATGTCATGGTTCTGCAACGAAGATCTAAAAAAGGTGAGAGATTTTATTAAGAAGCCAAATGATCATATTGCAGTCACACTCAGCGAGATTAGTAAAAAACTTGAAACTGTAACAAATGATATTTCTTCCATTAAACGTGATTTTAAACCAACTTTTGCTCAAATAATGAGGGAAAGGACACATATCTCAGAAAACCCGAAAGAGGATATCAATGCAGTTATAGTTAAACCGAAATCGATGCAGGACTCAAAGACCACTTTAGCTGAAATAAAACAAAAAATAAATCCAATTGAAGCAAAGGTGGACATTCGTGCGGTGAAGGCGGCAAAAAATGGCACTATTGTGATAAAAGTTAACAACAAAAAGTCTTCACTAGCATTAGAAACTTTAGCAAAAGGCCAGCTTGCCCAGAATTATGATGTATATGTTCCCAAAAAGAAGAATCCTAAAATTTATATAACAGGCGTGGATGATAAATACTCAGAAGACAGATTACTAATGGAGCTTCGTGCACAAAATCAATTTCTCGACACCAAAGACAAATTTAAAGTAGTTCACTCAAAACAAAGACGGGATAGTAAATGGACTTATTATATAGAAACAAGCGGAACAACCTACTTTAAAGTGTTAAACAAATTTGTCAATATTGGTTGGGACTCGTATAAAGTGCATGAAGATGTAAGTGTATTGAGATGCTACAACTGCCAGAGGTACGGCCACAAAGCAGCTGATTGTAATAACAACAAAGTTTGTGGAAACTGTTCAAATCAGACCAACTGTGATGGTAAAAACTGTACAACGGAACCGAACTGTGTCAATTGTATTTTTGAAAATGATAGATATAAAACCGAACACGATATTAATCATAGACCAGGAGATCGATATTGCATGGTGCAACAAAAGAAATTGGCAGGGGCCAAAAGTAGAATTGATTATCTATCTGAAGATCTTATTTAAACTCTTCAAAATGGGGAGGGAAAAAATTTATACAAACACTGAAACACTAAAAGAAATAAAAATAATTTACTTAAATATTCGAAGCATTAGAGGTAAACTTAATGAATTAGAATCAATTTTGATAGAACAACCAGCGCATATTGTTGTATTAAATGAGACATGGCTATATAGTGATGAAATTGATTTTATTAAAATTGCAGGATATAGGGGAGTATTTAATTGCAGGAGTGAGAATAGGGGTGGTGGAACTGCTGTGTTTATTAAAAATGATATGAGTTTTTCAATTATTGAACAAACGAACTTATTTAACGGAATAGTTATTCAAATCGCGACAAAAAACTTAAACTTAAGAATTATGACAGCATATAAGTCGCCAACTGATAAAGATTCCGAATTCCTTAATTTTATGGATGATATGCTAGGAAAATTTAAAAATATGCTCTTTGTTGGAGACACGAATATTGACTTACTCAGAAACTGCCATACGACAAAACTATATCAGGATATTGTGCAAGCAAATGGTTATCATATTAGAAATAAGGTAGACGTTTCACACGCCACAAGAGTAGCACTTGTCTGTAGTAGAGACGGAGAAATGAGGGACACAACTCGTACCATAATTGATCACGTATTAATTAATAATGATAAAATAAAAACAATAATAGAGCTGCAAGATTCAATCTCGGACCACAAACAAATTAACATAGAAATCCAGCTAGAAATGTTTATCAAAAAGGAAATGAGTAAAATTAAGAAAGCTTGTCTTGATGTTCAGAATTTTGTTAAGGAAGTTAAGAAGAAAATATGTAACAATACTCCAAGCAGTTTCGAGGAACTTGTCACAATGATAATGGATGCAAAAACGGCCAATACCTCTATGCGTACAATTAGGGTCAGACAAACCACTTGGATGACTCCCGATATTATAGAAAGCATGAAAAGAAGACAAAAAATTTACAAACGTTTTATGAGGGAGGCAGACAACCAGGAACTGGAAAAAATATATAAACAAAGTAAATTGGAAACTGCAAAATTGATTAAAACGGCTAAACAAAACTACATTTCAAATGAACTAAAAAAAGCAGAAAACGATATGAGAAAAGTTTGGAAAACTATTAATGAATCTCTAGGAAAAGAACGAAAAAAAGAAACTATTACAAAAATTGTGTGGGAAAATACACTATATTCTGAGGGGAAACAAATTGCAAACGGCATCAACAACTATTTTAGCCAAATAGGTAGCAATCTTGATGACAAAATACAAGATTTGATAAAAAAATATAACGTGGTACGAACAAAAAATAAAAGGGAAAAATCAAGTATGTTTTTATATCAAACAAATGAGCAAGAAATACTAAATATTATAAAAAATTTGAAAACCAACTCTGCACCAGGTCACGACGGAATAACGGCGCTAGATGTGAAAAAACTTGCAAGTGTGATTACACCGATTGTATCAAATCTCATCAATGATTGCTTAGAAAAGGGAGATTTTCCACAATGTTTGAAAAAATCTATTGTTGTCCCGATCTTCAAAACAGGTGATTCGAGCAATCCAGGAAATTATAGACCCATATCTCTTATAAGCACATTCAGTAAAATTTTTGAAAAGGTAATAAATAAACGGCTAATAGATTTTATTAATAAAACTCGAGGTTTCGACAATCATCAATTTGGTTTTCAAAAAAACAGTGGGACGGAATCGGCTGTGACGGAAGTTCTAAGCAAAATTAACTCAGGATTGGATCAAGGAGAATATGTGTGCACAATATGGATAGATCTTAAAAAGGCTTTTGATACAGTTAATCATGCAATCTTATTGGAAACCTTGGAGGAGCTGGGAGTGAGAGGCATTGCACTTAAGCTTTTTGGTTCTTATCTAAAAAAACGAGTGATGCAAACAAAAATAGCTGATACTTACAGTGATGAAAAGGAATCTTTGCTAGGAGTACCTCAAGGATCAGTTATAGGACCTACTCTTTATCTCTTGTATATACAAAGCATTCAAGAAGCTCAACTGGAAGGTGATTACGTGATCTATGCTGATGACACAGCTCTGATATACAAAGCCAATACGGAGGAATTATTAGAAGATCAGATTAATCGTGATTTAAAGAAATTTAAAATGTGGGCACTGTCAAATAGATTAACCATCAATGAAAGCAAAACCAATTATATCATCTTTAAACAGAAAAACAAGTTAGACATATCTCTAAACATCAAAATTGATGACAACATTCTGGAACGAGTGAAAAAAATTAAGTACTTGGGTATGATAATAGATGAAAAATTGAGTTGGACGGAACATGCTGATCACATCAGAAAACAAGTTGTGCCTCTACTTGGTGCCATGAAAAGATGCTATGGGCTTGATACACATGCGAAAATGTTGATACTCGAGGGGAATGTCTTTTCGAGAATAAGGTATAACATCTCAGCCTGGTCACATTGTTCAAAAGGTATTAAAAAAATCATCGATAGATTCTGCGCTAAAGGTATAAAAATTGCGTATGGACTTCACTGGACAACTCCAACTGAACATGTATATCACGTTTCGAGGAAAATGAATGTAACTCAAATGGAAACTTTTGCTAAAATCAACCTCATTTACAAAATCGCACATGGGATGATTAAAACAAACGTAATTCTTCATAAAAAAAGCAATTCTCACAATCTAAGAACCGCAGGAAAAATCGTTCTAAAAAAACCCAGGACGAATCGGATAAAAGATGGTCTTTTATATCAAGCAACAAAATTATACAACGATCTACCGGCTGACATAACAACATGCAATTCATATGTACTTTTCAAAAAAAAAATTAAAAAACATATTATGAAAGAACTATAAACATAAAAGTAAAACAAAAATTATGTGCAAATTATTAAATTATTAATTTATTTATAGTTAGAACCCACTCTTATACCAGCTAATTAGCTGTCTGAGCTGGGTGTAGATATAGAAAATAAATAGTAAAAGGTTATTAATCTAGTGTATATATATAAGGATCAATTTTGTAATTGTAAAAATAAAATAGGTTTGGAAGTATACTGAGGATAGTTGGGCCTCCCACATAGTGGGGTGAACCTCAGCATTTGAAGTGTACTTTTATACTTTTAATATTTTTATTTGCTATTTTTAAGAATGAAAATTATATTGAATTTTTGTAATTTATGAAGAATAATAAAAAAAAACATTTAATTTAAAAAAAATTTAAAAAAAAACATATAAAACTGACACAACTGGTAACAACAGCGTGTGGACTCGAACTGGTTGTCGTTATGAGTTGTCGTTACAACTGTGTGTGGAAATGCCCAATAAGCCAATGTGCTTACACTTGTGGCTTAAATAAGTCAATCCTGTTTGCATATGCTACACAAGTTTACATGGGTGTGTGTGGACTCAAACCATTGAAATTGCTGCTGCTCATATACTTCCCACGATCTTTACCTGCTGACGGTCAGAACGAAAATGATTTCTGCCTACTACTTTTCCCAAACCGGTTCACACGGTTTGCATGTATGCAGATTGTCGATAAGCCATGATTTCGAGTGGCAACTTTTCCCTCCTCAGTCGTTTCTCCCAAAAATCGGCTTAAGTAAGCCCGAAAGTTGCCGTGTGTAATATCGCGCATAGTCAAGTGTATCCACAAACGACCGTAGCCAAAGTCATAGTCATTTTTCTTTTGGCAGCCCACACACACACTGAAGAATTAACAAAAAACACAGTTTTTTAAAATATATCGTTATTCATTTCCATCTGCGTAGATAATTTTATGTCGATTTTCCTCTTTTGTTCCTGAAAACTGAATTCGGACGGGAATTTTGACTTTTTATGTGTGAAAAATGATTTACACTTCGTCTATGTATGTGTTCGCTACCATTGACTATTTCTGACTCTTGTCGCCGAAGATAGCCAACTACCGTAGTCGACTATTGTCATCCCCAAACGACCGATAGTCACAAATATCTATTTGCATCCCCGAACGAGTTCCTTACGATCAAAGCAACTGGCACTGGAGTTTTAAAATAGACGACAAAACTCGAGGAAAAATCGAAAAAACAAACAGGAGAGAAGGTAAATAATTTGTTTTTGGTACACTTAGATACTAATTACGCAACTAGGATGCATTTATCTCGGATGCTTGCTAATTGAGATGAGCGAAATCGTCTCGCCCATCCCCTTACGCGCATAGTTTTGTCCAAACAACCCCCGAAATTCGGAATTACGCTGAAAATTGGAAGCGAATCAGTAAAATAGTTCTCTTCGTAAAACCAGGGAACATTATAATTGTTCTCTGATATCACACAGAGCAAAGGAGAAACTGAAGTACGTCATTGAAGTAACTACCCAGTGAACAAAAAATTTCTTATTAAAGCCTAGTACGCAGTTCGAGTAAAATGAAATTTTCCATACAAATTTAACACCAAGCTGAAAATTTTGATCAGAAATTTTACCAAGCGGTACGCAGTTCGCTGGTAAAATGATGTGAAAAACTCATGTTGCAATGTTGCCTACACTAGATGGCGTTGTATTAGTCTCCACTTGATTTTACCAGCATTTTAACTGTTCGGTACATTAAATTCGAGGTAAAAATTTGACAGATGAAAATAATAGAGGTTCTGTTTCCAGTTTTCTTAACGAGTGTGGTTTTTTAATTTAAAAAAATGGAAGAATATTTGGATTTTGAAGAAATTGAGGAATTGGACGTTGCTTATGATTTCGAGCCTTCGGCGCAAACCAGATTTGAAACCGAAAAGCCAATACCGGCCAGCCGTCCCAAAGCAAAAAGAAAACAAAATAAGGAACAGAAAAAACAATTTTCAATGGTCGACAAAATACCCCCTTTGTTTTTCGTTCCTTTAAATAGGGATTAACCCAAATCGACGGCGGTCTTCTGCTGTCCAGTTCAAGCATTTGGACTACGAGTGATGATGCAGAAACAATTATGTCGTCTAGCAGATTGTCATCCATGTTATTAATTTTTAAAATTCAGAATACACAAAAATCAGAAACTTCTTACTCGGCTGTCAATGTTTTTTCTCCACAAATCTTAGCTGTCAATTTGATTTCTCCACAAACAGTTTTTACTTCGGTTTTAATGTGCCAATTTGGAGACCGCGTTAAAATTTCATTTTACTCGAACTGCGTACTAGGCTTAAGGCATTATAAAGGCATTATCATAATGCATTATCTTTACCTTATTGTTGCCTTATTTTTGTATAGGCCATTTCCGCGTATATAAGGCCTTATCAGTGGCGGCTCGTGTATATTTGAAATGAGGAGGCAAAGTTTTTTTTTAGTTCTATAATTTTTTTTATGATACGACCACAGAACTATATAACATAGAACAACTGTCACCATACAAAGCTCTGCTGAAAAATGGTCCCAAAAATATTTCCCTCTTTATCGTACTTGAACGCATTCACTAAACTGTATAAGGTCGCGAAATTCAAATTTCGTTTGCCGCGAAATTCAAATTTCACAAGTTTGAGACTAACTTTAGGCGTCAAAAACTAACTTTAGTTTTAACTAACTTTAGGCGCCGTAAAAAAATCTCTTCATAGAGGCTAGCCTCCGATGCTTGTGCTTAGCAAAAGCTGTATGAAAGTATTTGTACGAATCGGAGGCTAGCCTCTATGAAGAGAATTTTTTACGGAGATTGGTGTTCGTATTCTATATGTGGCTATGCTTGTTCTTAGCAAAAGCTGTATGAAAGTATTTGTACGAATCGGAGGCTAGCCTCTATGAAGAGAATTTGTAGTTTATGTTTTAGAGAATTCGACATTAGAGAATAGGATTTTCTTTTAAATTATTATTTTCTGAACATACAGATTTTTATTCAGTCCATTATGGTATAAAAAAATTAAAGGCATACGTTAGAAAAACATTTTTATAAACTGTTATGAGGAGGCAATGCCTCCGTTGCCTCCCCTATAAAGCCGCCACTGGGCCTTACTACTAAGGCAACATTAATAGTAGATGTTTTTTTCTTCCGGTGATGGCGCTGATTGCTTAGATGGTAAAAATTTCTTTATTAAAACGGCCTTTAAGCCTTAATCTATTACTGTGTCTCTAACACCGCGTCTTGATTTGGGATTTTTCATCGCAGAGATTTTTGATTGACCAATCAGAGCTCGAGTTGACGGCGAGAAAAAATCCCAGAGATAAATTTCTTGAAATCTTGCAATTGCAAAATTTCTTGGAATTTCTCAATTCAAGATGGCGGAATTCAAATTCTCCCGACAAGTAGTTGCGAAAATAACTAATTTTTACAAACAATACCATACAAAAAGCTTTGGAAGAAAATAAAAAGCTTTGGAAGAGAATAAATAACATTAAGAGGTTTTTCTTTTCGTCTGTTCTTCTGTTTTTTCAATTTCACGTATTGCATTCAGGGATGAAAATATTTCTCAATTTTTATAAAGACTCACTTCTGATGAGGAATATTTATGTCGAGCAAAATAAAACTCAGTCCTGATGAGGAATATTTTTGCCGAGCAGAATAAAACTCTTTTTTAAAGAGATTTAAAATGTTGTGAAAAACTTATACTCAATGAGTTTTTGAAAAACTCCTTGAGTTGAAAAACTCTATTCGAAGAGGAATATTTATATTGAGCAAAATAAAACTCATTTATGTGTCGTCAAAAACTTATACACGATGTTTCTCGCTTTGTTTGATACGTGGTCTTTTTAATATTATGTTGCTTTTATGGGGTGGTGATGGGTGGATGATGGGTGGATGATAGGTGGGTTAGTAGGGGGTCGGGTGAGGGGGGAAGGGGGAGGGGGGGGTTTTTTTCCAAAAAAATTTTTTCTTGGAAAATAGTACGGAGCAAAATAAAATTAGGGAGGAAATGTCTGAACAGCACACGACTTTCTTATAAAGGGTGGTTAAATTTCAAGGGCCGATGTTGAATGTGAACCACACCTAAACGTCAAGTTTTTTTCTGCATTTCATTTGACATTTCTCAATTTCAGACTAACTCAATTTGAACCATGGAAAGATACACAATCGAGCAAGGCGTTAAAGTTATTCAGGCTTATTATGAAAATGGGCGTTCAAATCAAAATGCATATCGTGCCGATGATGCCGCCAGCCCATAAACCGCACCAAACAGTCACTCTTTGTGGGTGCATTGGTTTTTCGACAATCACTCTTGGATTATCATTCGCCCAAATGCGGCTGTTCTGCTTATTGACGAATCCACTGAGGTGAAAATGTGCCTCATCACTGAAGATGATTTTCTTCGAAAATTGATCATCCACTGTTGCCATTTCTTGCCACCATTCTGACCATTGACGACGCTTGAAATGGTCAAGAGGCTTTAGTTCTTGAGTCAATTGCACTTTGTAAGCGTGTAAATGCAAGTCTTTATGCATAATGTTCATCAACGACGAGCGTGGGAGGTGCAATTGTTGGGCACGACGACGAGTTGAGGTGGACGGCTCTTCAGCCACACTATCGCGAACAGCAGCAATATTTTCTGCAGTACGAGCTGTACGAGCATGCACTGGTGTTTTCACATCTCCTACAGACCCGGTTTGCTCAAATTTTTGCACGATTTCTCCGATTGTACGCACATTTGGACGATTAAATTGACCGAAAAAATCACGAAGTTCACGATATGCATTTTGATTTGAACGCCCATTTTCATAATAAGCCTGAATAACTTTAACGCCTTGCTCGATTGTGTATCTTTCCATGGTTCAAATTGAGTTAGTCTGAAATTGAGAAATGTCAAATGAAATGCAGAAAAAAACTTGACGTTTAGGTGTGGTTCACATTCAACATCGGCCCTTGAAATTTAACCACCCTTTACAAAAAAATTTTTGTTCAGGAAAATACCCTAGAGCAAAATAAAATTCTCGAGGAAATTTCTGAACAGCACACGACTTTCTTATACAAAAAAAAAATTTTTTTAGGAAAATACCCTAGAGCAAAATATAATTAGCGAGGACATTTCTGAACAGCACACGACTTTCTTATACAAAAAAAAATTTTTTTTTAGGAAAATACCCTAGAGCAAAATATAATTAGCGAGGAAATGTCTGAACAGCACACGACTTTCTTATACAAAAAAAAATTTTTTCAGGAAAATACCCTAGAGCAAAATAAAATTCTCGAGGAAATGCCTGAATAGCACGACTTTCTTATACAAAAAAAAAATTTTTCAGGAAAATACCCTAGAGCAAAATAAAATTCTCGAGGAAATTTCTGAACAGCACATGACTTTCTTATACAACAAAAAATCGATTTTTAAATATAAAAATACACTATTTTAAAGACACGGGTTTTTTATTTGTATGAATGGGACATAGATGACATAGTAAAACATTAATACCGCACTGAAATCAGGGTTTGAATTGGTTTGTTTGATAGCGAAAACACAATGACGCGTCAAGGCGTGCGTAAGCTTTTACATTTCGATGCTCAAAAGTAAAACCAGTGGCTTACTATGGGACGATTTAAAATGGCGCTTCGCTTTGACGCTCCGTTTCCCCAACTCATTGCACGACATCACGCCCAATATATGTTTCAGTATATCACCAACATAGGTAAATTTATTTTATTTTTCAGTTAGTTCATCAATGCCCATTCTATATCCAAATCAACATACAAAATAAAAAACCCGTGTCTTTAAAATAGTGTATTTTTATATTTAAGAATCGATTTTTTGTTGTATAAGAAAGTCGTGTGCTGTTCAGACATTTCCCCACTAATTTTATTTTGCTCTGGGGTATTTTCCTGAAAAAAATTTTTTTTTTTTTGGATAAGAAAGTCATGTGCTGTTCAGAAATTTCCTCTCTAATTTTATTTTGCTCCGGAAAAAAAAATCCCCCCTCCCCCTCCTCCTTCCCCCTCCCCCCACACCCCACCCCCTACTAACCCACCCATCACCCACCCATCATCCACCCTTTACAATAAATAATAATTTCTTATCATGCATTGAAAATTATTTGAAATCGTACACTAGCCACACCATACAAAATCGACCAAATGAGTTTTTCGTCAGCTCAGCGAAATAAAACTCATTGGAACTGATATTTATTTTCAAGAAATATTTATCTCTCATTAGAACTGATATTTATTTTCAGGAAATATTTATCTCTCTTCTTGAGTTTTTCGTCGCACAAGTAAAAATCATCTCCTTCAGAGATATTTTTTCGCACAATGAAAAAGTTATTAGTCGTGAGTGAGACTTGAAATGAGAGATAAAGAGAGATAAAATAACTCTTATTTTCATCTCTGATTGCATTAATTGCGAGAGCGGCGACTATGAGTTTTCTTTTCATCGCCATTTGAGTACTAAAATTTCAAGAGATTTTCGGCCCAGCTGTCAAAAAAATCTCATTGCGGTGAGATATTTCTTGGGATGAAAAATTGTTAATCAAGACGCGGTGTAACACCGCGTCTTGATTAACAATTTTTCATCCGAAGAAATATCTCACCGCAATGAGATTTTTTTGACATCTGGGACGAAAATCTCTTGAAATTTTATTTCTTAAATTGGCAATGAAAAAAACACCCAGTCGCCGCTCTCGTAATTAATGCAATACGTGAAATTGAAAAGGCTGAAACAGAAGAGCAGACGAAAAGAAAAACCCCTTAATGTTATATATTCTCTTCCAAAGCTTTTTGTGTCGTATTTTGTAAAAATTAGTTATTTTTGCAATTACTTGTCGGGAGAAATTGGATTCCGCCATCTTGAATTGTGAAATTCCAAGAAATTTTGCTATTGCAAGATTTCAAGAAATTTCTCTCTGGGATTTTTCCCCTCCGTCAACTCGAGCTCTGATTGGTCAATCAAAAATCTCTGCGATGAAAAATCCCAGGTCAAGACGCGGTGTAATACATGCTTCATATAGCTTTCAGTACAATAGATGGCGCTGATGGTAATTTAATAAGATTTTAAAAAGCCAAATACGGCTTCCTCATAGTTTTTACGAATGATTCTATGCTGCAGGCGTGTTAAATACATTGGATTGAATTCTTGCTTCTTCAATTGACAGGTGTTGGATTTTCTTCAGAAAATAAAAGTTTGATGCCAAGGGTTCAAATCTTAGAAAAAAAAATCTAAATCTTTTCTCTAGTCGCAATTTTTTTCTAAGAATTACCCTTTTGATAGAAGACAGAAGTTTTATTGGGTACTCAAATTTCACAAGAATGAAGAAAAAATCTAGCTCACCGGTTTCATAAAAATTGCTCCAAAAATGACGTGTGTCCTCAACACACGATATAAATTGCCGTGCTAGGTTTCATGCCATTGCATTCGCACAAGTGTTGTTGTCATTGATCGGTGCGCACCGTTCAACCGCTTGTCATTGATGAGAAAGAGAGGCAGTCAGCTTCGACAGTTTAATATCTTTTTACAGAACGCGACAGCAAGCTCGTAATGGCTGAGGAAATAAGTTACCCCGCAGTATCAAGTAAGTAGAATAGTGCCCGTGGCTGTGAAAATCAGTGTCTAATAATACTTTCCTGAATTGTGTTTAGTCCGTTCTAGCAGCGGCGTTGAAGTTTGGAGCTCTGGAGGACTTAAAGCCCCCTTCAAGCCGAACGAATTTGTGAAAGACCAATGTAAGACCTGCCGTGCTGTCGCGTTCAGGTATACCAATCTGAAAACACAATGAAAATTAATTTATTCCAATGTGAAATCTAGTCCCGATGGCAGGTTTTTCGCGTATGCGAATGGATTAACGGTAAATATCGCGAACACCAGCGACTGGAATATCTCGTGCTCCCTGCCACGACCCAAAGCCTTCTACATAAAATTTTCGCCACGAGGTACTTACATTCTGACATGGGAACTGTTCATGGTTAACGCAGCCCAGGAAGTGAAGGAGGGCCAACCCAACTTGTTTATCTACGCAGCCACGACTGGCAAAGAGGTATTCTCAGCGATTCAGAAAAAGCAGATCGATTGGTGAGTATCGGCGTCAGAAAATGATAGCAAATAAAAACTGGTGTTTCGCCGCGAATAAACAGGGAGCCGTGTTGGGCAACCGATGAATCACTGCTTGGAATGATGTCCGGTGGAGAAGCTTACTTCTACGATATATCTGCTGACGGAAACTTTCAAAAGTCTCCGAATAAAATAGGGGGCATTCGAAATGGTGTTCTGTCGATTGGACCGTCTACTGGTTCTCCGTTTTTGTCTGTATACACTCCAGGAGCTAACAATTCTCCCGCAATGTGCAAAATTTACAAATATCCGGCGATTCAGGCTAATCAAGCGCTGGCATCCAAGAGTATTTTTCAGGTCTGTAAAATGTTTCTGTTATTTCATTAATGATAGAGCGCTAAGATTTGTAGGTTGATAGAGTTGAAATGTTGTGGAATAAGCGAGGCAGTGGGCTTTTGCTTTTAACCAGCACGGAGGTTGATAAAACTGGCGCTTCGTATTATGGCAAGCAAACTCTCAACTATATGTCGACCAAGGGAGACTCATACGTTGTTCAACTTGGTAATAGCTGATTTTTAATGATTCCGATTAAGAGATCTATGATCAGATATGCCTGATTTAAAAAAAAATTCGTTGTATGTGTACCTTTCACATTTCTTTATCAATGCTAAAAAAAACAAATGTCAAAAAAACCAAGTTGCTGTAGTGATTTCAACTTATTACCGTACGAACAAAAAGGCAGAACTAGAGTACTTCAAGGCTTAGATTGCAATGCGTTCGTGATACTAAACTAAAAATACACCTTAATCCACCTACCGGTGAGATGATGCCTTTCTTACATAATCAAACCTCATAAGTGGCTATAATCTTTGAAGTTTTTACACAAAAGTTTTTCAAAACTCAAGAATTAATTTAAGTATAAAGTTAAAATTTGGCATGGAACAGGGTTTTATCAAAAGATAAACCTCTTCCAGGAATGGTAAAAATTGAACCAATCTTTCCTCCTCTCCCATATAAATGGAAAAAATTTATTAAATTTTCTCGAAAGAGGTTTTTTTTTTGAAAAATTTAATTTATGAACGCGCTTTGCGATTGATAATAGTGGAAAAAAGTGTTTCCTCTCAAATAGAGGGTTTGTCCTCGTCTGGTCACCCTCTATATGGATCAATAAAAAAACGTATGAAAGTTTATTGAGGTTTTAAATTGTTTTCAGGTTATGTTAACCTTTATATTGTGGCAATAACGTTAAAGATCGCAAAAACCTATGTAATTGCCAGCAAGAATAGTAAGCTGGAAATAGTATTCAATATCCACACATCTATGAAAACAAAGACAAAGTATAGATAATCCAAGTAATTCAAGTTAAATTTCCCGGTGTAAGTGCAAAGAAGAAGCGACACTTCTAATACGTGTGAACGAGAAAGAACAGTCAGTGGAATTCCCCTTGTCTCTTGTGTCGCCCCTCACTCTAGTAGGCAGTGAATTATCTTCAACGCACGCACCGAAACCACTTCTATCCGCACTAGTGCAACGTCCCTTTGACAAATAATTTTGTATAAGTTGAATCAACTTGGATAGCCTATACTTTGGCAAACACAGAAACTGAGACACACACCAAACGAATTTTTTTATTTTCCAATAACTCTGAAGCAAATCAAATCATGATCCCGACAAAACTTGTGTTACAAATTTGTATGAAAATTGATCTGGATTTCTTATCGGATCATTAAAAAACAGTTAATATTGAATAAATATTTAGCCCGTTCGGATAAATCAATCTATATTGCTTTTGTAACTATAATTCATAGGTAAAGAAGGACCAATACATTCAGTTGCATGGAATCCAAAATCAACGGAATTTTGTGTTGTTTATGGATATATGCCTGCCAAGGCAACCATATTTAACCAAAAATGCGATGCAGTCTTTGATTTCGCAGAGAATTCACGAAATTGTTGTTATTTTAACGACATTGGAAACTATATCCTTTTCAAAAACAGTTTTTTTTACATAACGCTTCGGGAGGTTTTCAGGGTTGCTTATCACTTATCTGGTGTTGGAATTTCAAAATTCGAAATGGACGGTCCTGTAATGATAACGTTTTTTTCTCAAAAGTTTTTAAGTTATTTATGGTTTTTTGGCATTCTAAAATTTATACAAAAAACTTTAAGCTGGTAACGAAGGGTCTGCTAGTAAAAATCTAAAAATGCTCGTTTAAAATGTTTTGAAAAAGGCAGAGAACATTTTAATGGAAATCACACTACTTTCGTCCCTTTCAATCTCAATCGAATTCCCCATACAAAACCGAAATGCAATATCCCTAAAACGTAGTATGTGCGAGCAGGGGTGCGTTCCTTTATTCCCGAGTAAAGGTTGGGTTTGTCAAAGTTAGAACAGCTGATTGCCAAAGTTGAAATTTTACCGACGTTAACTCTGATTAAAAGAATGCGATTTGGTGCACGACAATACATTAAAAATATGTCGGACCAACAAATGATCAAAGCATGTCGTATTTTTCATTTACAAGGACCACAATAAAATCCTCCATTATTCTGCACAAAACTCATTCGAAACTACGAGACGAATTGACAGTTGATTGACAGTTGTAACCGTCTCGGTTAACTTTATCGCGTTCTTTAATTACAATTAAAGTTAACTTTCTCCAACTCAGCTCTCGAGCAGAGTTGAGAAAAGTAACTTTGACAGCTTAACTTTGGCATTTAGGAACGGCAGTAAAGTTTACTGAGCGTTAACCGTAGGCATTTAAGAACGCATTTCTCTTTACCGCGGTTAACCACGGTTAATAAAAGAACGCACCCCAGGTGGCACGATCAAATTTACAATGAGATAGAAAAAGAAAAGCGTGTACATATAGTCGGAGAATTGAAGTAAATAGCGAAAAATTTGTACGAAACCCTATCTTAATTTAGTGGAAAACTGTTAATACTCGACGTAATTCGGGAAGTAGTTCTGGAAGTACTTCTCTGTTTGGAGGGCCAGTTCTCGGAGCGAGCAACTTTAGATCAAAAAGAGCATGCCAGTCGTTAAGTGTCTTAACTGATCACACATGGCTACTTTTACGGCGCAGCATGACGAAAAATTGTGCTACTTGCATGATGCAATGTTTGAAGACCTCTGAAATCCAGAAAATTACGCACCTTTTGAATAAACCGCAGTATTTTAAAATACTGCGATATCTAATAAACAGCTACGTGGGAATACTAAAATTAAAACATAACAAAAGCTATAATTGCCAATCTGGCAATTATTCAAGACCCGTATGGTGATATTCGTATCAAAATTCGAACAGTTGTATCAAAATTCCACTTTGAAGGCAAACTTTCCAATAAGATTTTATAAAACTTATTCCAATCGGATTTTGATGTATGGGGTTTTATGTAGAATCATATCCTAAATAACTTTTGTTCTTGAACTTTTTTGATAACATTTACCGTTTTTGAGATATTCGCAAAAAACGTTTTCGTTCGTATGGGGGGTACCCCCCCTAATGGTCTATTTTTGCCCATTAACGAACTTAGCCTCGCATTTTACGAAAAACGAATCTGCGCAAAATTTCAAGTCTCTAGCTCAATCCGTACGCCCGCAATCCGAGCCACAGACAGACAGACAGACGGACAGACGGACGGACGGACAGACGGACGGACGGACGGACAGGCGGACGGACATGGAAAATTCAATTTTTTTTATCATTCTAAACACACTGGTGTAATTCATTTTTGTGTGTGATGACGGGATCTTGGCGTTACAAACGGTAAAGCAAAGTTAATATACCCTTTGGTTTCACCATACGGGTATAAAAAGTAGCCGCCGCACCATTTTTCTTCATGCAGCGCAGTAAAAGTAGCCATGTCTGATCCCTGGTTCAAGCATTTGTTTCGTTCTCCGTACGACCCTCTCGGCAATTTCAAACTACTTTAAGCGAAAGCATTTTAAAACTGTTTCGGAATGTTATTTTAACCGATTTTTCAGTGTTTATTTTAACAGCTTAGAAAAAGCAACATATTCAAAATAGTTTACAAAAACTACTATTACACTACTTTAAAAGTAGTTTCCATGAAAGTCGATTCGCACACATTTTTTCTTCGCTTTTCGGCTTTTTCGGATCAATAAAAATACTTAAAATTGGTTAAATTAGGTAAAAAATTAATTAACCCGGTAATTTGATGATTATCTTTAAACTTTGGCAGTATATGTACTAATTTCAACTAATCTTCACCGAAATAACGTATGGACCAGTGCACGGAATACAAACACGCAAATTGAAATACAACAAATTGCACGAACGGTGGTTCGAATTCCGGTCGCGACTTAATTTCTTGATATTTTTACCTTTTTTCATTTGAAATGTGTGAAGTAATTAATAAATATAAGTGTCTAGTGCTAATCATTTGCTCAAATTCAGTAAAAATGGTGAGTTAAAAGGGCTGCATAATCTTCATGCAGTGGACCTCCTGATATGACGGAAAAAATCAAAAAACCAGAGGAAAAACTTTTGTAATTTTCTGTAAGAATAAGCCTCCCTACCACATTCTAGGAAATTATGGACTTCTGCTTTTCATTTTATGCGTTATCCCAATGGTATGCAAATCTATCTTCAATCACATCTTCCTATAAGGAAATTGCTGATGTGTGACGGTCTCGTGTGCGATTAATGTAACAATATATCCAGTGACGTGGCGTGCTGCTTTCAGTAGGGTGTTCAATATTAAGTTTCTGTTAAATGATAAGACGTCTACTCTTAGTTTTATCCAGGATCACGTCCGGGACGTGATAGACGAAGATCCAATTTTTCCTCGATATTTAATTGAGAAAATGGTTTCTCAAACAATTTTTCGATTGCGCATCCGCATTCACAAGCCATAATATTAAATTAATTATTTCTGAACACCTGTAAAATCAGAAACCGACTGAGCTGATGAGCAAGCAATATTGCTGTTTTGCTTGGCACACACACCCACACTCATCAGCACGTCAGCCAAACGGCCATACGATGGTCGGTTTTCTATTGTCGGGTTTCGCAGCATCGCGGCCAGCAGCAAGCAACATCGCATCGGTTCGCCGTGCGGCTTTTTCTGGAGCACCCAAATTCATCGTTGTGTGCGATTATTTCTTGTGAACTTTGTGTGCGGTGAAACGTTTTTTATTATAGACTTTTACTTAGTCATATGTGTTTTTACTTTGCTTTGGTGCGCTGTAAATTGGAGAACACTCGAGTCGGTCGAACGACCGAAAGAGTCGGTATTGCGTTTCGAGTGTTTCGCTAAGGGGCGAGTAGGAAAGAAGGCCACAAGCAATTTTTACTTTGGTTCGCTGTAAAGTGGAGAACACTTGGTTGGTCGAAAGATCGAAAGATAAAGAAACAGGTTGGTAATGTAGGGTGCGGGTGCTTTAGGCAACCATTGCCATTGGTAAATTGTCGAAAGAATTGGCACAAAAAAAAGAAATTAATTAACAATAGATTTCCGATACATATTGGATTTCAGTAGGGTGTGCAGTGAACACCCTCGCACCTTAGAAGAAACGTCACTGAATATATCTGCAGATGAAGATGCCACAAATCAGACGAACATGTTCGTTTGTTGTTGAGGGGAAATTCATCTGCAGATCGAAATTTGGTTGAGGAAATTAGAAATGCAGAAGACGGCAAAATTTGTATAATGGTTTTATTCTTCCTTTCTGTCCAAGCTGTCTCTGTATAAGTGCATCTCATAGTGCTAAGAGATGGAAAATCCGGGTATATGCACTGACTTATATACAATGGACAGAGCATCCGAGCCGAAAGATGGCACGGCAGCAGATTTAACATGGGGATTCAGTAGCCCCCAACCTAATTGTACTCGTAAACATTTTGCGTTATACAAATTTCATGTCAATTCACCTGCAGTCATGTTCAAATTCCATGAAAATTACACAGTCTTTACTTGCTAAATCTAGTATGCACATTTGGTTCTTCAAAAATTCGAAAAAAATCAGTGCAAAACGCAAATGTTACACTTTTTCACTTCAAAGTTAAAGTTGAGAGTCCCCTGCTGTCATTTATGCAGTAGCCAGCTGTCATTTATGCCAAACACATATCATGATCTTTCTCTTACCGATCGCCTTGTTTATCACACGAGAATGAAAGATTGCCAACTCGTGTTTTATGTGAATGACATCTTGTCGTATTTTGGCGCAAATTTATTTGAATGTGTCGCGATGTGAAAAGCATAATTATAAGTTTGAAGTGCAATTTTAATTTTTTAATTAGAATCAATCAAACATGTCCTTTGATATAGACACGTTTGCTTTATACCAGACGTGGGCAAGAGAAAATTAAAACGGGCCAAACATATACCAACAAGCCAAAATAGACTTCAGAAAATCGAGTACACTGTGAGAAAATGTCTTTTATAAAGTCCCCGTCGCTGAAACATTTATTGTGCTGTGCGATTTTTAAACTGACTACAAACGAAGCTTTTTTTATTGCTTTCGAATTACATGAATTAGTTTTCTGCTCTGGTATAACATTAGCAGTGCATGCAGTTTTTTTAGAAAGTCTTCTTTTAATTTTGCAAAAATTAATTTTCTCCTTTCACCATCAAAATCAAAATCCCTTTTGTGCTTGGCTACTTATTTTTTGATGTGGGAAAGCTTAAGAAAACAAACCAAGCATTGTACGGCCTCTACAAAAAAAAATCCTCCCATTGATTTTTGAAGTTTCTATTATTATAGAAACGCTTCATATTTATTTCAGTGTATATGCGCAAATAACAAACACAACCTACTTAGTGGAGTGCCTGATGGCGAATGACATGAAAACAACTCAGAGCGACAGATGGCTGTGATGTGTTTTCGCTCATCGCTGTGGAAGTAGAGAGTTACAAGCACTGTGTAAGCATGATACCAATGATTACCGAATATAGATGGGAAGTAAACGGAAGTTTCCGTTTAACTACGGCAGAGAAAAGAGATGCGCGATAAAAAAAAGTCACCAAGCAACACCATCTTTCCCTTTTACACCTTCATGTCATATGGAATTAAAGAAAAAACAAGAAACTTGTCGTTTAGTCAGGGCTAAACCAAACGAGATTTTCATATCCTTACAGCGGTCAAAAATTTGTATTATATTTACACAACCCTTGCACCAACACCATCATGCTTCCGACAGCGGCCTGACAGTTCGCGAAAATTTTCAAGCAAATTACGACACTTTTATTATTTAAATCGCGAAATACACTAAAAATTAACGAAATTAACACGAAAACTAAATTTTCCACCGAAATTGGTGGTTTGTTTTGATTTTTAACTAACTGACTGCTGAGATTTAAATTTGTGTATTGCCATTGTGCGATTTTTTTATGGTTTTTTCGAGGCGCATTACAACTAATTACGCATTACAACTGAGATGTGGCAACACATGAGATGAGGCCGCACACATAAATAACTCAGTATTCACACAGAAAATGAAACCGCCGGCATGTCGCTAGTTGTCCCTCTCTCAAACCAAATATTTTAGGAGAACTTTCTTATCTATATTAGGTAATCATTGATGATACTAAATTTGGCCCAGTTGCAATTGTATTATTTCGGTTTTCTCAAACTGGGCCAAATGGGCCAAAAAGGCCACACTTTGCCCATGGCTGCTTTATACACTCCATTTGGCATTTTTAATGAAGAATTTTTCAGCAACTATTCAACATAACCTCAAACATCAACACATGATTTGGTTAGTTGTCAACCCTATTTGTTCAAATAAGGTTGCTAACACATCCCTATTTACTCGTACAAGGTTGGTAATGCTATCAGGGGATCCCATTAGAAAGAGAGAGTCAAAATGTGCGAAAGAGAATCTAGCTGTGTCTCACGCTATTTGATTTCCTAGCGTATTATGGGAGACCATACTTCCATTGTATATACTTCGTTGGGTATATGGAAATTATGCTTAAGAAAGGAGCCCACGAAAACGCTCCAAAGAAATACTATTCTACCTGTGTCTTTATATCGCCGGCCTTTGATGGTTTCGAAAGAAATTACCAAAAGGCCCAAAAATTTTAAAAATTCCAGCGGTGAAGATAAATTATTAAGGAACTCAGCAAATAAAAAAAAATGTTATGAAGAATAAAAAACAATTCTTAACTGATAAACACTACTTATATTGGCGGGTTTCGGCAACCTCAGAGGATATGTTGAAATTTGGGACATGAACAAGCGAGTTATGGTTTCGTCTCTACAAGCGCCTGACTCTACTTATCTTGAATGGTGTCCAAATGGTGAAGTATTTTTAACGGCAACGACAGCTCCCCGTTTACGTATAGGAAATGGGTAATAACTTACTTGTCAGCGTGAAAAAAAACTAAACAAAGCATTAATTAAGGTTCAAAGTTTGGCATTATTCGGGTGCTCTTTTACATGAAACACTATGGCCCCAGGGTGAGGAGCTACTGGAGATAATCTGGCAGAAATATCCGGAAGGTGCATTTACCGAAAAGCCCATATCGACAGAGAAAATTGAAGGTATAACTTCGAGCCAGCCGGAAGCCAGCAAACAGGTACAAAAACTCCCAACACAAAAATTAACAAATTAAAATATTAAATTCAATAGGTGTATCAACCACCAAATATGAGACTGCAGAAGGGCGGTGTTTCTGATGCAAATCTTCCAAGTTATTTACAGCAAACCACTACTATTCCTGGATTACCGCCTGGTAAAATACAAAATCGACGGTATCGTAAACGTTTTTGGGGTAGATTCCGTAATTACGATAGTAATCACAGTAGCTGTAATAGAAACTCGTATTAATTTTCTAAATATTATTGTGTTGACTAAACTAGATTTAGTTGACTAAATAGTTTTTCCTAACTGATGCAAGGACAATTCTTTGTGAACAACTCTATAATTGTTGATATAAATATACATATTCTAAAATTTTTTTCAGGATTGCAATAAAAAACTTTACCCAAAATACGTTTGCGATATCATGTAAAATATAATACAAAAATACTTGCAGTAGCTATATTATTTCAAAAAAAATAGGCTTTACTTCTAGTCAAAAAAAAACATCAAAATCGAATCAATATCGAAAAAAACGTCCCAGCAAAGCGGACATCACCCAAACAGCATTTGATAAGCCGGATGCAAAAACCGAAAAAAATGCAAATCTTTTTGGTGCAAGATCATCAGTGGACAACGAGAATATTGCACAATGTAGGAAATATCCTCAACGGCATCGAGCAAGTCGTGATGACGGTGACAAAAATTCTTCAGGCGATCCCGAAAAAGATAAAAAGATCCGAAACTTGAATAAAAAATTACATGATATTTCGAAGCTGAAATCGAAACAATCAAATGGGGAACACCTAGAGGCTAATCAACTAACAAAGATAGCGTCTGAAGCATCAATCGTTGAAGAGCTTCGTAATTTAAAAATTAATACAAATTGACGATGTTCGAAAGCCGAAGATATATTTGCCGCCTGCTGAAAATTTAAAAAGGATATTCCGTATTTTTTTTTTGTTAAAGTTAATAAAGTCGCGGGAAAACGAAATCCATTGGGTTTTTATTTGATGTGGCAGATCTTTAATAGATAAAAAATAAGAGGATTCAATTTAATAATTAGAATATATATATACACACAAATTGATTCTTTCCAAACTGGCAAATTCACGACGTTGAAAATATCATCTATTAGGATTTAGGAGGCCAAGGCCCTGCTTTTGTATCGCAACCAATATTGCAATATCCTCGAGTACATTGAGGTGCTCCTCCTCTTCTCCACTCTTTGAGTCACAATCGTACTGTGTAGTTGCAGAATAGTTATCTGGACTTGCCCTTGAAGTCTGTGGGGTTTGTTCATACTGCTGCAGGCCATGTTCATTTATAGCCATTGAGATCGCTGACTCTTCGACGAGCTGCTGAGAATTTTCACGAAGCTGTGAAGCATTTATATGGCTATGGAGTAAATTATAAGCTTCTATCAATTGATTAACAGTGTTCTCGTACAGACATCTTTCTAGTTGCCTGGATTTCCATTCTTCCAATTCGATTTCAGACATCACCCGCCCTATTATTAAAATTTATGATTTAATTTCACTATTTTCCAACAGTTCGGTTGTTTTACTAACCAAAAAGTTTTGATTCGTTTTCTGCCATTCTTAAGCTGTGTATCTCATTCTATGCGATTTTTTTAAAATTTTCTTTGTAAATCAATTTTTCACTCCAATATTCACAGTTGAAAATTACTGACGTTTCGTGTCAAAACAGTTATTCCACAGATGTCGTACTACTAGATCGCGGCACTCGAACAATTCCATAGCAAAAATATGGAACAGCGTGACTATGGTTGTCTCATTTATTCTTCGAACTTTAGTGATGTCAGATGTTCGAATCAACAAACTCAATAACACTTGAATTATATGTTTTACGTCGAACTCATAAGACTTATACACAGGTTGCAAGCATTTTTTAAGGAATTGCATATTAATGTATGTGACAGCTCTGAATATTAACATGAATAAACGGTATAGGGATTGAATAATATTCCGTCGGGGACCTGCATAAGCATTTTTTTCCAGAATTTAAATTTCCCATCATTTACTAGCTTTGTCCCTTTTTTCGTCATAGCTTTTTGACGTTTCAGTGGCCCATTTGAGATAGCAAATGGCTTGATCTAGTAGTAGGATATCTGTGAGTTATTCACAATAGGCGTTTTCTCTTAGGTCGGTTTTCACAATCTCCGGTTAAGAACTTTACCGGAGGTTAACCGATAGTTAGTCAAGAATTCCTTTTCACAATATGCGGTTAAAGGCAATGTGTCGGTTAATTATCTCTTAACTGACGGTAAACTTAACCGGAAGAATTTCGTCCGATTAGTGACTTAACCGTCGAATTGAAGGTTATGTTTGGTAGTAAAAAGAAAACTGACGTGTAATAAATATTTTTAATAACATTTGGAATAAAAATATAATTAATTATGGCAAAAAGATCGATGCCAATGTTATTCATGTATAATCAATGCCAAACTATACCATAACAAGAAAATGCGTAAGTGAAATACAAGAAACATCGGGTTTTTTTGTAAATTTCGCCAATTCTTTTATCGAGACTGTCTTTTGTATTGTATAAATTTACAAAAATAACCGATGTTTCTTGTATTTCACTTACGTATTTTCTTTTTATGGTATAGTTTGTCATTGATTACAAATTTCAAAATCCATTTATAAATTCTATGTTTTAGAATCTAGAATTTTCGAAACAATTTGCTTGAAAATATGGCTAATATATTTTTCATTAGTAAAAAAATACTTCTTATTTCATGGTTGGCTTGTAGTATCTATAAATTTATAAATCAAAATTTTCAAATTTATGTTATTGTAAACAGATAGACTGAACCGGGATAAAAAAAAAGTTTTTGGAAAATAGCGCCCGCTCAAAGTAGAATTTTTGATTTTTTAAAATAAAAACCGCAAGTTTTATTCATTAAAGCCTAGTACGCAGTTCGAGTAAAATGAAATTTTAACGCGGTCTCCAAATTGGCACATTAAAACCGAAGTAAAAACTGTTTGTGGAGAAAAAACATTGACAGCCGAGCACACACAATTAAAAAACCACACTCGTTAAGAAAACTGGAAACAGAACCTCTATTATTTTCATCTGTCAAATTTTTACCTCGAATTTAATGTACCGAACAGTTAAAATGCTGATAAAATCAAGTGGAGACTTTCTACGCCATCTAGTAAGGCAACATTGCAACATGAGTTTTTCACATCATTTTACCAGCGAACTGCGTACCGCTTGGTAAAATTTCTGAGGTTAAATTTAAGCGCAGTGTTAAATTTGTATGGAAAATTCCATTTTACTCGAACTGCGTACTAGGCTTAAACAAAAAGTACACATCATATCAATAGTTTTCGCCATAAAGGACTCTTTTGTAATATAGTAAAAATGTAAAAGTCGATAGATTCAAGAGTATCTAAATGTGAAAATCGGTTTTGCGAAATACGTGTTTAAAATATCCAGCTCTGTAGAAAATATCAAACCGATGAAGCGCTGATCCTCGGACAATTTTGTGTTCTTATTTAAAATCTACATTTACTTGTAATGCAGAAAATTACATTGTACTTTCAGCAATAATCGAAATTTATTAAATACAAGTTCTTATAATTTAAAGTAGAAAACATTTTTATCGCTGGCTTGTGTCTCTTGGTCTATATGGAATTCCTCTATTTTTCAGTTCCCTAATTACTCCGTTTGGTAGGCGTCCAGATACAGAAATCGCATAGATGCCTCGTGTAAGCCGGTCTGAAAAATTAGAAATCTTTAGTAAAACTATTTAAATTAAAATGATTATGTTTTTTTTACTTATTCTTTGCCACTTTGTAACCCAGATATCTTCTGGACTCATTATTGCAATCAAGCCATCAAATTGTTGCTGGTGCAATCAGAAACATTGTCCTTGTTCTTCAATCTTAGGAACTTCTCAAAGTTATCGCATCCATCGAACTCAAATTGATCAAATGTCTGAAATAGAAATTTTGTGAATGAGTTTTTAGGACATCAAAATTATAGCTAAACCATTTTTGTTTGCAAGTGTTTTTGGTTAATTTGAACAAAATATTGTATAGATATTTTGTAAATGAATCTTTTTTATACAATTCGCTTTTACTAATTTTTTATAAACTTAATAAAAATTGTTGTATATTTACCTTGACTAAAGCGCAGAATAAACAAGCTCGTAGACCACGGAGATCCTTGGGAATTGTTTCAAACGACGTTTTCTGCTTTCACTTCCGCGCCGATTTGTTCATACGCCTGCCTCTTGAGATCGTTTCTACGATACAATTTCGAGGCAGTCTTCCAGAGGCACTCTCTTTCCCGGCACAAATTCATTAATTTCAAAATTTCACTTCTACTCAACTTATTTTCTGCCCTTGTGAAATCAGACATAACCTTAAATGTCAAATCATTTGCAGTTCCAGTCGCAGCTCAGATTGTATGAGGTTTTTACATACGACTTGAGTTGCGATTTTCCCCGCTTGCATGCAACTGGCGTTTACACGAGCGATTTCCCTGAGATGAGATTCTAGTCGCACGTCTAACTGTGGGGTAAACGCCAGTTGCATGCAAGCGGGAAAATCGCAACTCAAGTCGTATGTAAAAACCTCATACAATCTGAGCTGCGACTGGAACTGCAAATGATTTGACATTTAAGGTTATGTCTGATTTCACAAGGGCAGAAAATAAGTTGAGTAGAAGTGAAATTTTGAAATTAATGAATTTGTACCGGGAAAGAGAGTGCCTCTGGAAGACTGCCTCGAAATTGTATCGTAGAAACGATCTCAAGAGGCAGGCGTATGAACAAATCGGCGCGGAATTGAAACTCACAAGCGAGGAAGTGAAGAAAAAGTTGAGAAATTTACGAACGACGTATGTTCACGAAAAAAAAGAAAATCAATGCGAGTCGGAAGTCTGGAGCATCGACAGAAGATATTTATGAGCCTTCATAGTTTTTGGCAGACTTTTCTGCGATTTCTATCATTTTTATAGCTTACTGCGGCTATAAACTTTGTTTGTTTTCTTGCGTTTGACCTTTTTCAACTGAAGTCACATGCAATGTCGCAAGACAGCAGAGCAAATCGCAACACCTGTCCCTACACGTTCAATCTTGCAGTCAATCATTGCATGCTGTGACAGCATTTTGAACGTGTATGGCGATGCTGTCATGCAAAATTATATGATTGACAGCATGCTGGCCAATATCAAAATCATTTTGATATTTTTCAAGGGAGCTTTTTGAATCACAGCATGCTTGAACGTATATGGCGATGCTGTCAATCAATTCGTCATTTCAGTGTAATTTTTTGTAGTGAAAAGGTGTCGCATATAAAAAATAAAATTTTTTGGGAATCTTTTTTCGGGTTATATCGACAAAGAAGTGAGTTGTGGGTGACGAAAAGTGAAAAATATAAAGCCAAAAATTTTTCAAATTTATATTAAGTGTTGTTTTTTATGAAGTTTTTTTTTAAATTTATATTAAGTGTTGTGTGCTGTCGGTTTGGTTGTTGCGAAAAAAGTGATGCTTGCGTGCATGATTGAAGCCCATATCAGAATGCAGCAGCGCTTTCGGGGCAGCGGGCAGCAAAAGTTTCCCATTGGCTAAGAGCCAAATTATGACGTACTAAAAGCAGCAAAAATTCTCGCTGCTTTTTTAGCGCTATTTCTATTTTTACTGACGCTGCCCGAGCAGTAAATTTTCCATATACTTCGAATATACGCTATACGCCGTCAGAACGCTACTGCCTTCATTAATTTTATCTAAATCATCAATTACTGTAGACATTTTATAAACGAATAGATAAATTGACAAAATTTCACGAGAAAATCAAACAAATGAGAACTGTCAAACTGATTTTACTCCGGATTCGTGCTGCTCCATTCCGTGATGGAAGTCAGCAAAACCAATTTTACTGCCAAGGCAGTTTTGCTGCCGCATCGAATGCTGCTTCATTCTGATATGCGCTTGAGCGTCTAGTGCAAATAAACTATTTGCTGTGACAGCATGATTGACTGCAAGATTGAACGTGTAGGGGCCGCTTAACCGTGGGGTTATCCAAAAAAAAAATAACTTTTGACATTATAGGAAGTACCTTTAGGACATCTAATGAATAATGTTTAAAATGGGTGCATAATTACTACGGCTAAACACAGGAAATCTAGAAAGAAATTCGAGTCCACAAATCACAAAATTTATCAACATGTGGCTTTTATACACGATTATTATCCACTTGTATTTCCTGGGATCTGCGTTTGTAATATACTTCCGCTCACCAATCATTCCCAACTTACAACCTCACAAAGATTTGGAGAATGGCCCCGCAAAAAGGTAAGCATTTTGAAGTTTGCTGCTTACTAGCAATGTTATTTAATATACGATTTCTACAGATTGGTGATATTCATTTTGGATGGCATGAGAGCAGAAACTTTTTATGAAAGAAATGGTGACAATATTCCTAATATACGAGATCTTATTTTAGAAGGTGGTATAAGCGGAATTGCATTTACTAGAGTCCCAACAGAAACTCGGCCCGGTCATATTGCAATTATGTCTGGTTAGTATAATTATTACCACAAAAAATTTTTTTACGATGTTTATTTTTAAAAAGGTTTTTACGAAGACCCCACAGCTATTTTTAAAGGATGGAAAGAGAATCCAGTGGATTTTGATTCAGTATTTAATAGAAGTACAGTAAGTCCGATGTTAAAAAATTTTCAAACAGTTTTTTCCCGCTCGCAAATGGCAAACATAAATTTCCTAAATTGTTTTATTATGTTTCTAGATTACTTTTGCCTGGGGTAGCAACGACGTTTTATCAGTATTCTCGAAAAACCAAAAACAGGATAACATAATCACATTTTCTTATGACCATGCTATTGATTTTTCGGGAAAAGACGAAACATTTAAATTGGATATGTGGGTATTTGAAAAAGTTAAACAGTTTTTACCTAATCCTGAATCATACGAAATCCATCAACCAAAGACAATTTTTTTTTTACATTTACTTGGAATGGATACTGCTGGACATGTACATAAGCCGGGTTCAAAGTAATTACTCCAATTGAAATATATTGATGTTTATAGCATTTTTTTAAACATTTTTTTAGACTGTATTTTGAAAATTTAAATATAACAGACCAGGGCATAAAGGAAACTTACTATTTATTTGAGAAAGTGTTCCCTGACGAGGCAACAGCGTACATTTTAACGTCCGACCATGGAATGACTAATTTAGGTACGTTAAACAATAAAATCTCTAGTGAAAATATAAATTTAAGTATTAGAACTTAAACGGTCATATGGCTACTGGGTAGTTATGGATCACCACGATCAATCCGGGTGAATTTTATTATCTCGCAGAACTGTGAATGCCCTGATCGACACTCTATCCGTTCTTTTGTTTGCTCAAATTCCCATAATTCGTTCGCTGAGGACTTTGAGCAAAAAATTTTGCTCGGTCCTAACCCAGCCTTTACACGTGACTGTAAAGTCTGTCAGTAGCACAGACTTCAAATGTCAAATTACTGACAACGAATTAAAATACATTTAGCGAACTGGCAGTCAGTGCATTTACACGAGTCTGTGTCAGCTCTACAGACGCGTGTAAGGGCCGGGTAACCCATCGAGAAAGTCGACATAACTTCAGTTTTTGGAAAAGCCATCCAGTTTTAAGAAATTTGAGTTGGAAAATTATGGAATATGAATTTAATGAAATATGCTGAACATCAAGTAATAAAACAAAATAGTAAATGTGAAAATTCAAAAGTTTCTTTTACATAAAACATGGACAATAAAAGAGAAATTAGATATTTTTTTTTATTAATTCAAAGAGTTTTAACGCATATTATCTCCCATAATACGCTAAGAAATCAAATAGCGCGAAACACAGCTAGATTCTCTTTCGCAAATTTTGACTCTCTCTATAATGGGATCCCATGATCAGTGATGCCATAGAATAAGGAATCTACAGAAAAAAAACTCTGCCTAACAAATTTTTGATATTTATCGAAAAGGGGAAAAATGTCCCTATCCTTCACTAGCGGTGATATCACATGGGTTCCGCGGCGCACCTTAGATAGAACGGGTGAAATACATTGTCTTGGATAATTCTTTAGAGCGGCATTGCCAGATTCATAATTTTCTGATTTGTATATTTAGTACTAATCAAACATTTAGTTTGCTCGTAACTGTTTACAAGAAATAATAAAATATTAGATCGGTGATATTTCATTAGGTTAGATTCGTAAATAACAAAAATCATTTTTCAGAAAAAAAATTTGTTTTACATTTACAAGACTACGTGATCCTGAAGAATTATTTCCTATGATTTAATGTCGAGTAGTTTTTTAAAGCGTCTTATGCCTTATGTACAAGGCTCACTCAATAGACAAATATCACAAATTGAGCGAGCCTTGTACATAAGGCATAAGACTGAAAATCATTACTTTTAATTAGAGGTACTAAAAACTAGAGACTGCCCAGGCTCCTTCGAACAGTCGGATTTGAACAGTTTAATTTCGAAGTTGTCCACTTTTTCTTAATGATTTGGGCAATTTTAAATTTTCTAAAGGCCCAACTATAATGTGCATAAGCTGACTTAAGTCAACTAATGCAATGGTACGACAACACGAATATTGTATACTCAAAATACAATATTCGTGGGAATACGCGACTTTCGTTAAGTTTCATTTCGGTTTCGTTGAACTTAAGCAAAGCGACTGGGAGCGCTCGCACATACGGAAAAGTGAAAGAGACAGAACAAGACAATTTGTCAAAAGTCATGTCGGAAGAAATTGTGAATAGTTTTTGCGATATCTTAATAGAAAATGTTAGAGACCACAAGTGCCTATATATAAAAATATATAAAAATCCGCAGTATTTCAACAAGTACGATGAGGTTTCAACATATGGATGTCATATTTTGACAAGACATTATTCCTTTAAGTTCATTATGGCTTGCTTATGTGCATAAGCAAAATTTCGTTGACTTTTGAAATTTGCTTAAGTCAGCTTATGCACATTATAGTTGGGCCTTAAGCCTTCATACCATGAACACTGGACTACGATCAACGAATTGAAATCATTTTCAACAAAATCTGTGATGATTAAGAAAAAATTCAATTTTTTTAACGGACACGAGTTTTAGTTTAGTGTCTTTACTTTTAATAAAACAATGAAACTAATTTTTCTTTTTTCAAACATTAAATTTTCTAACAAAAAAAAGCTTGTTAAGTGAAAAAAGCTACCGCGTAATTTTACAAAACACGGTGACGGAAATTTTATAAAAATATAGTATTATAAGTTTAAATTTCAAATATCGCGTCCTTGATTTAGTTTTCATTTTGATTTTGTACTAAAAAGAAAAAAGTCGTTTGGCAATGTCGTTCATTTGACAGTTCTCAGTTGTTGACAGTTGTCAGTTGTGGCGAAGTTTTTTGGACGATTACCCATATCTATGCCGATATTCGTAAGTTTTAAATTTATAATGAATTAGTTATAAGCGATATCGTAATCGACGTTTATAATTTTAGGGAAAGTTCCGCCGGGATACCAATTCTCCAGAGCTCAAGTGCATTCGGCTGAGGTCATAGGCGATATGACCTGTAATTTTTTTTGGAAGTGATTAAAAAGCCAAATATGTATGTTAATTTTCATGAAACTTTTTTCATTTATGGATTACGCGAACATATTTCCGATCTAATCAATCACAAATTCACGAATAAAATTGAATAACAAGTGACAGTTCCAAATGTCAAAATCACATCAACCCCTCTGCCTAGACTAGGGAGCACGAAGCAGAGAGAACATTTTGTAATCATTTTCAGGGTTGAGTAATAATTTTTAGTACAAGCATATATGTCGTTTTTAGGCTAGACACACATTTCAAGTAAAGATATGATTAGATTTTAATAAAAAATGCGTTCATTCTAAATCTAAGCTCTATAAATATAACTTTTGGTTTATAAATATAATGAAAAAGCACTTCCTCTATATTTACGTAAGGTTTATTTTTATTAACATTTTGTGTAAATCAACTTTTAGAACATATTTGTATATCCCTGATTTTACATTGCTGAACACATTGTGACGTCATCGTATCTATTCAATGGCCGCGTTCAGACGTGGTGGAAACTGGTTGACTTCACCAACTTTCCACTCGATTTTACAGGCCAGACGCTATCGGGTGTATGCGGGGAATTCATCTGCTGGCTAGGCCGGGTGAACTTGGTTGAAAACACATACACACATAGAGTTCAATGGTGGGGGTTCACAAAATTTTTCTTGCTACACGCACACATTGACACAGCATGTGTAAATACACTGCAACGCAAAAGTTGAAAAACACTACGTGAGAACGCAAGCAGGTTTTTTCACCCAGAGTAACTTGGTTGACTTCAACCAGTTTCAACCTCGTCTGAACGCAGCCAATGAGATGGAGGAATCGAATGGATAATTTTTTCCGTGTTACATCGGATCCTCTTGCTTTATCTCACAGTGGAAAAATTTTCACTAAAAATTTGTTCTAAGAATTTTTTCTATAGATTCCTTATTCTATGGTGATGCTATGTGCCTTTAGTGACATTCCCCTTTCTAAATGACGAAATTCCCCTTTTTTCAATGACGAAATTCCCCTCGTTTTTCCCCTATAAAAACAACGAATTTTAAATAAAGAATTCATTTATTAAAACCAAAAATTATTGTCATCTGGACTCATGTTAAAGTCTTTTAAGAAATAAAAGCACAAATTAGGAAATGATTTTATATTTTGTAAATCTTTAACAAAATACTCGTTAATTGTATTCCCGATAACAACGTCACGGGTCTCCAACCAAACGTCAAATAAGATATGAAAAGAAGCCGGGATTCACAATTGTATAATAATCAAAGCAAGTCACAAATTTATAAATCAAGATAGTTCCTTTGCTTTTGAGCTTAAAATGATCCTGTCCTCCTTAAATTCGGTAAAAACTATTTCCATATTTTGAATTAAAAAATATAAAAAAATGGAAAAAAACGAAATCAAGTCGCGACTGGAACTCGATTTTTGTATTCCGGGCACTTTGCCACTGGTCCATGGTCCATACATTCTTCTGGTGAATATTGGTCGAAATTAGTACCTACTAGGGGCTGCAATACCGGAAACCGGTTTACCGGTTTACCGGTTTTACCGGCCAATTTTACTACCGAAATTACCGGTAATTTTTTTTAAAAAATACCGGTATTTCGGTATTTTTTTGTATTAGTTTGGCGTGCTTAGCGGTCCAATTTTAAGAAATAAAAGCAAAAGTTGTGTTTTAATTTTCCAGCCTGACGTTTCGAGCCTTGTTTTGGTTCATCTTCAAAGGCGTTAAACGATCATTTAAATGCAATATGTTATAACTGTTAATATTTAGCCGTAAAAACTTTGTGGAAATGTTACATTGAGGGTATTCACAATCCTCTTCGGTATTCGGTATTCGGTATTTTCGGTAATATTAAAAGACTGAAAATATTCTGCTGTGAACATCCCATAGCACAGATTTGAGAACAGCGCTTTTATTTGATACGTGACCAAATCATGAACTGCGAATTTGATTGTAAAATATATCACATACCTTTAAATCCATGTTTGATGTATTCTTTTGAATTTTTATTGTGGCAACGGCTATCAAAATCGAAAAAAATTGCAGTCCGATGAGATAACCAGCGAAAAAATTTGAAAACTAAACACATTACTAGCGCCACCCGCGGTTGATTCTTGATACCGAATACCGAGGCTGAAAAACACGACTCGAGGCATGTATACAATTACCGAATTCGGTAATTCATTTTTACATGAACCAAGTTACCGTCTCGGTAAAAATCTGTTAAATTTGACTGAATTACCGAGCGGTAAATTTACCCGCATTTTAAAAGACGACTGTGAATTCCCTGATTAAAAATGAGCCAAAACAAGGCTCGAAACGTCAGGCTGAAAATTAAAACACAACTTCTGGTAATTTTTTTTTCTATGAAGACCTCGGTGCAAAAAGCGGTCATCCCCACTTTTTCAAATTTTTCAGGAGAGACAAAAAATATATTAGCGTGAAGTTTTTGCTCTGGGACAAAGTTAAAAAATTACAATTTAAATCAAACATGTATTCTTCCATCGTTTTAATTTGAGATAAATCTATATTTTTTTTTTTTTCGAAAAAGTTATAGACATTTTAAATTTTGGAGATAGCTGTTTCTGGCACCCAAGAGGATATTAGCGGTTTTCAAAATGCATTATTGGCTACAAAATACAGTCCAAAATATGTTCAATAGCGTTTAAAAACAAACAAATAAAAAAATATTCAATTTCACAAAACAAAACTCTCAGAAAAAATTAAAGATTTTTTGAAAAAAAAAATTCTGCGTCAAATTATATGAAACAATGCTTTCAGTCGTCTCCTTTTCTTTAATAATTTTTTACAACAGTCCTCCAACGAGTCCGGAGTTTGCAGCCAAATATGCGCGGAGTTTGGAAAAATTTTATTCTTGCGCCAACTGCAATAACTCATTATCGTCAAAAAGTGGAGGTGACCGCTTTTTGCACCGAGGTCTTCAAATGTTTTAATGAAATAACTTATGATAATGGGCTTTTCTGATAATTCAAAAATGTCAAAATCGTAAATTTTTTTGTAAAAACCTTAATTATCGAAAAAGCCCAATATTTACAAGCTTTCCGAATGTAAGAGCAAACTGAAGTATACTTCTAGTATATGTTTTAAATAAAATAATGGGTGACCACAATTATGTCTATAATATTTTATAGGGCTTATAGGTCAAAAATAAAACAAATGTTTCTAATAGTCAATAAATATTTTCTTTTACTTCTCGACGTTTCGCCTGTTTTCACTTGGCGTCTTCAGGAGCTATACATTTGAACACAAAATTTCTCATTAGGAAACAATACTATGCAATTAGAATCTAGTAGGGGAACCCGGGGCTAGAATTAACAGGGGTAAGTATTAACAAGCCTATTCCCGCCGAAATATACCAGCCAGAATCTCGAAATTTGGTTTTTGTCCATCATTCGATAAGGTCAATCATATTGCGACTCATCAGTCATAAACAGTTAATTGCCAGTGAATGTTTAGCACAAAGACCGAAATTTAGCTGGTAAACGAACTTTTTATGGTTTGGAATATTTTGATTTCTGTCTTAGTTTTTTATATTATTGAATATAAATTTGCCGATAATGTAAGTTAATGAAGCTATAATTAATAATATCCTTTGGTTGTATTACAATCCTTAACTATATTTTTGTGTGTGGTTAATAATTCAAAAAAAGTAGTGTCGGGGCTAAAATTAACAAACCCATGGGGCAAGAATTAACAATATAATGTCATAGACATGGAGTAAGAATTCTCATACTATGTTTTTATAGCTACAAATTATGTACAAAAAAGCTTCCCTGAGACCTTTTTTTAGATAATAATAATTGTTTTTGTTTTTTAAAACGACTTAATTTTTTTGTCAATTTATGTTCCTTGAAAAGGATATTTATTTGGTTCATTTTATTAGTTTTTGTGATAATTAATATATTTGAATTTAAAAGGATATATATTTTGTTTATTTTATAATTTTTGTGAAAAAAAAATCTTTTCTTTTAATTATTTCCATGTTAAAACTTATGTTAATACTAACCCCATCGTTGTTAAAACTAGCCCCGTGACCGGGGTCAGTTTTAAGAGATGACATTTTTTCATAAAAATGATTTTTTTCATATAGTGACTACCTGGTTGAAACTTTTTTTTATTTCTTATGATACCTGAAGACCTACAGTATGGCTAGATATAAACACAATATCAAAAATATTACTTGTTAAAAAAATATGACCCAATTTCCAAATTTTGTTAATACTAGCCCCGGCTTCCCCTACTTACAATTTATTAACATTGATAAAATCACTATATATATAATTAAAAGTCAAAAATTGAAAATCAATAAAATCACAATTACTACATATATAATAAATTAAATTAACTAAATAAATTTGGCTACGGACGTTACAATTAAACTAAGCTTTTTCAAAAATTGTATATACTTAGCGGGGCCTTATTTGAGAACTGTTATTTTAAAATAGCACAGTATGTGGCGTTTACATCGTCCACCGTGTCTGACTTTCTATTCATGCTGTTTTTAGTACGATAAATGTGAAGAGCTTCTAGTATGTATCGTTTCTTTTGGTGTTTTTCTTTATCTAGAATTCTTGTTTTTTCAAAGTCAGGTGTGTGATCTTGTTCCACGCAATGATAAGTGAGTGCTGTTTTGTTGCTGCTTTTAGATTTTAAGTCCGACTTATGTCCCGCGATTCTGTTTTTTAGATATTGCTTTGTTGTCCCAACATACTCCATATCACAGCCTGATGTTTGATTGCCACCGCAAGGTATGTTGTAAATGACATCATGTTGATGCCATTTCGAGGTCTTATCCTTGAGTCTAGTAAATAAACTCCCTACTGTTTTTTTATTTCTGAATGCAATTTCTGTATTTCTGTTGCATTCTTTTAATACCCTCGACGTAGCTTCAGAGACTCCCGGAATATATGTATATGTACATAAGTAAATGATAAAATTTACATTAGAGAAAAAAAAATCAAAACAAAACAGAAAAGAAAAAACAACCATATTTGGCATTTGTAGCCGTAATTAATGTATTCTGGTTTTATTATTGAATTGTTATAATTATGTGTTCTTGTTTTCTTGATTTTATGATTTACACTATAAATATTATAAAATTATTGTTACTTATTTCTTCGTACGTTTTTTTTCCTCTCACTGTCACTAATATGCTATTACATGATTTGTTTTATCTAAATAGTTTTTACTAAAAATATTTACCGTTTACCGGTAAATCCGAAACCCGGTATTTTTGCAGGCCCTAGTACCTACATTAAGCCTAATTTTAAAGATGATCAAGAAATTACCGATTTAATTGATTTTTACATAATTTTAACAAAGCACTTCTGCTGATTTGCAATTTCATTGAAAATATATTTAAGAAATCCGAAAAACGAACAAAAATTATGTGTCAATGAACTTTCATGGAAATTACTTTCCATCAAAGTCTTTTAAAATAGTTTAAAGTAATTACTTTGGATAAGATGAGAAATTGTACTTTTTAATGTGGTTTTTTCAAAGCGGTTAAAAAGTACACTGAAAAATCGGTTAAATGTACATTCCAAAGCCATTTTAAAGTGCTGTTTAAAAGATTGGTGTGTACTTTACAATTACAATCAGATCATTATAAAGTGACAAATGCATAAATAAGGGCATTTCCTTCACTCTTTACCTTTGCCTAAGCTTGGAATTGGATTGTAATTGTTTTTAATTATTTGTACTTCTACTTTTCCGTAATTTTTTAAAAGTATTTCGGATTTAGTTGAAAGGCGAAGATTTTCCCCTCGTTGTAAATTGTTTCCCCTCGTTTTGAAGCGTTTTCCCCTTTTCCCCTATTAACAATTTTTATAGTCAAATTCCCCGCAGAAAGGGAATTCCCCTCGATATAGCATCACTGCCTGATACCATAGTTAAACTATAGTTAGGAAACCTAGGGATTTTTCCGTGTACCTACGTTGGAGTAAAGGTAACCGATATACTCGTGGACGCGGTTTTTCTTTCTTTCCTATGCGTAAATTACCAACAAAAGACAACACATGTAAAACCTAGCCACATTTTCATACACCACCAACACATGCAATCTTCCGCCAGGAAAGAAAGAAAAACCGGGTCCACGAGTATATCGGTTATTTTTACTCCAACGTAGGTATACGGAAAAATCCCTAGGTTTCCTAACTATAGTTTAACTATGCTGATACCATTACCAGCCTTGTACGAGTAAATAGGGATGTGTTAGCAACCTTGTTTGAAGAAATAGGGTTGCCAACTAACCAAATCATCTGTTGATGTTTGAAGTTATGTTGAATGGTTCCTGAAATACTCGGCATTTGAAATGCTAAATATAGCGTACAAAACAAACGTGTCTATTTCAAAGGACGGGTTTAATTGATTCAAATTAAAAATTTTCAAATAAATTAATTAAATCACTGAATAAATTTGGTTTTGGTCGAATCTGTATATATAAACATAACAAAAGCTATAATTGCCAATCTGGCAATCATTGGAGACCCGTATGGTGATATTCGTATCAAAATTCGAACAGTTATACCAAAATTCCACTTTGAAGTCAAACTTTCCAATAAGATTTTTTAAAATTTATTCCAATCGGATTTTGATGTATGGGAGTTTTATCTAGAATCATATCCTAAATAACTTTTGTTCTTGGACTTTTTTGATAAGATGCACCGTTTTTGAGATATTCGCAAAAAACGTTTTCGTTCGTATGGGGGGTACCCCCCCTAATGGTCCATTTTTGCCCATTAACGAACTTAGCCTCGCATTTTACGAAAAACGGATCTGCGCCAAATTTCAAGTCTCTAGCTCAATCCATGCGCCCGCAATCCGCGCCACAGACAGACGGACGGACGGACGGACGGACGGACGGACGGACGGACGGACGGACGGACGGACGGACGGACGGACGGACAGACGGACAGACAGACAGACGGACGGACATGCAGAAATTAAATATTTTTCTCATTCTAAACACACTGGTGTAATTCATTTTTTTGTGCGATCACGGGATCTTGGCGTTACAAACGGTAAGGCAAAGTTAATATACCCTTTGGTTTCACCATACGGGTATAAAAATGGATGTTTGTCTGTCTGTTTGTCTGTCTGTCTGTTTGTTTGAGATTACAAAACTCAAAAACTACTGGACCGATTTTTACGCGGTTTTTTGCAAAATGATCTGCGTTGCCAGGAGCAGGTTTTTAGCTATGTAGATTTTCAAAATTCGAAACGGAAGGTCCTGTAAGGATAATGAAAATATCCTTTTTCCCATTTCTCCCCGGAAAAATTTGCATTATAGGGTTTTTGGGGTCGCTGATCACGAATCCGGTATTAGATTTTCAAAATTCGAAACGGAAGGTCCTGTAAGGATAATGAAAATATCCTTTTTCCCATTTCTCCCCGGAAAAATTTGCATTATAGGGTTTTTGGGGTCGCTGATCACGGCTCTGCTATTGGAATTTTAAAATTCGAAACGGAAGGTCCTGTAAGGATAACGAAAATATCCTTTTTTCCATTTTTACCGGGGAAAATCGGCATTATTGGGTTTTTGGGGTCGCTGATCACGAATCCGGTATTAGATTTTCAAAATTCGAAACGGAAGATCCTGTAAGGATAATGAAAATATCCTTTTTCCCATTTTCCCCGGAAAAATTTGCATTATAGAGTTTTTGGGATCGCTGATCACGAATCCGGTATTAGATTTTCAAAATTCGAAACGGAAGGTCCTGTAAGGATAATGAAAATATCCTTTTTCCCAGTTTCCCCCGGAAAAATTTGCATTTTAGGGTTTTTGGGGTCGCTGATCACGGCTCTGCTATTGGAATTTTAAAATTCGAAACGGAAGGTCCTGTAAGGATAACGAAAATATCCTTTTTTCCATTTTTACCGGGGAAAATCGGCATTATTGGGTTTTTGGGGTCGCTGATCACGAATCCGGTATTAGATTTTCAAAATTCGAAACGGAAGATCCTGTAAGGATAATGAAAATATCCTTTTTCCCATTTTCCCCGGAAAAATTTGCATTATAGAGTTTTTGGGATCGCTGATCACGAATCCGGTATTAGATTTTCAAAATTCGAAACGGAAGGTCCTGTAAGGATAATGAAAATATCCTTTTTCCCATTTTTCCCAAATATCCGAAACTGAAGGTCCTGTAAGGATAATGAAAATATCCTTTTTCCCATTTTCCCCGGAAAAATTTGCATTATAGAGTTTTTGGGGTCGCTGATCACGGCTCTGCTATTGGAATTTTAAAATTCGAAACGGAAGGTCCTGTAAGGATAACGAAAATATCCTTTTTTCCATTTTTACCGGGGAAAATCGGCATTATGGGGTTTTTGGGATCGCTGATCACGAATCCGGTATTAGATTTTCAAAATTCGAAACGAAAGATCCTGTAAGGATAATGAAAATATCCTTTTTCCCATTTTCCCCCGGAAAAATTGGCACTATGGGGTTTTTGGGGTCGCTGATCACGAATCCGGTATTAGATTTTCAAAATTCGAAACGAAAGGTCCTGTAAGGACAAATATCATTTTTCCCATTTTTCCTCGCAAAAAATCGGCATAAGGGGGTTTTTGGGGTCGCTGATCACGAATCCGGTATTAGGTTTTCAAAATTCGAAACTGAAGGTCCTGTAAGGATAATGAAAATATCCTTTTTCCCATTTTTCCCCGGAAAAATTTGCATTTTAGGGTTTTTGGGGTCGCTGATCACGGCTCTGCTATTGGAATTTTAAAATTCGAAACGGAAGGTCCTGTAAGGATAACGAAAATATCCTTTTTTCCATTAAACGGAAGGTCCTGTAAGGATAATGAAAATATCCTTTTTCCCATTAAACGGAAGGTCCTGTAAGGATAATGAAAATATCCTTTTTCCCATTTTTCCCCGGAAAAATTTGCATTTTAGGGTTTTTGGGGTCGCTGATCACGAATCCGGTATTAGATTTTCAAAATTCGAAACTGAAGGTCCTGTAAGGATAATGAAAATATCCTTTTTCCCATTTTTCCCCGGAAAAATTTGCATTTTAGGGTTTTTGGGGTCGCTGATCACGAATCCGGTATTAGATTTTCAAAATTCGAAACGGAAGGTCCTGTAAGGATAATGAAAATATCCTTTTTCCCATTTTCCCCGGAAAAATTTGCATTATAGAGTTTTTGGGATCGCTGATCACGAATCCGGTATTAGATTTTCAAAATTCGAAACGGAAGGTCCTGTAAGGATAATGAAAATATCCTTTTTCCCATTTTTCCCAAATATCCGAAACTGAAGGTCCTGTAAGGATAATGAAAATATCCTTTTTCCCATTTTCCCCGGAAAAATTTGCATTATAGAGTTTTTGGGGTCGCTGATCACGGCTCTGCTGTTGGAATTTTAAAATTCGAAACGGACGGTCCTGTAAGGATAACGAAAATATCCTTTTTCCCATTTTTACCGGGGAAAATCGGCATTATGGGGTTTTTGGGATCGCTGATCACGAATGCGGTATTAGATTTTCAAAATTCGAAACGAAAGATCCTGTAAGGATAATGAAAATATCCTTTTTCCCATTTTCCCCCGGAAAAATTGGTGCGAGTTTACCGTCACTTCTCCTAATGATCCGCACATCCAAAAATGCTAACGAACCTTCGGACTCCGATTCCATAGTGAATTTTGTCTTTGGGTGAATCGAATTCAAAAGTGTTAAAAATGGGTCTAGGTATTTTCTTTTTATGATGCAAAACGTATCATCGACGTACCTAAGAAACACTTTTGGTTTTGAGGTGGCTTTCGAAAGTGCTTTCTGCTCAATGTTTTGCATCCACAGATCCGCTACGATCGGCGCAATGGGCGAGCCCATCGGTATTTTGGAAAAAAAAACAGTATAAGCAAGAATTAAAGAAATTTTCTACATTTCTGCCTTTTACCGCACGGGAATAAATAATTTTTGATCCATCCACCATTTTATAAAGAGTGCAAGCATATTTTGTATGAGATAGTATAAAAAGAAGGACACTTTGGTCCGCAAGTTTAAACAATTATGATCATTTTCTGATTTTTTTTTTTAATGAAGCGATCAGAAAAATGATTAATTCATATTTATTTTGACACCCTTATATTCTCGGCATTACAAATCGAGCAGTTCAAAATAGCATTAAATGCATGTTTAGAAACATTTACATAACAATATGTCAAAACACTGTATTCACTTCTTTTAGTCAATTGAAAATAAATAAAAAAAAACCTTTTGTGAGTGTCGTATTCATCTGTCAGACATTTTTTCCCACGAACCCGAACGAACTCTTCCAATCGTAAGCCGCTCATGCTAACTTACAAAAAGGAATATAAAATGAGACATTTGTGAACAACCAATATTAAAAACTATGGCACTCAGCTTTGTTACTCGAAATTCGACAGTACTGTTGGTTCAAAATATTTGGTTTCATTCTTGAACGAAATATGATTCTTTCATGAATAACAACATAATAATACACCGTCGTCTCTTTCAGAGCTAATTTTCTCTGTCGCACAAAATTCAGTCTTTGATGAACGTTCATTTTTTTGGTATTGTGGGTTGTTTTTGAATCTCTCAAAAATCGTATTCGACAATCCGAATCAATTCGGATTATCGAGATACTACTGTTTATTTAAAATTTAATATCCACTAAATTGTGTAACCCACGAAACCTTGAAAGGGAAGATTTTGACAAACTTTTGAAAGACTTGCACGAGAAAACATGGGCAGATCATTTATCACGCGCTCAAGCGTCACAAACGAGAATGCTTTACAAAACTCCTAGGTTTTGACATAGGTTCAACAAATGGATATTTTACTCATTTGTTGAAAAGAAAACCACTAAATTTCTGTAGCAAATTTTATTTATTAAATTTAAACCGTTACACGGCGCTATAAAAACTTTAATGTTTTCTCTACGAATTTTCTTTCCACAATGACCTAAATTTTTATAATTTTCAATTCAACGACAATTCTTAAATCACAAAGTTTCTACCAGTGACGTTTCTTCTAAGGTGCGAGGGTGTTCACTGCACACCCTACTGAAATCCAATATGTATCGGAAATCTATTGTTAATTAATTTCTTTTTTTTGTGCCAATTCTTTCGACAATTTAGCAATGGCAATGGTTGCCTAAAGCACCCGCACCCTACATTACCAGCCTGTTTCTTTATCTTTCGATCTTTCGACCAACCAAGTGTTCTCCACTTTACAGCGAACCAAAGTAAAAATTGCTTGTGGCCTTCTTTCCTACTCGCCCCTTAGCGAAACACACTCGAAACGCAATACCGACTCTTTCGGTCGTTCGACCGACTCGAGTGTTCTCCAATTTACAGCCCACCAAAGCAAAGTAAAAACACATATGACTAAGTAAAAGTCTATAATAAAAAACGTTTCACCACACACAAAGTTCACAAGAAGCAACCGAACACAACGATGAATTTGGGTGCTCCAGAAAAAGCCGCACGGCGAACCGATGCGATGTTGCTTGCTGCTGGCCGCGATGCTGCGAAACCCGACAATAGAAAACCGACCATCGTATGGCCGTTCGGCCAGGGAACAACTATTATATAGAATGGAAAGCTCTAACAAAATTTTTTGTGTTGGGATTTCTATAGCTGTTACCGAGGATTTCTATAGCTGTTACATGACAGTGTACATGAACACTGAGCGATTTGGTGGTGTGTGGCAATATGGATTCCCATCTGTCACTTGAAATGAAAACAAATCAAAACAAAATCGGATAATGGAAATGTTTTATGGAGAATTTGATATTTCCATTAAATTAGTAATGTTCTTATGTTTCAACACATGATGTTTCCATTAAATTAGTAATGTTCTTATGTTGTGTTAAATTTAATTTAGTTTTTAATTGTTTTAAGGCCCGTTCATGTGCAATTCTGTCGATCTTTCGTTATACTTTACCTTTCTGTTGTTGATGGGACTCGAAAAAACTTTCGGTTTGGGTTTTTAATGGAATTAGCGGAACATTCCTTCACTAAACAGTGGTGAATTTGTGATTTATTCATTTTCATGTGAAATTATGCAATGTTAACATGCTAAAATGTAATTATCCATCAAAATCAATCGTTGCAATGAAATGAATCAATGTTGCAATGAAATGTCATGCAAAATGTAAACAAAAGTGCCAGCACTTTTCTGTATGTATTGTAAAAGGGAATTCTATTTGATTTTTTTTTGTCGAGTGTATGACAGCAGAAAGGGGAAGTGAGATAAAAACCCGATTTCTATAGTGTAGGCTTACTCTAGTGGAAGTTAATGAGGAAAGGCCTTACTTTCCATTCTATAATAGTAATTGTTCGGTGGTTCGGCTGACGTGCTGATGCGTGTGCAGGAATCCCGTTTACACTACTATCGTAGTTTTACACTACTATTTCGACATAATTTGACCTAACACTACTTACACTACTGAAAAACTCAAAACACTACCTTTTTCGCCCTATAAAAAACGTGCTACAAAGAAAGTTAATTTCTAGATTTGAAAATTTCATTTATCTGGGGAAAATTAAAAAATATGTAATATGTAATCATTCAGACTCTTTATCTAAAATATTTAAGTATTTTAGGCATCCCTATGAAAAAGTGACTGACTAAACGCACTCAATTCTTGAACAAAAGGGCGTTAAAAGCTAGAGTGGACCAACCCACATAATCGAGTTTTTGAAGCTTTTTCACTTTTGTACTATTATTGACTGTAAATTTTTGGAAAAAAAATTGCTGTGGACTTTATTACTCAATGTTGAAATGTTCTTTTGTGCATCCAAACATTTTTATCTAAAAACTCACTCGCAATAGTGATTCAAACACAAAAAAATTCACGATTTCGACATGTGGGTTGGTCCACTCTAGCTTTTAACGCCTCATATAATACTTTTTTTTTTTTTTTTTTTTTATATAGATCCAGCCAGAGCTTAGGGGAAGACCCTTTAATGCCGAAGCACAGCTCGGGATGGTTGGAAGGACAAAAGGAGATGCCGATTTATGTTCTCCTTGAACTTCTGCGGGTTATAGTCCGGGGGGAACACATCGGATGGTAAATTGTTCCAAAGTCTTGTTGTTCGCGGAATGAAGGAACCCCTAAACTTTACTGTACGAAAGCGGGGAGGCTCAAGGAAGAAGTCGTGCGCACGTGTAGCTGCACGAGAGGGTCTAGGGAAAATATACCGTGGAGGAATAAGTTGGGAAATTTCGGTGGAACATTTCCCATTGAAATATTTGTAGAATATGCTGAGTACTCCAACAGAGCGACGATGCTCGAGAGACGGTAATGAATCTGTCAAAGACTTGTCTCCAATTAGTCGGATCGCACGTTTTTGGATTCGGTCCAGCAGTTGGAGGACAGTTTTTGGGGCTCCAGCCCAAATGTGCGAATTGTACTCGAGTCTCGGTCGAATGTAGCTCTTGTAAATGTTAAGGACGTCGACTGGTGCGAAATATTTTTTGCATCGTCCCAGGAAGCCTAGGCACTGCGATGCTTCCTTTGCTATTTTAAAAATATGATCACTCCATTGGAGCTTCTCATTTATTTCGATGCCCAACATTCTGATGTTTTTTGAGTCACTAATGGACTCACTCATAAATTCGACCGTTTCGGGGGATTTTTCGCATTTCATCGATAACAGCATTGATTGGGTTTTAGATGCGTTGAATTCCACACGGTTGATTCTGCCCCAAGCCAGAATTGTGTTTAAATCAGAATTCAAAGATCTAATTTGCTCACTGCGTTTCGATCGAACTGCAATGGCGTTCGATTCTGCAGGTGAACTGAAATGGTAGGAAGCGTCAAGGGAGCTGTCATCAGCGAAACAATAAAGTGGATTGAGAGTGAGAGATAGTACATCATTGATAAATATTAAGAAAAGCGTAGGAGCTAGAACTGAGCCTTGAGGGACACCAGAGTTAATTTTGAAGAGATCAGATTTATAACCATCCAATACAACCTGTATTGAACGATCAGAAAGGTAGCTCTCAATCCATTTGGAAATTGCAGGGTTTAGACCGATAGCTCGTATCTTTGCCATCAAAGCTTTATGCCAAACACGGTCGAAAGCTTTGGAGATGTCAAGCGCTATAGTTTTTGATTCGCCAAAATTATGGAGACTTTTACTCCAGCGCTCGGTCAAGCAGACCAAAAGATCGCCTGTGGAGCGGCGCGCACGAAAGCCATATTGGCGATCGTTGATTATGTTATTGCGCTCTAAAAAATTTGTAATTTTGGTATTTATTAAAGTTTCCATAACCTTGGCAAGTACAGAAGTCAGAGCTATAGGCCTATAATTAGAGGGGTCGCATTTGTCACCTTTTTTGGGAATGGGCTGGACATTAGCTGCTTTCCAAGAAGAGGGATAGATCCCCTTGGAGAAGCTGAGGTAAAATAGGGAGCGAAGAGGTCCAGCTAAGGTGACGGCACATTTTTTCAAAACATGGGGGGAATGCCATCCGGTCCTGTAGATTTGTTCACGTCAATCTCCTGCAGAATTCTAACTATTTGTCTTTTGCGGATGGAAAGTTTTGGAGAGACAATCTCCGATATGGTGGGTTGGGGCGGTAATTGGTTGGATTCCGGGAGACTTGAGTTCGCTGCGAATTTCGCGGCTAAAACGTTCGCCTTGCCAACGGGATCGACAACCACTTCATTATCACAGATTAGTGGAGGTGTTGAAGATTTTGTGAAATTGTTTTTTACCGCTTTCACCATTGACCAAAAGGATTTTTGCCCTTTCGGACAGGTTAAGATTTTCCGCTTCATCTTTTGGTCGAAGTCATGTTTAGCACGACGTAGTACAGACTTAGAGGTGTTTCGAGCGTTTATAAACGACAAGCGAGTTTCTTCATTAGGGTTTCCCCTAAATTCAGAAAACGCCGTCTTTTTTGTTTTGATGGCGTCGCGACACGCTTTCGTGAACCAGGTGTTGGAGTCACACCTTGCAACAATGGAGCTGCACGGTATGTAGGACTTCATACCAAGTGTGATTACGTTCGTGACCTTTGCAGTCGCAACGTCAACGTCACCTTCCCTGAAACAATCAGACCACTTGTAAGCTGCAAAATACTGGTTCAAGCTCTCCCAGTTGGCTTTTTTAAAATGCCAAACAGTCCTACGCGGGGCTTTAATTGTATTTTTAGGAGGCCTTTCGGTGGAAAATGAACAGCTTACCAGACAGTGATCAGATCCTCCCAGGGGAGGCAAGACAGAAACGCTATATTTAGACGGATTTGTAGTTAAAAACAAATCCAACAGATATGAGGTGTGTCCTGCAATATCTGGAATTCTCGTTGGTTTGTCTACGATTTGCGTCAACAAGTTTGATTCTGCGAAGAGTTCAGTGTGCAAACCAACAGGATCAGGATGGCATGAGAAAGGAAGCCACTTATCATTATGGACGTTGAAATCACCCGCAACAACAATTTCAGCGTCAGGGTTTGTTGCAGTAATTGCATCGATGGAGACAGACAATTTGTCCAACTCGACCAACGTGTTCTCGGTGGAACAATTAGGGCTTCGATAAATGAAACAAAGGTAGATGTGCTTGCGCATATGGAGCTTTAACCAGATGAAATTAAATTCTGGATTAGCGCATTTTCCTAAGTTAGGAAGAAGTGAGTAAGGCACATCGTTGCGGATATAAATTGCGATACCCCTTTGACGAAAAAATACTGGCTCCAGGTGATACCCATTGACCTGAAATTGACCTGGGTCGCAATCACGATCAACTTTAGTCTCACCCAAAGCCAGTACCTCTGGTTTATTTTGGGAAAGGTGGATGTAAACAGAAAGATGGTTCTCCCTAATTCCGCGAACATTGCAAAAATTAAATTTTGAATTTCGACTTACCCGCATCGGTCCAACAAAAAACACAAAACGACAACACGGACACAAACAGTAGCCAAGTGGAGTATACGAGGATACAAAAGAGCTGGAAACGGTTAACGGTTGCTCAGTACAAAAGCCTTAAGCAACCAGATGCCAACCGCTCCAGCACCCTGCACCCCGCAGAGGCTCCACTTAGCCGGGAAAGGTGTTAAAAAGGGTCTTAAGAAGCCCTTTGCCCTGGCACTTCACTATTTTTATTTTTTTATAACACGCGGCGGACGGTTTTCGGTTTTTCGTTGTTTTGTTTTTTGTCGCGGAATACGAAAATTGTAGTGCGGTTTGTGTCGATCGAAATGCAGCCACGTCCGTTCGCTGCTACTGTCCCATCTTAATACTTAGTTAATAAACATAACAAAAGCTATAATTGCCGATCTGGCAATTATTGAAACCACGTATGGTGATTTAAGTGGACGGCGAAGAGTTGTATTAAAATTCCACTTTGATGGCAAACTTTTCAATAAGATTTTTTTTAAATTTATTCCAATCGGATTTTGAAGTATGGGAGTTTTATGTATAATCATATCCTAAATAACTTTTGTTCTTGCACTTTTTTGATAAGATGCACCGTTTTTCAGATATTCACAAAAAACGTTTTCGTTCTAATAGTCCATTTTTGCCCATTAACGAACTTAGCCTTGCATTTTACGAAAAACCAATCTGCGCAAAATTTCAAGTCTCTAGCTCAATCCGTGCGCCCGCACGTACGGACGGGCGGACATTCAAAATTCAATTTTTTTTATCATTCTAAACACACTGGTGTAATTCATTGTTGTGTGTGATAACGGGATCTTGGCGTTACAAACGGTATAGCAAAGTTAATATACCCTTCGGTTTCATCATACGGGTATAAAAATGTACTGATATGATATGCAATAAAACATTAGACGGTAACACACAAAATGTGTTGTCTCAATAAAACTCTAAATGACTGTTAAAAAAGTTGACACTACTGAAATCCCTCTGACACTACTATTTTTCGATCAGTAACACTCCGCTTTTCACTTTTGGGGTGGGAACCCTGTGCGTGTGGGTGTGTCTGCCAAGCAAAACAGCAATATTGCTTGCTCATCAGCTCAGTCGGTTTCTGATTTTACAGGTGTTCAGTTGGCTTTTGTGTATGAGAAATAATTAATTTAATATTATGGCTTGTGAATGCGGATGCGCAATCGAAAAATTGTTTGAGAAACCATTTTCTCAATTAAATATCGATAAGACTCCTGAAGATGGTCACCATCGTGACTTAAACGTTGAACGGTTATAAATAAAATAACACAACACATAAAATATGCTTTTATTTAACATCCTACAAATCCAATTTTCGGACCGATTAGCTTAAATATCATACAAAAATACAGAAATACGGTCGACTTAAGTACATAAAAATAAATGAGTTATATTACACAATTTTAATTTGTTTTGAAAAAAAGAAAACAAAACCAAAAAATTTAAAAAGAAAAACTAAAAAAATAAAAAATACAAAAACAAAAAAATTTAAAAAAAATTAAAAAAGAAAAAAACTGGATCTACGTGATCCTAGATAAAACTAAGAGTAGACGTCTATCATTTAACAGAAACTTAATATTGAACACCCTACTGAAAGCAGCACGCCACGTCACTGGTTTCTACGTTATTTCACATTTTCCAAACAAAGTAATTTATAACAAATAGAATATAACAGTTAAAATTGATGAAAGTGAACAAACTTATAACAGTTAAAATTGACGAAAGTGAACAAACTTATACTCATAAGCAAACAAACATAAAATTATTATTTAAGAAAAATATTGTCGTTTTAGTGGTGACATTTCTTCCCCCGGTAAGTTGTTACGACGGCTTACAAAGCTTAGAGACACAGTCCATGTCTAACATCTAAAATCGCTAATTTAGCCACTGGACGTTCATAGGTCCCGTCAGAAGTACGAACAATAGCTCTCCCTACTTGGCCATCTTTTCTTGGAATGGTATCTATTACAATTCTTTTTCTCCAACAATTTCGAGGCTGATTTTCATCGACGATTATTACCACATCGTCCTTGGAAATTGGTTTTGCCTTGTCAAACCACTTTGTCCTCCTAGTCAATGTTGGTAGATACTCCTTCACCCAGCGGGACCAAAACAGATCTGCAACCTTTTGAGACAATCGCCATTGCTTACGAAATATTAAATCAGACTGGTCAAATTTTCCAGGAGACTTACTTCCATCAGAGGAACCTAATAAAAAGTGATTTGGGGTTAAAGCTTCGTTATTTTTAGAATCTAATGGAACATAAGTTAACGGTCTTGAATTTATAATATTTTCAATTTCTAACAAAGAGTTTCGAAGTGATTCATCCCTAAATCTTTTGCCTGGTACTATTTTATATAACATTTTCTTAACGGAGCGTATTAAACGCTCCCAGCTTCCCTCAAAATGAGGAGCGGATGGTGGGTTGAAAGACCATTTTAAATTTTCAGTAGTAAACTGCTTCTGTGGTACTAGTTGATAAATTAAATTTTGAGATTTGTTAAGTTCCGATGATGTCACAGGGCCAATACTTTTTTCTTCCTTTTTGAGCTTCGCTTTCATGTTATATATAAATCTGTTGACGTATGCAACACTCCGATATAAACGTGACCATTTTGAAAAACGTTGAAAATCTATGATATTATCTAATTTTTTGGAAATATGTAAAACTACTTCTTCTTTAATTTGGGATTTATAAGATTCAACTAATGTGTCTTCAAATTCGTGTTGTTTATTTTCAGATTCTTTCCCGAACAAAGTTTGTTGCCATATTTCTTCGTCTTCATAGAGAAACTTTGGACCTGTGAACCATTCAGAAGATTGCGTAAAGTCCAGTGATTTATGCCATTTTGTTGCTTTATCTGCGACATTCAATTTGGTTGGAACCCAATTCCAATCATTTGGCTTCGTCAATTCTAGAATTTCACCAATCCGTGGATAACTTTCAGGCATTTGTATGTTATCATACTTCCACAACAGACCAGTTTCATACCTTTTACCAACAGGAGAAGTTGTTTGTTCCAACAAATGGACTGCTCTACGCTCATCAGATGAAAGTGAGGCTATTGCTACCTGTTTCACTCCCAAACTCTCAAGAGAGAAAAAATCTTTCACCATTTGGTGAAGGTCAGCAGATTCTTGACACTCACATACATGATAATTGTGATATACTTCTTTTGTAGACTTATAGCACCCTTGAACTGTCCAACCAAGCCAAGTTTTTGTTGCTATGGGTTCTTCCCAACATCCTTCTCGTATTTTTAAAGGCAATCCTAATTTCCAATTGTCTATACCAATTAAAAGTTTGGGTTTCGCATTATTATAAGATTCAAATGGAACGTCAGACAAATATTTGAAATTTTGATTTAGTTTTTCAGACGATATAGATTGGGTGGGTAAATTTAAATTTTTGACCGTTCTAACCTTTGACAAAGTATATGGCTGACAATTGTCACTTCGTTTAGATATTTTTAACGAGACGCATCGTGAGTCATCTTCCCGACGAACTTTGTTCCCGGTCCACTTTAGACATAAACTTTCTTTAACACCCTCCAATTTTAGCTGATTAGCTAGATCTTCTTCTATCAGAGTAAGAGATGAACCTTCATCAAGAAATGCATATGTATCCAGAGTTACATTTTGGCCATATAATTTCACAGGCACAATTCGAAATAAAACGGATTTTATTTGTTGGTCATCTTCATGTGTATTCAAATTAGAGGACGTTGTCGGTTGTACGTCGTGGTCACTTGCATGGTTAGGTACGTCATTGTTCTCATTCTTTTTGTACAGCAATGGATTATGCAGCAATTGATTATGTTTAGCTGTGCAATTGTCTATCCCGCATGGTTTCACATTTTTGCACTTTAAAAAGTTATGTTGTTTAAAGCAACATCTACACAATTTGGCCGCTTTTACGAAGTTCCACTTTTCCGAAAGTGTTAAATTTTGGAATTCGTTACAATTTCTAACCTCATGTTTTTTGTCGCAAAAGATACAACCTTTATTTTTCGAAATTTGTTTGATGTTATCATGCGTGTGAATTTGACCACTAGGTTTAGCTTTTTTATCAACGAAAGGATTAATGGGATTAATGTCTACCGTGTACGATACTGTACTAGCAGCTTTAGCTATCTTGTACAACCAATCACTAAATTCTCCCAAATGATTTTGATGATTACCCTCCGAATGCATAGCCCAATTTAACTTAATCGTACCGGGTAGTTTTTCCACAAGTTCTTGAAGTAGCATGGGGTTGTTTAAATGAGAGACCAAACCAGAAGCTTGAATTGTTGCACACAAATTCTTTACCGATAAAGCGTAATTAATTAGGGTTTCTAATTTTTCTAATTTCGGTGGAGGCTCCTTTCGCACTTGCTGAATTAGAGAACTCAGAATTATTTCTGGTCGCCCAAATAACATCCGTAGTGTGTCGGGTACTGTTTGTGGAAGCAGTAATCTACTTCTCACTACATCTAACGCCTTTCCCCGTAAACATTTTTGGAGTCGAATTAAATTTTCAGCGTGTGTGAAACCGCATGTTGTAGTGCTATTCTCAAAACAGCTTATAAAAATAGGCCATTCCTCAGGCCTGCCATTAAAAACTGGCAAATCCTTTGCCAACGATTGTCTAGCAGATAGTTGATGTGGCGAAATATTGGTTCGATTTTCATGTGTGTTTGGAAATTCAGGACTTACATTCGGACCCGTAATGTCTTCATTATGAAGATTGAAAGCTCTCGAATAATTTAATATAGAATTTCTATCATACCTGCTATGTTCATGGTTATGTTTTGCAGCATTTACCCAATCGTTGATCCTTTTACTCTTGAGACTCTCCTCTTCAAATTCTGAATCAGCAATTATGCTATCTTGAGTTCCGATGCTAGAATGTTGATTGAGAAGTTCATATTTTTTCCTGAGATATTCTTCTTGAAGCTTTTTTTCTTCTTCAAGCCGTTGTAATTCGAGATTAAGTCTTCTTCTGGACGAGCTTGTAGTTTTGGTTTTAACCGAATTTGGCACTAAGTCTTTCGAATTTATTGCGGCGAGATTAGCGGGATTTCGAGGATTCACTGAATGCACTTCAACGACACTAATATTATTTCGCGTATTAATTGATTTTGAATTATTTTTTGAGCGGTCACCAATTGATTTGGATTCTGCATTAGCATTAATATTTGGTTCTTGAATCACGTTTTGCTCATTGTTTTCACACTTAGCACATATCCAACTTTGGTTTTGTATTGTTTCCGACACATTAACACACACGAAATGATACCAACAATCACATTTATCACACTGGACCATATAATTATTGTCCCGTTCTTGGCAAAGTCCGCAACTGCCTTTGCGAAAATTATATCCTTTTTGGACCGACATTTTATTTTATTTTTTATTATTATTATTCCGTTCTGGAATTTTCTTAAAATTTTCCGATTCAGAAACTTCTCGGAAATTTTCTTTAATATAAGTTTTTACCGACGTTTTTAAATTCCGAGTAGAGATGTACAAATCGATTAAATGCCGCAAACTAAAACCGAGTGAACCCGCACAAATTATCCAGCACTAACTTTATCGAACGTACTCAAATTTCTCGAAATTTTCAAATTTGCCGTTTTTACTTATTAAAGTTTTTATAGATTTGTTGAAAAGAAAACCACTAAATTTCTGTAGCAAATTTTATTTATTAAATTTAAACCGTTACACGGCGCTATAAAAACTTTAATGTTTTCTCTACGAATTTTCTTTCCACAATGACCTAAATTTTTATAATTTTCAATTCAACGACAATTCTTAAATCACAAAGTTGCTACGTTATTTCACATTTTCCAAACAAAGTAATTTATAACAAATAGAATATAACAGTTAAAATTGATGAAAGTGAACAAACTTATAACAGTTAAAATTGACGAAAGTGAACAAACTTATACTCATAAGCAAACAAACATAAAATTATTATTTAAGAAAAATATTGTCGTTTTAGTGGTGACATGATTCGTTTACGGTTGCTGACATGTCGATAATTTTTAGAACTAGAGAGGAGCTCCTGAATCTAAATTATATATCGAAATTAAAATCTGAGTCGGATCTAAGCAGCCTCTGTCCTTTATGTAATATGCGCGAAGTTGAAAACATGCAACACTTTCTAGCCACTTGTCCTATACTACGAAAACACCGTTTGTTGTATTTCGAAAAACCGACTCTATTAAAGTCTGAACTTGAGAATTATTTAAACGGAAGAGACTGGACAAAATTAGCAAAATTTGTGAAAGATTCTTTAGCCTATAGAAATAAAATTCTGAACGAAGATTTTTAAATACATACCAACCTGATAATATTTTCCTGTGAACTTTTGGCAATAAAAATATATTTTTGATCAAATCTATAGTACATACTAAATTTTGTTTAAAAAAATAATTTATTTTATTTACAGTCAAAGTCCTCTAACTCGAAATCCCTATAATTCGAATTTTCCTCTAACTCGAATTTTTTAACCTTTTTTTGCGCTCCCTTCAATTTTTCTTTAAAAAAGAACTCTCTAAGTCGAAATTCCTCTAACTCGAAGCGATTTTGGAGCTCTTTGGTCTATTTCAATTCCTCTAAGTCGAAATAAAACACAAAATATGCTCATCCTATACTCTCTCTCAAAATTGCAGCGAAGAAAAAGAAACAGTCTTTCGATCAAGCCCTATTGTCTCTGTTCCGCAACACTTTTTCCACGGGTTGGAAAGCAAATTTATGCTTTGTATTGGTGTGACGTATCTTTATTAAGGCAGTACAGGATTAAGGCCCGTTTGCATCAACGTAGCTTAGCTTTTTTATGTTCAACTTTAATTATTTAAGTCCCAGAATTTCTACGGTTTAAGTAGGCTAACCGCAACTTAATTTTTTAAGAATACTACGTGCAAACCGGCCTAAATGAGTTATTAAGATGACGAAATCTTAATTACGGACACTCCTGATTCAAACAGAATTTTGGAAGAAGTAACTGGCGATTCTGATAGTGATGATAATGATGTCCAAATATTCGGTATTTCAAAGCCCGAAAAATGTGAAATAGAACAGGCCATTGAAACGTTGCAATCTGCAATTGAAATGACTTCTAATGTTCCCGATGAGATACAATCCACTTTGTTCAAAATTGAAAAATTTTGGAAGTGCGAAAATGTTACCGCGAAATCTTAATCTAAAATAACGGATTTCTATACACAATAAAGAACGATGCACGATTTTGCCCCTAAACTAACTTTTGAACCCGTGTAGTTTTCACTTTGGTTGAGGAATTTTTGGAAAGGGCACAGTCTCTAATGTGATCCATATAATATATAAACCATATTATGGTTTCAAGAGTCACCGAATTGCAGGGGTAGGTGAGGGGTTAACGAACTTCCTCGTGAATTTTCACAGAAATCATTGCCGAAATGGATGCCCATTAACCCCTCGCCATCCCCCAGCAATTCGGTGGCTCTTGAAGCCATATATGTAATGTGCCCTTTCCAAAAAGTCCTCAACCGAAGTGGAAACTACGCGGGTTCAAAAGTTAACCCAGGGGCACGAAAAATGCTATTTATTGCATGGTTCTGTATCCCTTATGCATCTACCTTAAGACAGCTAGAAGCTGTTATTTAATTTTTTATTTTGTGATAATTTATTTTGTTTTTTGTTGTTTTTAGCTTGTTTTAAAAACTTATAAAAACGATTAAATATACACCCCTGGCCAAATGAACCGAAACAAGGAATTTTTGTGCTTTTTTGGAACTAAAGGCTCTGTTTTTTTGGGTTAACCATAAAATATTATAGATTTGTTATTCCGGGATCATTCTCGAATATATTATGTGTAATATAAATATTGGCATTAAAAATAAAATTGTGAGACTGGGTACTTTTTACCTGATAAACGAAAATCAGTCGATTTCTTGCGTATTTTTTGAACTCTTACCACTTGGCATATTTCACTCACATATCTTAAAAAAAGAAAATAACAATTCAAACCAGGGGAATTTTTTTAAGCATTTATATTTAACTTAAATTTAAAAATCACACTAATAATTTATGTGCCCTCCTTTTGCCGGAATTACTGCTTCGAGTCTTTTTGGCATTGATTCTACCAATGTTTTAAAATACTCAGCCGAAATTTCGATCTCCCATACTTTTTTGATTATTTCCTTCAATTTTTCTTTACTGGAAGGTCGAACCTTTGCAATTTTAACCTTCATTTGTTGCCAAAGGTTTTCTATGGGATTAAGATCCGGGCTGTTTCCGGGCCAATCCAATTCAAAAATTTCCTTGTCTATTAAATATTCTCTCATCTGAAGTAGAAAACGTTTTTTAGAAATTACAAAAAAATTCGGAGAGGTAAAAAATTGATTAGACTTTAAAAAAATTGAAGCAATAGTTGGATACTTACTTTATTTTCGGTATGGCAAGGTGCATGATCTTGCTGGAATATGAGTTCTTCTTTGGCCGGAAAAAGACTTTCAAATGTCGGCAGTAGACATGCCTCGAGTACCTCAAAGTACTGATATCACTGCACCAAAAAATTCCCCTGGTTTGAATTGTTATTTTCTTTTTTTAAGATATGTGAGTGAAATATGCCAAGTGGTAAGAGTTCAAAAAATACTCAAGAAATCGACTGATTTTCGTTTATCAGGTAAAAAGTACCCAGTCTCACAATTTTATTTTTAATGCCAATATTTATATTACACATAATATACTCGAGAATGATCCCGGAATAACAAATTTATAATATTTTATGGTTAAGCCCAAAAAAACCGAGCCTTTAGTTCCAAAAAACCACAAAAATTGCTTGTTTCGGTTCATTTGGCCAGGGGTGTACATATATGTACATGTATTTAAAAAAAAATTTCAATTTCTCTAACTCGAAATTCCTCTAACTCGAAACGATTTTGATGGCAGCAGATAATTCGAGTTAGAGGACCTTGACTGTATTTAGTTTTAATTTTTAATTATCTATTTTCTAACCGCCAGATTAGGAGAAACGGAAAATTTCTATCTCCGTATGATTTGATAAATTTGTTTTGTATCTAAATGAAAATGAAAATAAATTTATTATTATTATTATTATTAAAATTTAATATTCTAGGCTCACATGGAGCTGGAGAACGACATGAAACTGAAACACCGTTTTTCGCTTGGGGCGCCGGCATTAAATCATGGAAATCATCTGAATTATACCACACTAAAAAGTTATACTGATATTTTCAATATTTTGTCGATTAAAAAATACAGTCTTCAATTTTCAGGTCATCTTTTTCCCAATTGAGTAATGTGAAAGTACCTATCTATGATATTAATCAAATTGATATTGCTTCACTAATTTCAACTCTGATTGGTATTGCAGTACCAGTTAATAACTACGGTCAGTTTCCTCCGGAATTTCTAAATGTGACAATGGTAAGAAAATTTCATTGATTTTCCTTTTCTCGAGCTATCCGTTTTGATTCAAATATTTTTTTTTTAATTTTTGACGAAAAAACCCAAACAAAAATATTCCTGGCTATTTTAAACTGGACGCCAGCAAAAATATTTGTTTGGGTGTACCCAGGAATAGTACATAATTCTGTAAAGATATAACATTTGCTCTACATTTACATATCTGTTGTGGGATTTTTTTTCCGATCTAAGAAAGTCGTGGATTGTCATTTGGTTTTTTTTCGATATAAAATACAATTTCGTAAAAACACCTTTCCTTATTTATAAATCGAATGAATGACGGCCAACAAAGCAATTAAATAAATAACGTAAAATAATTTAAATTAGAAATGTACATATGCAATTATAGATTTATTAGTTATTTGAATTTCTCGACCTCTAGGATTTTTTAACATTTTTATTTCGACCATTTTCGGCCTATATTTTTGTTTCTATTGAAATCATTTCCATTCAAAATTTCTCATGGCCACAATTGAATAATACAATGAAATTTAATTTAAATGAGAACAATGAGGAACTGGAAAAGTTTTTTGATAGAAAACATCAAGTTTCGATCCTGAGAATATAATGGCAGAATCTCATCAGAGTAACGATGTTTGTCACTTCGTGGACAGATTACAATTGAGTTGTCGTGAACTTAAGGTATTATGCCTACCTGAAAACTTTGGCAAATTTGATTTTTTTTTTTTGCATATTCTTAATATACAACTTTCCACTTTAATTTCTGAAAATATAAAGTTGGTGTGAAGAAAATTGCGTAATTTATGAGAGTTTAATGCTATGTGTGCAACTGGATTTGGATCAGGTACGATTTCCTGTTATAGATTAAGCACTCAGATATCCTAAGTCTAACAAAGAAAACAACATAACAAAAGCTATAATTGCCAATCTGGCAATCATTGGAGACCCGTATGGTGATATTCGTATCAAAATTCGAACAGTTATACCTAAATTTCACTTTGAAGTCAAACTTTCCAATAAGATTTTTTAAAATTTATTCCAATCGGATTTTGATGTATGGGAGTTTTATGTAGAATCATATCCTAAATAACTTTTGTTCTTGGAGTTTTTTAAGATGCACCGTTTTTGAGATATTGTTAAGATGCACTGTTTTTGAGATATTCGCAAAAAACGATTTCGTTCGTATGGGGGGTACCCCCCTAATGGTCCATTTTTGCCCATTAATGAACTTAGCCTCGCATTTTACGAAAAACGGATCTGTGCAAACTTTCAAGTCTCTAGCTCAATCCGTGCGCCCGCAATCCGCGCCACAGACAGACAGACAGACGGACGGACGGACAGACGGACGGACATGCAGAAATTAAATATTTTTATCATTCTAAACACACTGGTGTAATTCATTTTTTTGTGCGATGACGGGACCTTGGCGTTACAAACGGTAAGGCAAAGTTAATATACCCTTTGGTTTCACCATACGGGTATAAAAAACTGTTTTTTAAAAGTAATTCCATAACCAAATAAAATCGCTTCTATCATTGAAAACGAAAACATGAAACGAAACAATATTCAAACATTTACCGTAGTTTCGTACTGTTTGTTTGATTGTTTATGTCTTTTGTTCTTTTTGATCAAGCCAAAGTCGTCTGCGTCTCATTTATTTGATTATGCATAACGAACACCAGCATTTTATAAGCCACAAAGGTGACTAAAAGATAAAGTGGGAGAGATAGAATATAACTTCCATGACGGAAATGTAAGAACTTTTTATCGTAAAACTAGAAAATGTCGTTCCAACCACGAGCATGGCAACATACTAACACAAGACGACAGAGTATTAAATTGATGGAAAGAAAATTTTGAAGAGCTATTAAATGTGCAACACAACATTATTGTTAAAAATTATTGGGAAATTCAAACTGCTGAAAATAATGTATAAATTACACTTGGACTCGAAGAAACAAGCAAGTTATAAAGCCGATAAAAAACGGAATAGCCACAAGAGAAGATAAGATAACGACAGAGTTTAATAAAATATGGCAGTGATAAATTGCTTTATAAGCTACATAAATTAATATGCAGCATATGGAAAAAGGAGCAACTTTCCAGAAAAATGAAAAACTGGAATCATACATCCCATCCATAAGAAAGGAAACCAAAATAAAGGTCTTAATTATAGAGGCATAACGTTGCTAACCGTTTATGCCTCCGTAATTATTTTTCATACTCAGGGCAATACATACTTGCCTTGCGTTTCTTAAGCATGCTACAGACAGAGCTACATGTCCGTAGACATGTCCGTGAAAGCGTCTGTAGGCTGGTAGACAGACGGTTGAGCTACATGTCGACAAAATCAAAATATTTTGAATTTCTGGGGGCGTGGCTTCAAGTTTGGCTACATGTCTTAACGTCTGTACGTCGGTTTGCTAACTTGATTGCTAACATCATTGTGAAAACGGAGCCGCAGTGTTCACATCTAAATAAATTGAGAGTCGTTGAAGGAAAACAATTGTTTTATGATGGCTTCTATAGCGAATAATGAATTTTGGCGAGATTTTTTCGAACTCTATCGAAGTCTACCGGTGTTGTGGCAAATAAAATCTGAAAATTTTAAAAACAAAAGTTTAAAAAATAAGGTTTGGGATAATTTATTAACAAAGTTTAAGCAAGTGGAACCCAATTGCAGCATAGAAACACATCAACAGAGTGGGAAAGTACTCTGTTGTTCATCAACAGAGGACTTTGTCGCACTAGTGATTTTTCTAAAATGATGTCCATACTACATGTCTATCGACATGTAGACAGTCTGTTGGTTTTAGCTTTAAGACATGTCGATAGACATGTATCCAGTCTGTAGGGGCTTTTAAGCAGGACAAAATCACCTGCTAACACGAGATTGGCAACGGAAATGTAAAATCGAAAGCGAAATTTTTGAATTTTTATAGACATTTTATGGCAATGACATACCGTTACACATTCAAATATTTCCGGAAAATTTTTCTTTTAGCAATTTGAGAATTTCTTCTAACAGTAGACGGAGGAAGTGAAACGCGGCGAAAGAGACAAGAGTGTCAACTGGCTGTGTAGGAGTAAATGAGATAGAATATTGGTCCTTCCTATTCACGCACTTCGTTATATCCGAACAAAACTTTGGAAGAACGTTTTTATAGAATATCAAAGACGAAACTTCTAAGCGAAAGTAGGTGAATCGCTTTTTCTGTCTAATCAGCCGGAGAGTGAGAATTTCAGGCGCAGGTGAAGAATCTCTCGTAAATTAAATCGAATGCCTGTGTTTTCTGGGTGGGATTGAAACGACTCAGAGTCTTCATAATTTGCGGGAATGTGTTGATGTAAGTAAAATGAGAAAGTTGCATCCGTTTTATAGCAGTATTGCCAGCAAACAATTTTAAAAATATGGATAATTGTGCAATTTTAGAGGAAAATCCAAGGTGTTTTTCTGGGCCGTTGTTTGGTTTGAATTCATCAAATTTGCAGGCGCCGAATTTCGACTGCATACAGCGCCAAAAGCAAGAAAATTCACTGGATTTTTATCCGTGACTGCTGCAAAACGAAGAAGAAGAAGGCACATTTCAACTCTGACAGCTGGTGAAATATTTTTTTAATTCTATTTTTCTTGCGTGTAAATTAATATAAACTGGCCTGGATATGTTGCCATTAGTTAAAATAAAATTTTGAGAAATTCAACTCAGCCTGACTTGAAAATTAGGTGCTGGTAAATACACACAGTAATCCCTCGAACTGCGCGGTTCCGGACTGCGCGGTTTCGCAACTGCGCGGTTAAGTTTTTAATACCAAAATTTCGAACTGCGCGATAAAAATTTCGCAGCTGCGCGGTTTTTTTATAATTTCCATATAAAAAACATGTTCTAAACATATATTTTTGTGAATCCCCGACAAGAAGGAATCAGCTGGTAATTTGGTATCTTCGTACATATTTGGTAATTTCGTGCTTATATTAGTGTTTATATTTAGTGGAAATTGTGACATTAGGTAAGACAATTGGTGGGGACGAATTTGAAGACTTAGAGTCAGAAGATATCATGGAAGTCCTTGCAAGCAATGAAGAAAATATGACTGCTGACGATATTTTGACATAGTTCGGCGATAATTATATGGACGAAAATGATTAAAGTGAAGTTATAGAGATTATAAGAAAGAAAAACCTTACGCACGAAAAACTGACAAATTTTTTAATGCTTGGTAGTCAACTTTAATAAGAAGCTCTTAATATGGACCCTGATATGAAGCGTGCCTTAAAATTTCGGTGAAATTTGACAGCCGCTTTAGCCCCATACGCAGAAATGCATAATGAAAAACAAAAATCGGGTAATCAATCACTAATTTTTCAAAGAGATTAGTAATCCATATCATATCTTTGTATTACTTTAAATATGTCGTTAAATAAAAACTTTTTTCTATTTTTTTTTTTTATTTTTCTAATATCTGGGACCTAACCACAAAGTAGGGTTCACAGTGCGCGGTTTTGCAGTGCGCGCTCTTTTTGTGGAACGTATCTACCGCGCAGTTCGAGGGATTACTGTATTTTGACTCCTATACAGCCAGTCGACACTCTTGTGTCTTTCGCCGCTCTTCAGAAAATTCAAAATTTGATTTTTTTTACTTTTTTTTCTTTGGCTAAAACTTGAATAGTAATTTCCATCACTTTTCTCCTGTAAAACAATTTTTTTTTCTTCATTCTAATTGCTCGTCATAGTAAGTACGTTTTACATTTAGACATAGCAGGGCAATGAAAATAGCTCTATTGGGCTGCAAAATAAAATTATTCTTTGCCATGATGACATTAGAGATGACTTTGCCCTTACATTTATGTTGCCATTCTCGTGTTAGCAGGGGTGCGTTCCTTTATTCCCGAGTAAAGTAAAGGTTGGGTTTGCAAAGTTAGAACAGCTGATTGCCAAAGTTGAAATTTTACCGACGTTAACTCTGATTAAAAGAACGCGATTTGGTTAACTTTGACAGCAGTGATGTGCACAACAATACATTTAAAAAAATAGAATTCTTCTGGATGTCGTATTTTTTATTTACAAGGACCACAATAAAATACTCCATTATTCTGCACAAAACTCATTCGAAACTACGAGACGAATTGACAGTTGTAACCGTCTCGGTTAACTTTATCGCGTTCTTTAATTACAATTAAAGTTAACTTTCTTCAACTCAGCTCTCGAGCAGAGTTGAGAAAAGTAACTTTGACAGCTTAACTTTGGCATTTAGGAACGGCAGTAAAGTTTACTGAGCGTTAACCGTAGGCATTTAAGAACGCATTTCTCTTTACCGCGGTTAACCACGGTTAACCACGGTTAATAAAGGAACGCACCCCTGGTGATTTTGTTCTGCTTAAGAAACGCAGGACAAGTAATTTTTGCCCTGCGTATGAAATGCATGGCAAATAAATAATTTCCCAACGTAAACACGTTTCTTATCCCGTTTTGCATTTCAAAAACTATTAATTTTAGAAAAAGCAGGGCAACGGGTATATTATTATTTTTTCATCGAAACCTCTGTTTTTGATTGACATGCAAGGAGCATGGCAAAACTTGCCTATTGTATGAAATAGACGTTTAATCTATGGTGATAAAGTCGTAATCTTGTATTTTTATATTTTGTCCAGATTTTGGTATCGAAACGTTGGGTAGAAAATAAAACAAAAATAAAAACATAAGATAAGCTACAATTGCCATGGGCCAATCGTCAAACACTGTATGAGGGCAGACAACATTTTTATAAAAATAACCATTTGTGTGGGAGAGGTTAAACGAATGATCCGATTGGATTTGGATGGATTAAACGTTTATATAAAATCATATTTTAAACATAACAAAATCTATAATTGCCAATCTGGCAAAATTCGTTTCAAAATTCGAACAGTTGTACCAAAATTCCACTTTGAAGTCACACTTTTCAATAAGATTTTTTAAAATTTATTCCAATCGGATTTGGATGTATGGGAGTTTTATGTAGATTCATATCCTAAATAACTTTTGTTCTTGGTCTTTTTTTGATAAGATGCACCGTTTTGGAGATATTCGCAAAAAACGTTTTCGTTCGTCCATTTTTGCCCATTAACGAACCTAGCCTTGCATTTTACGAAAAACGAATCTGTGTAAAATTTCAAGTCTAGCTCAATCCGTGCGCCCGAAATCTGCGCCACAGACGGACGGACATGCAAAATTCAATTTTTTTTTTATCATTCTAAACACACTGGTGTAATTCATTTTTGTGTGTGATGACGGGATCTTGGCGTTACAAACGGTAAGGCAAATTTAATATACTCTTTCGTTTCACCATAAGGGTATAAAAATGCAAAAAGAGCCGAAATAAAATAGTTTTATTTAAAAACTATATAAATTGCCAAAAAACACGTTCTTTTCAGGCCTTGCAGGTTAAATTAGTTAATCTAAAATGATATTTATTTTTTTACATTAAAGGAATATTTGGCGAAAGCAATAGTCAATAATGCTCTACAAATAATCACTCAATATGAGCACCTGTATTCCGAATTTGAAGAAGGATTATTTTCACAATTTTTAACTACATTTAAGAAGTTAAATCACAATTCAATTGACGCTTTCAAATACTTTGTTCAGGAAAAAATGCAGCAGACTGACTATCAGCAAGTTGTAAGTAAATCAATATTATTTTGTGTTGGCTAGAGTTGGGTTTCTTTGGAAATCTCCTCAAAAATTTTTTTTCAAAGTAGCTTACTATATAGCTTGCACTTTGGCAAATTTTCAGTTTTCAAAAATTCATATGTTTCTAAAAAAATTTTAATTTTCAAATTTTTTTTTGTTTTGGAAACTGTAAATTCGATTTAAACGAATTTTTAATATGTTATAAGGATTATTACTGCCCATAATAGGAAATTTTATTGTGGCTCCCAACTATAAATAATAAGTAAAAAAACATAACAAAAGCTATAATTGCCAATCTGGCAATCATTGGAGACCCGTATGGTGATATTCGTATCAAAATTCGAACAGTTATACCAAAATTCCACTTTGAAGTCAAACTTCCCAATAAGATTTTTTAAAATTTATTCCAATCGGATTTTGATGTATGGGAGTTTTATGTAGAATCATATCCTAAATAACTTTTGTTCTTGGACTTTTTTGATAAGATGCACCGTTTTCGAGATATTCGCAAAAAACGTTTTCGTTCGTATGGGGGGTACCCCCCCTAATGGTCCATTTTTGCCCATTAACGAACTTAGCCTCGCATTTTACGAAAAACGGATCTGCGCAAAATTTCAAGTCTCTAGCTCAATCCGTGCGCCCGCAATCCGCGCCACAGACAGACAGACAGACAGACGGACATGCAGAAATTAACTATTTTTATCATTCTAAACACACTGGTGTAATTCATTTTTGTGTATGATGACGGGATCTTGGCGTTACAAACGGTAAGGCAAAGTTAATATACCCTTTGGTTTCACCATACGGGTATAATTATAAATTTTTTTTTACCATATTACATATTTTATGTAGCCTGAATTTTTTTTGTCAAAAATACCTTCAATCTATATAATATAAAAATGGATGTTTGTCTGTCTGTTTGTTTGAGATTACAAAACTCAAAAACTACTGGACCGATTTTTACGCGGTTTTTATACCCGTATGGTGAAACCAAAGGGTATATTAACTTTGCCTTACCGTTTGTAACGCCAAGATCCCGTATTCGGACAAAAAAAATGAATTACACCAGTGTGTTTAGAATGATAAAAATATTTAATTTTTGCATGTCCGTCCGTCCGTCCGTCCGTCTGTCCGTCCGTCTGTCTGTCTGTCTGTCCGTCCGTCTGTCTGTGGCGCGGATTGCGGGCGCACGGATTGAGCTAGAGACTTGAAATTTTGCGCGGATTCGTTTTTCGTAAAATGCGAGGCTAAGTTCGTTAATGGGCAAAAATGGACCATTAGGGGGGGTACCCCCCATACGAACGAAAACGTTTTTTGCGAATATCTCGAAAACGGTGCATCTTATCAAAAAAGTCCAAGAACAAAAGTTATTTAGGATATGATTCTACATAAAACTCCCATACATCAAAATCCGATTGGAATAAATTTTAAAAAATCTTATTGGAAAGTTTGACTTCAAATTAGAATTTTGGTATAACTGTTCGAATTTTGATACGAATATCACCATACGGGTCTCCAATGATTGCCAGATTGGCAATTATAGCTTTTGTTATGTTTTTTTTGCAAAATGATTTGCGTTGCCAAGAGCAGGTTTTTAGCTATGTTAGATTTTCAAAATTCAAAGCAGAAGGTCCTGTAAGGATAACAAAAATATCCCTTTTTCCATTTTGCCCCGGAAAAATTTGCATTATGGGGTTTTTGGGGTCGCCGATCACGAATCCGGCATTAGATTTTCAAAATTCGAAACGAAAGGTCCTGAAAGAATAACGCAAATATCCTTTTTCCCATTTTTCCCCGAAAAAATTGGCATTATAGGGTTATTGAGGTCGCTGATCACGGCTCTGCTGTTGGAATTTTAAAATTCGAAACGAAAGGTTCTGCAAGGATAACTCAAATATCGTTTTTCCCGTTTTTCCCGGGAAAATCCGCATAAGGGGGTTTCCAGGGTCGCTGATCGCGAATCCGGTGTTAGATTTTTAAAATTCTAAATGGAAGGTCCTGAAAGGATAACGCAAATATCCTTTTTCTAATTTTGTCTCCGAAAAACTGGCTTTAGGGTGTTTCCGTGGTCTCTGATCACGAGTTGGTTGTGGGAATTTGAAAATTCTAAACGGAAGGTCCTGTAAGAATAACATTTTTTCCCAAAACTTTATAAGTTATGGTTTTTTGGCATTCTAAAATTCATACAAAAAACTTTTAGCTGCCAACGAAGGGTCTGCTAGTATAACATAAAAAATTCCAATTTTTTTTAGGGGTATAACTTTTAAAAACAAAAATAATAACGGCCCCAAGATGTGGTTTAAGAATTGACCCACATAACAAAGCTAACTAAGTAATTATTTAATGATACATTTGCCATCTATTATTTTTTATTTCTGATGGTAAAGTTTCCGTGGTTAAAAGTTTGTAAAATTGCAATGAAACATTTTCGAAGTGTGATACTTAAATGTTGGCCGCAAATTCTGGCTGGTTACGCAAAAAATTTCCATTTAAGCCATATGTGTGTTCCGATATATTAGATTTCCCTTAACTAATGGAAACTGATCTAAAAATATTTTTCGCGGGAACTTATCAATATGGTCAAGCCATTTAGATATGATATGTTCCATGAGGATGGTACAATTAATATGCAGTTTGTTAATTGCAGACCTATTATACTAGAAATTTAAGTAAATTCAAGGCATATTACACTAGTTAGAATTAGCGCGATATTACACATGGCAACTTTCGGGCTTACTTAAGCCGATTTTTGGGAGAAACGACTGAGGAGGGAAAAGTTGCCACTAGAAATCATGGCTTATCGAGAATCTGCATACATGCAAACCGTGTGAACCGGTTTGTGAAAAATAGTAGGCAGAAATCATTTTCGTTCTGACCGTCAGCAGGTAAAGATCTTGGGAAGTATATGAGCAGCAGCAATTTCAATGGTTTGAGTTCACACACACCCATGTAAACTTGTGTAGCATATGCAAACAGGATTGGCTTATTTAAGCCACAAATGTAAGCACATTGGCTTATTAAGCCCAAAAGTTGCCGGCTTAAATAAGCCAAGTGTAATATCGGACTTAGTGACTTTTCGCTTTACACGCACAATTGAATTACCGCGAACACGAGGCGAAGACTTCAACTGATTACTGCCGGCAGGGCCGTATCGAAGGCTCTGGATTGGGGGGGGAGACATCTCAATTTTCCCAACTCGAACATCTGATTTTTCCTAACTAGGATGTACCTAATAAAAATTCCTTTTCCTTGCCCAGAATCTCTGACCAGAAATTATAATAAAGAATAATGGTTATGTTAACATATTGTAATTTTTTTTTATTTTTCACATACAATTAAATAAAGGGTAAACACTAATAATCTTATGCGACCCTTGAGAGAAAAGATAACCGTTGAAGATGACTTCAACTAGAGTCTGTACATATCTAATTTATAGTACATGGATTCGTCTTTCCTTTAACTTTGCCCATGCCGAAACAAATTTCGTAAGGTCAATTGTATCAGTTAGGTCTTTTTCGCTGTGTAGTATCATTAAAGAACTCAGTCTTTCGTCTCCCATAGTCACCCTTAGAACGTTTTTCACCAGTTTTAGCTGGCTGAATTTGCGCTCATTCGCAGGGTTTAAATTGCTTTGCTTAATTCTCGTGCTGATGCTGATGCTTTGCTGTGCTGAGTAAAATGTAAATTGCTTTGCTTAAAGCAAAGCACTTCAGGAGCATTAAGCACCAGCAAAGCAAAAACATGCTTCGTCGAAGCAATCAAGTGGGAAATGCTGTGCTGAAATTTGCTTAAGCAAAATTTAAGCAGTGGTGAAATTTGCTTAGAAATGCTGTGCTTAAGCAGTGCTGGAATTTGCTTAAGCAATGCTGATTTGCTTTCCTTTGTGTTTCTTATACAGGAAAATCGATTTCTTGTTTTGGAAAATAGTACGGAGCAAAATAAAATTAGGGAGGAAATTCCTGAACAGCACATGACTTTCTTATACAACAAAAAAAAAATTTTTTCAGGAAAATACCCTAGAGCAAAATAAAATTAGGGAGAAAATTTCTGAACAGCACACGACTTTCTTATACCACAAAAAATCGATTCTTAAATATAAAAATACAATCCAGATCTTTTAGAAGACATATTACTTGTTAAACTAAATTAAAAAAAAATAGGACAATCGATAGAAACGATGCTACTTTTTGAACAAAGTGGAGTTGACGAAGATATTAATAATATTGATTTTAATAATTATAGTTCAAATTAACTCTAAATCCAAAGAATTAGTTCATCTATGTCCCATTCATACAAATAAAAAACCCGAGTCTTTAAAATAGTGTATTTTTATATTTAAGAATCGATTTTTTGTGGTATAAGAAAGTCGTGTGCTGTTCAGACATTTCCTCCCTAACTTTATTTTGCTCTAGGGTATTTTCCTAAAAAAAAATTTTTTTTGTTGTATAAGAAAGTCATGTGCTGTTCAGAAATCTTCTCCCTAATTTTATTTTGCTCTGTACTATTTTCCAAAAAAAATTGATTTTGCTCTAAAAAAAAGTCAAACGAAAAGAAATCAAAATTGCTTAAGCATTGCTTAAGCAAATTTCAGCACTGCTTAAGCACAGCAGAACGAAGTACAAAAAGCAAAGCAAAGCAATAAAAAATTTCGATTCTCAGCACAGCACTGAAAATAAGCACAGCATTTTTTAAGCACAGCATTTCTCCGTCACAGCAAAGCAAAGCAAATTTTAGCTTGCTGTTTGCTGATTTGCTTTGCTTTTTCAATCCCTGCTCATTCGTAGCTATTCATTTGTTTAAAAAATCCGAACACCGATGGTAAAACAATTACACATATACGGCCCTATTCCAGGATCCGTCGTAGCTACGATTTTCGGAGAATTCGTGAAGATGGTATTCCACGATCCGAAGGAATTAAATTAATTTCGAAAACATTACGAATCGGAATATCTGGTATCATAGAATCCGACGCAATCGATCTTTTGACAGCTAAACCTACGAAAAATTTTTGCTTCGTAACTTCATTTTCTTATGATTTTAGCTCAATATATGGCCTGAATTGTACAACAAACAGCAATTTTAACATTTTTATTTGTTTATTTAGTATTAGTGTAACTTTTAACACATTAAGAGGAAATATTTTAGAAAAAAGAGCAATGTGAGTATTCCTAAGTATCCGTTATTTGTTGTCGTTTTCATTCCACTATTAAAGTCCTTCACTTCGATAAATCTTCTTCCAGACACAAAGTTGCAAACGCTGCAGAATCCATTATTAATAACAATTTTCGTTTTAAGTCAAGAAAGTTACATTTTTCACGAAACTATTCCATGTCAGAAATCTATTCCTTATGAGTTTTGCATAGGGACCTTTTTACAAAGACATTTATTTTTCGAAATTAGATTTTAATCAGGCACCACTAAGTTCAATTCCGTTCGGATCGTGGAATACTGATTTCTTCGTATTCGTAACGTAGTTAGTTCTTCGTAATAAAGCTACGACGGATTCTGGAATCGGGCCGATATTTTCAAAACTCACCGTTTCAGCACGAATATACTAGATCGCTCGATTTGCTGTCTCAAATGGTCCCATTTCAATACAGTTCAATGGATCAAAACGAGTTAAGTAAGAGCGAGATAACCGTATGAAAATAAATATAGTCATCTCGTTTAAACCGTGAGCTATCAAAGGAAAATAGACTTTAGGAATGGTGTTGGCGCCTAAAGTTAGTCTCAAACTTGTGAAATTTGATTTTCGCGGCAGACGAAATTTGAATTTCGCGAGATTATACAGTTCAGTGGATGCGTTTAACTATGATAAAGAGGGACAATTTTTCAGCAGAGCTTTGTATGGTGACAGTTGTTCTATGTTATATAGTTCTGTGCCATAAACTGATGAGAACATTATACTCCTCCCACGGTCGAGTGTCTACTCTTTCAAAGCCTTTTATTCATTCTCTCCCAACTCGCTGTGACGCTGTTGCCAAAGCAGAATGGTATGTGTAAAAAAGAAACAAGTCATAAAACAGGCGTATGTTCACTAATAGAAAATATGAGGTAGAAAAAGACAAGTTGGGATTTTGGAAAATCAACTAAAGAGATTTCCCAACTTGGGAAATCTCACATCTTTAACACTAGATTGTTGAAGCAAGTCATCTTGACTGCTTGACTTCCTTGGGCAATCTAGTGTTAAGAAGTGAGATTTCCCAACTTCTAAAGGTCAAATTCCCAACTGAAGACTTATTGGGGGGGGAGCCTCCCCCCCCATCCCCCCCCCAGTCGGTACGGCCCTGACTGCCGGAACAATGATATAAACGAAAAACGGTACGAGCGCATAAAACCCCGAATCACACAATGCAATCAATTACCACAGCTTCGAACAATCCGGCTCGAAGGACCAGTAATGTAAAAAGTAATAACCACGTTTTTAAAATAAACTACAATTTTAAGTTATTTTATCGATTTTACTTTATTTTTATAGATATCGGTTTTATATAGAGATGTTTTCTGAGTGTTGTTGCAAATATTTTTATCGAGTAAAAAGATGGAAAAGAACTTTGAAAACGCATTCGAAACGGAAAAATTAATAATCTTCAAATTTTCTGCGATTTTTAGGTTATGAGAACACTGCTCCAATTGTGGGACCAGCTTAATTTTTCCGTTTGTGTTTTTCGGGCGATAGTCGAGTTAGAACTGGACTTTAACAAGGAATATTGAATACAAAATAGAATTCGATAACAAACGGTATCAGGGATTTACAAAGTTGAATAGATTTCGAATACTTAGTATGAAAAATTATCATTATTGTCTTTTTACTGAACAGAAACTGTGGACAATGAAATCACAGGAACAGCATTCTTCTTAAGACGGTTAGGAGGACAAAACATTATTTTGTCAAAATGAAGTTCGCAGACTCGATTAATTCCCATATATTTACTTTCTAAAAGATCTTGGCGATTGATGGAATTCAGCCAAATTTCTTTTCTAAGATTAATACAACATAGTGAAAGCATGCATATATAAGCTTGCATACCCGCCATTGTCGGGTAAAAGTTTTTTGCAAAAATTTTCTTTCTTGTTATGCCTTCAGGACCTCCCGTTCCGAATTTTAAAGTTCTAACACCAGATTCGTGATCAGCGGCTCCGAAACCCCCTTATTACCAGTTTTTTTCGAGGAAAAATTGTAAAAAGGATATTTGGGTTATCCTTACAGGACCTTCCGTGTCTGATTTTGAAAATCTAACACCGGATTCGTGTTCAGTGACCCCAAAAACCCCCTAGTGCGCTTTTTTCCCGGAAAAAATGGGAAAAGGATATTTGCGTTATCCTTACAGGACCATTTCCAATTTCGAAAATCTAACACCGGATTCGTGATCAGCGAACCCGGAAAACCCTTAATGCCATTTTCCGTTGATGAGTCATTCAGTCAGTCAGTCAATCAGGTTAAACGATTTTATATATATAGATGTAAAAATTTAAAATAAAAGGGAAATGAAAAAAAATCCAACAATTATTTTATCTCTGCTGTATCAATTTTAAAATTCCGCGCCTCGAAAAAACAATAAAAAAATCGCACAATGGCAATACACAAATCTAAAGGAGGGAATATACGCTCACGCATGCCCTACAACATTTCATGTTGTCATGCCAATTTGAGCGTGTGTAGTGCTGACGGACAACAAAAGTGTTGGCGATCATGATCGCGAAATATCAAACTATATTTGATTTTTGTGGGCGTGACTTAGGTTGGCCAACATGATCGCAGGTGTATTGCTGTGATGTAGGGCATTCGTTCATTCTTGTGAAATCTTTGAACGAGTAACATCTGTTGAAGTGAAAAAGTGAATTCAAGAAAACAATTAGAAGGGCAATAAAATAATAAAAATGGCTTCTTTGAAAGACAAAACATTTTGGGAAGAATTTTTCGAAATGCTTCATCCTCATTTTGCAAATTCAAAATTCTCTATTACGATCTTATGGTGGATCTCCATTACTGAAGCATTCGACGTGTGCAAAAAATTGCATATAAATAGAAAGAGACAAATCTCTGTAATTGTCAGTGGGAAAGACAGAAGACGAACGCGATGTTTTTATAGGTAGTTTTATAGGATATACGTCATAGGAATTTGAACCTTATTCCATGACCACAACACTCAACTTTCAAACATTAGCTAGACTTCAAAAAAATCTCCCAACCGTGTGACAGTTGACATTGTCTTTAAATATTGTAATAAAACGGATTCGAATAGCAAAAAATTACTAATCGATATAATTTTCGATGAAGATAGCACAAGTGACAGTGACAATGAAGACCGTGTCGTAAAAAAAGAGAAAGTTCTGGGTTCATGAATATTACAAGGATCGGGACGTAAATGGGGCATTTGTGGGCGTTTTTGGAGCATTACGTTGTATACGCGATCCGAGTTTCTTCTGCAAATATTTGCGAATGACGGTCACACAATTTGAAGAGCTTCTCCAAATGGTTGGGCCATTAATTGAGAAGCAAGTAGTGATTCGCGAACCACTATGCGTAATTTTACAGCAGTCAAACAAGAAATGTCAAAATAGAACTTAAATGTATTGGACCTCACTATTTGTTTACGGAGAATGTGTGAGTTTAATTTTATAGTTGCACACGATCTTTATAGGAAAAGTTAAAGTCGTTCAACTTCATCTACAAACGCGACATCTGGCGACGTGTGCATCCTATAAAAAAAACTACAAATGCGACATCTGGCGACGTATTGCATTTTTTTTTGCACACGTTGTTCTCTCTCTTTTTTACGAAGGCCTTTTTACGTAAGTGTGTCTATATTTTTGCACACGTCGAATGCTTCAGTAATGGAGATCCACCATTATCTCCTTGAAAAGTTGGTAACGACCTTTGAATATGTACAAATATAGAAGAATAATCTATTAGTTGTCACCTTGGGCCGATGGTGGCGAAAATGTCTGCGGTTCAAGTATTAAATAAAAATCCCCCAAACTTAAAGCTTAGGTATGTGTATTAACTAAAATACCCTAAAACTTTAAGCACAATGGGAAATTTGTAATCGCAATGATCGCGGTTTATCATTGTGTGCTGTACGTGTTCAGTTCATTCCTCGTATGACACCATAAGAATCAACGCAAACCGCTTTGCTTCTTAAATGTGTGCGTGCTTTTTGGTCTGGGATATTTGTGGGGAAATTCTCAATTTGAATCTAAACTAAAAGCTACAATATTACATAAAAATGGTCACTATCGCCACCATCGGCCCAAGGTGAAAACTAATAGATTATTCTTCTATATTTGTACATATTCAAAGTAACGACTGAAGACTGACAACATGATCGATACGTGTAACAAAGTTCGAGTTTGGTATGAATAAAAGTTAACTCTACTCCATGGAGTACACTCTTGCGATGTTTTGTGTTTTCTGAGTGCACTCATTGCAGTTTGACGTTTTTTGATTTATTTCGAATCGATTCAAAAAATTAAAAATGTTTTCGTTCGTCAACGATTTAGTTTTCGAGTCGCCTGATTCAGAATCACATGAAAATTATGAAATTCAAAGAAAAAGGAAAGTATATAGGGCAAGAAATTTGGATGTTGAAGAAAATTTTCGAGAATTATACAGATTCGATGTGGATAATTTCAATCGCATTGTTGAAATTTCAAAAACTTTTTCACGCTCCAAACAAACGTAAACAAAAGATAATTGTCCAATGTTTCCTTGATAAATCGCAAAAAAAAATTGAAAAAATATGCTGAGTGTGCCCAACAGCACACTCAAATCAGACTGGACTTTACTTAGCTTTACTCAAGCAAAAACAGTTTTTATTCATACCAAATTTGTGCATATCACACTCCACTCACCAATTCGATGTTTTTTTTGAGGGAACTGAGTAAAGTACAGCTGAGTGGAAATTTTTTATTCATACCAAACTGAGTACACTCGCAAAAAACTGAGTGCACTCGAGTAGAGTGTTTATTATTCATACGGACCATTATTTAGTTTTAAGCATAATTTTCCTCAAGTGTAACACTTTCCTTTTTAAATCATTTAATTAAATAACAAAAATATGTAATGTTTAAGTGCCTGTTTACATGAGTTATTTTTAGTTGCTCAGTTGCGCGTTTAAAAAATCGCTCAATCGGTATGCCCGCGGCCGCTTATGGCAGTGTTTTCATAAGCGATTCAGTCACAGCGACAAAAAATCGCTAGTGACAGTCGCAGATCAGTCGCGGCCGGCATAGCTTTGTCACGCAATTTTTCCTTGATGTATACATGAGTGAGTGTATATACAGAGCACCAGTGGCGGCTCGTGTTTATTTGAAATGAGGAGGCAAAGTTTTTTTTAGTTCTATAAAATTTTTTATTATGTAGGAAGACGTATTCGGAATTATGTAGGAAGACCTATTCTTCTGGAGGGGAAAAGTGAAACAGAGATTGGTGTTCGTATTCTATATGTGGCTATGCTTGTTCTTAGCAAAAGCTGTATGAAAGTAATTGTACGAATCGGAGGCTAGCCTCTATGAAGAGAATTTGTAGTTTATGTTTTAGAGAATTCGACATTAGAGAATAGGATTTTCTTTTAAATTATCATTTTCTGAACAAACAGATTTTTATTCAGTCCATTATGGTATAAAAAATTAAAGCCATACGTTATAAAAACATTTTTATAAAATGTTATGAGGAGGCAATGCCTCCGTTGCCTCCCCTATAAAGCCGCAACTGCAGAGCACAAATACACGTATTTGAAAGTGACATTTTGAAGTACGCAATCCTGGAATGCAAAAGTAAGTCAAATTATGCAAAAATCGAAATTCTCTATCTCAACTTCTTCTTGTAGTAGAAGTGCTAAAGCGACGCGTTTCTCGAAATCCATTTTGATTGAAATTACTCAGCTGTCAAATCGCTTACGACAGCGATTTTTTAATCGCTCATGTAAACAGCATAGCGACTTTTTAAAAAATCGCTAATATAAACAGGCACTAACAAGAATTATAGACATTAATTATATTGATAACATGTCAAAATTTCGTAAAAATCTTTTTCGAAAAGTATCAATTTTTCAAAACTGAAAATTTACCAAAGTGCAATATTAAGCTTCTTTCATTTAAAAAAAATCAGCCAAATTGGAGCTAAGGGAGATTTCCCATAGAAACCCGGCTATAGGCTTTATAGATCCTTATTTTTTAGATTGATGCAGCAAAGAAAATAATTTCCTCCGGTTTAGAAGGAATTGAATTCTATCAAATGTACTATAAGCATATATTACAGTTCAATACTATCATATGTTTTGTTGGATGGATTGCGTATTTAATTAAACTTTTATTGAACAAGGATTTTATTGACGTAAAACAACAAAGAAGACTTTTTTTTGTGATGTCATCACTTGTGGGAATCGTAATGAGTTTGTCATATTGTAATGAAGAAAAAATTTAAACTCATCATTTTTATTAATATGATACATTTTCAGTGCAGCGAATACCATTTATTGTGGCCTTTTATCTAATATCCCCTTTGTGTTTTTGGATTTTACCCTTAACAAAACAATCGATATCATTCAATTTCATGGGAATAATTAAGAATTTGAAATACATTACAGTACTCGTAATTGGAATTGAAGGACTAGTATGTTGGAAATTTTCTTTTTCGTTAATAAGAGGGCAATTTACTCTTTATCGTAGATAGTAAAATCGTAGATTGTAATGTAAATCTACGATGGAAAAGTACAACAAAGCGTGAGCAGCGCTTTACTAGAGGTTGTGGGTTTTGTCGTAAATTTTTGACTCTTTTATTTATTTTCTTTACCTAAATCGTTTAAAGCATTTTTTAACTCTTAATTTATACTAAATCATATAAATACTTTAATTTACTTACTTTTCCAATGTCCATTTTAGAGTTGGAACCAAGTTGACATGTGACAAAACATGTCTTAACCTCACTTTATTAGAAGTACGACAAAAACTACGATTTTACCATACCTTCGGGTGTGGTAGATTGTAGTTTTCGTCGTAAAAAATTTATATGGAGAACTGTCAAAAAACTACGATTTTATTTACGATTCTACGAGTTTACAATCAACTACGATAAAGAGTGAATAGCCCTAATATTTGTATATTTTAGGTCGTATCTTTCTTCTATAGGCGTGTTATTGTTTTAAGTTTAGCTATGCACGGATTTTTCGCGTGGATTTCTTTAAAAGGTAAACATTGATTTTTAAGTGAAAAAAAAATTCTACTTTCTAAATATTGTACTATTTTTCTACCAACAGAATTTTTAATTTTTTTCGCTCTAATAATTTATTATGCTATCCACGAGTTTGGAAAGAAAAAAAATTAAATACATAATATTTCAACCCATTTTCGTATTTGTATAAGGTAAGGTACGGATAGATGCCCCGAAGCGTGAATCTGCCAAACCGAACAATAGAAACATAACCAAAGCTAAAATTGCCAATCTAACAATTATTGAAAACCCGTATGGTGATATGACATTGTTCGAAGTTTAAGTGAACGGGGATCAAAATTCCACTTTAAAGTCAAACTTTTCAATAAGATTTTTTTAAATTTATTCCAATCGGATTTTGATGTATGAGAGTATTATGTAGAATCATACCCTAAATAACTTTTGTTCTTGCACCGTTTTTGAGATATTCGCAAAAAACGTTTTCGTTCGTCCATTTTTGACCATTAACGAACTTAGCCTTGCATTTTACGAAAAACGAATCTGTGCAAAATTTAAAGTCTCTAGCTCAATCCATGCGCCCGCAATCCGGACAGACAAACGAACGGATGGCCATGCAAAATTAATTTTTTTTTCATTCTTAACACACTGGTGTAATTAATTTTTGTGTGTGATGACGGGACGGAATAAATGGTAAGGCAAAGTTAATATATCCTTTAGTTTCACCATACGGGTATAAAAATATACAGTAATCCCTTCCTCTGCACGGTAGATACATACGTTCTACAAATACGAAATCGCGCTCTACTAACCCTACTTTGTATAAAATTTTGGAGTTCCAAATATTAGAAAAATTGCAAAAAATAGAGAAAAAAGTCTATATTTAAATTAATATAGACATATAAATTGAACATAAAAATTATAAAAAAACATTAACAAAAACATAAAAATTTTGTTTTCGTTCTGTACAGGGTGCGTACGGTATTTGAGGACCCTCATATATGTGGCTGTAATTTCAGTAGAACGATTTTTTTTGTTTTTTTCTTTTCAAATCATTGATGGATAACTATAAAGTAACGAAAGAAATGATATATGCACGAAACACACCGATTTAGAAATCTCCGATTTTCTCAATTGCGCCCTATCGTTCGCTCATAAGGTTCGTCGTGAATTGGAAGCATCAGCTGGCGATGTAGAAATTGTGGCAAAATGCAAAAAACATTAGGAACGTTCGAAAACTACTAAAAATACACAATTAAAAATACAAGAAGTGCAAGAGATCGTTGACGAAAATCCTTCAAAGTACATGAGGGCCATAATGTTTCTGAGGGCCTAATCCGTCGAGGTGTCCACGAAAAACTCCGCTATACGTCCTACGTTATGCGCAGAGGATAGTTTATGTCGGCACAAACTCGGGAGCGGAGACTTATTCGGAGAAAACGTCTTTTGAATAAGCTTAAACACCCTAAAGTTCCTGGTATGTTGTGGTTTTTTTTCACATTACCCCAAACTTATGGCCAATAGATTATTACGTATGGGACAAAGTTGAGCGGGATACCAATGAACATCCCCATAACACCATTTCATCGCTTAAGGATGCTATAACAACCACAATGAACCAAATGAACGAAGAGAATTTCATTCGGCCATGCAGTTGTTTCCGACCCCGAATTGAGTCCGTTATTGCCGCTAAAGGGGATTTTATTGAGTAATTGTATAGTCTACGCGTCGATTGACTTTGTGTATAAATTTCATGCAATTACAAAAAGTTTTGCAAAAAATATGAACAAATTAGTTTCAATGTCAATTTGTCCTCAAATACCGTACGCACCCTGTATATATCCGGACGTGGCATCTATCTGCACCAAAATACCGATCCTTTTTACTATCCCCTCCCACCTGTTTTTTCCCTATTCACCGCAAGGTACTGAAATTTGACAGAGATATAAAAACTATTCTACAGATTACATTGGTATTTTTAAAATTAACCAATTTAAAAATAAATAATTTTTACAGAGAATTATGAGAATAAAAAGCTAAAAAACCATTTATTAGCTTATTTTTTGACGTTTTTCTTACTGTTTGTGTTTCCATTTCTGCCACATGCTAATGGACAAAAACAAGATTATTTATTGTAAGTAGGTGTAAATAGTTTAATTATTGTTCATTTTATTTTACATGTTGTAGGTTTTTCCGTCTGTTTCTAATGTTTATTGAGAACTTGTCTTTAAAACTTGATAAACACCATTATATTTTTACTGGATTTAGTGCAGTTAATTTTCTTCTGTGCATTTACTTCTACAATAGTCGGACTGGTATACCAACTATAAATTTAATGCTTTCTTGGATAATAGGAGGTATATATATATTTTTGCTATTCTGATTCAAATAATATTTTAATAATACTATGTTTAGGATTTTGTTTAGTTTTATCAATTTGTTCTGCAACAAGTGGACTAAAGCGACTCGACAGGATTTTTCAACTCTTACAAATACTTTATTTATATCTATCGTTAAGTTATGAACCTTTTTTCTTAATGGTTTTCGGATGGCATCTACGAAGCATGGTAAAGATTAAAGAATTGATACAATCCAAAGAGGCAAGAAATTAAAATCGCACCAGAAACAACCCAATTTTAAATGAAAAATAACTATTTTCAGATCCTTGGCAGTAAGAATTTGATGCTGGAGACTGAGTATTGGAAACTTTCGAAGTTATCTTTCGCATTTGTATCCTTTTAAATTACTTTTTTTTTCTGCCAAATTCAACGATATCGTCTTAGAATTTCTCTAACCATTGCATTGAAACTATTTTTAGAGAGCATTAAAAGTGGAGTGACTCTGCGTAAGATACATCACGCTTCGTTATGCCATGTGTGATGGCGGTATTTAATTTCGTACAAAAAATCGCAAATAAGCATAACTAGCAGTGGGGATTGAAAATCGTTAAAATTAACGTGCAATATTTCTGTGCTTTTATGACAAAGTCACTTAAGTCGAAAATCGACATTTTTCAGGAGAGCGTTTTTAAGAGTAAAATAAAATTCTGAAAAAAACTATAAGTATTTAACACATGTGAAGTATACCATTCGATAGCCAAATGGGAGCTTCATATTTCATCCATAGTATTTGCATATCTTGTTTTAAAAATACTATTAAAAATATAAAATAAGTTCTTTTGACTTATTAAGAAATACGATTAATTCAAATCCACGAAAAACGTATGTAGCATAAAGGCTTTTACCAAAAAAAAAATGAAATACCAAAACGCTGTATAATGTCGACTTAAGTTGTTTTGCGAAAAAGATTTTATGTTTTAATAACCTTTCGAAATCATCATATGTAAACTTAGGAGTAGGCGTGTAAGAATTCTTAATTTGGTAAAAACCATAATTTCGACTTAAGAGGTTTTGTCAAAACGAAAAATTACAGTTAGACGGTTTTTTTTGCGGGAAATTTTTGACATAAGTTTTTTATCAGAATTATTTTTAGAAGATAACTATGTACAAAATAACTAATATATACCTAAGATATTTTTCGAAAGCCATTGTGTACCAAAACTCTGCTTAACCCGTTCGGTACATGTTTTTTTCTATGGGGGTTAAAAATACTCTATATACAAATTAATGATGTTTAAGCTATTAGCATTCATTTAAAACAAAAAACAAATTTAAAAAAAAAAATTAAAATTTTTAATTTTTTTCAAATACGTCCACTGTGGTCCAGCTTTTTACTCAAAAAATCAAAATTGGGTCCCAAATGCACTTAATGGTGCACTGAATGAGAATAGAGTGTTGAAAATAAATAAGTAATAACATAAGTAAATTCAGATTTTTAACTGCGTTGCCATATGGCATCAAAATACCGAACGGGTTAAGTTATTTAGGCGGTTTAATATCTCTGTATTTATTAGTCGTAGAAACATACCGAAAATACCAAAATAAAGTTTTAACACGATTCACGAAAGAGCATTTCGTGATTCTTGACATAACTCGAAATTTGCTTAAGTCGACTTAAGTGACTTTGTCATAAAAGCACAGATTTTATGTACAGCCCCAAAACCGTTTATGAAGCATTCTTTTTGTCCGACTTCCTACTATGCTAAAAATGTAAAGAGCTTAGTGGGGGTCGTATATTTTTATGCGATTTCCAAAAGAGGAAAGTTTATCTATTCAATGGATGCATTCATCCTGATTTCCATCGTTAAAAATTAACGAACATAATGAATGCAATTGCTGAGAAAAAGGGCCTAGCCGAAATCCAGCGTAAAAATTTTATGCTATTGCAACTAAGCATCATTGTGCTAATTGTCTGAAACTAGATAAATTGTGATTCTACTAAACTTACAACCCAATTTTTTTGTTTTAAATAAAGCCCTATCACATCTAAACTTATATCGGATGTTTTTTTAGACTCTCAGAACTGTGAAATCAGCTGTCAAAAATTTTTTTGCTCGGTAAAGTATGCCATTTCATCATGGAAAGACTTACGATCTAACAACGTTTACTAATCGTACAAACTTATTACAAAAATCATCATTCTGTTCGCGAAACTTATCATAGACATGGACGTCCAAATGAACGTACTATTTATCGTGTTATTGATAAATTAAGACAAGGCATCGTAATATAAGAAATGAAGAAAATATGGCTGCTGTTAAGTGTCGACGAAGATTCGAATTTCTCGATTTGCCATCGTGCTCAGGAACTGGGGCACCGATTACGGAATCCGCCGCGGATTGTATTCAAATCCGATCCATCGCAGTTTGGGCTATTATGAAATGCGAAGACGGAATTCCAATTTTTCCAGTCAAACTCCTAGTTGTCAAAAATTTACAGTCGGCAGAAAGTTCCCATTTGCGTAATTTCAGTCGAACGGACAATAAGAATATCGCAAAAAATTTTAATGAATCGAATTGACAAGAGTTCAGTTCAGCGCCAATGACGCTACAAATTTTTCCTGTATAGAGGGGTGAGGAGAAAGCATCTCCTATCCAAAATGGGTATTTTTAGCCGTCACTCACCCCCCTTGCCCCCTCCAGGGGGTCCCTAAAATTTGTATAAAACTTTTCCTGTGGGGGTGGTAGGGGGTATTGAAGAGTACATTCCAAAAATATATAGCGTTATAGGGTTTCCCTCTCACCCTTCGATTTATACCCCACTGAAAAAAGTGGAATTCATGAAATGAGGGGAAAGACGAATTTTTTTTACCAAAAACTGCGCTAGTACACATAATAAAATGCAAAGAATCATAGAAATATCACAATCCGTTTTCAAACTACATCAAAAAGTGTGAGAACAGTTTTCGCGGGAAAAATAAAAAAAACGAGGCGGCAGGGGTGGGAAAAAAGCTGAGTGTAGCTGAAAAGTTTGTCCGCTCTCACGGACCCCTGGCTCATAAGTAAAATTGGTTTGTAGCTGAAGTTTTTTTCGTCAGAAAAGTGAGGTTATATGTAAATTTTAAAATGAAATTTTGTAATTAAAACAGCATCAGTAGTCATTTCAAACCACTTTTATGAGGTTTCCGACCCGAAATTGTGCTAGTAAAAGTAATTTTGTTGCAAAATTCCACTTTTTTCGATGGGAAATAAATCGAAGGGTGAGGGCGAAACCCTATCATGCTATATCTAAAAGTGAAATTGTGCTAAGTCCATTATACTAAATTTGCCAGAAGAGCAATAAAAACCTTGTTAAATCATATTAATTTTCATTTAAAGAAAACAGAGTCTCATTTAAAGAAAACTGAGCCCAATTTAATTTTTATTTAAAGAAAACTTAGTGTTATTGAAAGATAATTAAAACGATTTAACAAGGTTTTCATTGCTCTTCTGGAAAATTATACCAAATGGAATTAGCACAATTTCACTTTTAGCCGACGATATGTTTTTGGAATGCACTCTTCATTACCTTTCATTTGAGGTACCACACAGTCCTGCCACTCCCCAGAAAAAAGTTTCATACAAAGTTTAAGGACCCCTGGAGGGGGCAAAGGGGCGAGCGACGGCTAAAAATAACCATAGGGGATGCTTCTCTCTACCCCTCCCTATACACGAAAAATCTGTAGCGTCATTGCGCGATATTACACACGGCAACTTTCGGGCTTACTTAAGCCGATTTTCGGGAGAAACGACTGCGGAGGGAAAAGTTGCCACTCGAAATCATGGCTTATCGACAATCTGCATACATGCAAAGCGTGTGAACCGGTTTGGTAAAAGTAGTAGGCAGAAATCATTTCCGTTCTGACCGTCAGCAGGTAAAGATCTTGGGAAGTATATGAGCAGCAGCAATTTCAATGGCTTGAGTTCACACACACATATGTAAACTTGTGTAGAATATGCAAACAGGATTGGCTTATTTAAGCCACAAATGTAAGCACATTGGCTTATTAAGCCCAAAAGTTACCGGCTTACTTAAGCCAAGTATAATACCGGACATTGGCGCTAAACTGAACTTTATCCTTGTCAACAATAAAAAGGGGAAGTGTGTATTATCTATAGGGCAAGAGAAGAGGCCGAACAAATTTGTCACAATTCACCAAAAATCAATTTCAACCAAAAATCCGCCACCTAAAAGCAGTCGGATTTGATAGATCCGCTTCGCATTGTATCCCCTGGCGCTTTTGAAAAAAATGAGAAAGTATATTCTATAATAAGAAAATGCAAATCCGCCACTAAAAGCGATGCGCGGCGGATACAATAATCGGGTCCTTGGGCCCTCTGGTACAGGACTTGAAGCCACAAGACCATCGCTTGAGTTGTGAGTTTGCAAATTGTGCGGAAAACCAACTTAGAGAGGACCATAAATTTTACCGAAAACTTAATCACCGATCAGACTCACTTCTGAGACTCACATGGGTATGTCAGTAAGCAAAATTTCAGCATTTGATCGGGTGAAAATCCATAGGAGGTTCTCTGAAGAAAGCTATTGCATCCCGAAAAATTTACTGTATAGGGTGGAGTGCATGCCGGCAGTATAATTGGAAAATGAAACCGGTCAACGTGTTAACATCGATGGTGAACGCTACAGAGCAATGCTAAAAGGCTTTTTGTTTCCCTATTTGGATGATATTGATCTGAACGAAATTTGGTTTCAACAGGACGGTACCACTGACGGTGACACATAATGACCATGACAAATGATTTATTCAAGGGACAATTTGGCGAAAAGATTATTTTCAGAAATGGACCCGTGAACTGGCCTCCAAGATCTTGTGATATGACACCGCCTGACTATTTTTTATGAAGATACGGGAAGTCATTGGTCTACACTGATAAGCCAGCAGCGATTAACGCTTGTGGGGCCAACAGAATTCGCGTTATTTATGATATTAGACACTAGTTACTGAAGAAAGTGGTCAAAAATTAGACTGACAGGATAGCCGAGGATGACATATATGTCTTTAATCATATTTAAACATAAAATGGCATTAAATATTCTTTCGAATAGTACAAAATAAATATCCATTAAAATAATTTCTATCTGCTTCATTTTAATTTGAAGTTCTGATGCCCTTAAAAAACACCCGATATAATCAGAGTGTGGTAAATCTGAAATCAGCTTTTGTCGCTATATTTTTAAGTATTTTCTTATAACCACAGATATATAAAATAGCAAGTGCAAGCTTTTAATATGGAAATATTGCTTATTGTTTGATGGTTAACAAACATTTAAATTACCTAAATTGAAAAAATAATGAAAAAAACGATACATAGATATTCGAAGAGTCCATTTTCGCAGATGGGCATTTCGAACAGTTCATGTTCGACGAAGTGTGATGAATGACTATCACACTTAAGTCTTAAAATACACTTGTTTTATATTTTTCGAGCAGAGTGGTGCGAATATTAAAAAATTTAATAGCGCTAAATTTAAAAATTGAACTTTTTGTCATAGGAGTATTCACATTTGCTATTAAAATAGCTGTTATACTCGTAAAATAGTAATATTTGTTAAAGCTTTGTAAACAACAAAATACATGACAACATTTATTACAAATTTACCACAATTTATAATGATATGAACCGCTCGGTGTTAAATATGAAATTTGGGTAAATATTTGAAATAATCATAAATACACCTATCAATTCGCTCATATTTGACAGTTTCAGTTAATTGTTTATTAATACAATAAGTGTTGAAAGATTGAGTTCAAGTAATTAGAATGTGTTTTAAGAGATTTTGTGATTAGTGAAAATGATTAGATTGGTTTCCGAAAAGGAAAAAATCGATAAAATGAAAAAATATGAGTGAAAATATGGGCATCTGTTCGATTTTACTACATCTGCGAAAAAGTACGTTCACGGTATGGAACAATATTTTTACAAATAATACTATTTAACGACTATAACAGCTATTTTAATAGCAAATCTGAATACCCCTAATACTAGACGAATCGGAATAGGTAAAAATTAAAATTAAAGTTTACAGCCTTATTCTGGCAAAGGTCACTAGTCACAACTCGATCACAAGAGCGAGGTGAATCACAAGTTGTGACTTTTTGGTATTCTCAGCGTTCAGTCACAATTTCGACTGATCTCAGCTACTGTCAAAACTGTGACCGACTCACAAGCAGGTAACAAGATAAAAACAAGACAAAAAGAAACTATTTCCTGCACTATTTAATTGAATGTGATATTTCCAGAGTACAACGAAGACGATTTCTGGTCAATTGACAAACAAAGAAGACTATTTTGCGAAATAAGAAAATTTTTATTGAAAATGTTCAGGTTTCCAATAACATCCCACCTTTTTTTTATAATTGAACACGCACGGCACACACGCACTTTCTCCACCATTTTCACAGATTTACAAATATTAAAATTACTTTAAAAACTAACAAAACCAAAAACTGAACTGAACTAAATAATCACAAAGCGGCTGTCAAATTTATTCACCATTCTGGAATTATACTGAGGTGAATTATTTGTTACGTTTCTTGTGACCCAACGCCAAGAATATGGAATACTCGGTCAGTCACAAAGAAAGTAACAAGCCGATCGTCTCTAACGAGTTGTGAGTTGTGACCAGTCATAATGCCAGAATAGGGCTGTTAGTCATAAAATTTAAGGAACTAAGTCAACGCTGGTTCAGGATAAATGTACCCAATGTCAATAGTATACTTATTTTTTATTAAAATATGCTTAATTTTTCTTAACCAGTAACAAAGCTGTCAATGATATTTTTGACATTTTTTGGAACGGGAAACATGGCTACAATAAGCTCATTTGATCCAAACACTGTGCGGTGTTTTGTCACAACGTTTGCACCATTTACGATTTCCGCACTAGTAGTTTTGAAGCTTTGCATTCCAATTTTATTTGTATCATGCGCTTTTCTACAAATTATTGATAAAGAAAAGGTAAAACTTTACTAACAACAATAACATAATTATTATTATATTATTATTTTTAGATCCAAATTCGGAAGTTCCTTTTAGTGATTCTTTTAGCATGTGAACTAATGGCCATAAACTTTCTGTTTATGATTAAGACAAAAGGATCTTGGCTTGATATTGGTTTATCAATATCACATTTTGTGATAATGGAAGTTTTCACATTAATTTTGATTCCTGTTAACTTTGTTTCACAAAAGTTATTGTCTGTAAATATTATGAATTTTTTTGAATTAAGAAGAAAAAGACTGTAACATTTTTAAAAGATAAATGCATAAATTTTAAGTTCAGATTAATGAAAACTAAACAAATTAGTTGAAGTTAAAACTTTACATGTGTTTTGTTTAAAAATATATATATTCATATACGAATAATTTATTTCCAAAAACCATTCATAAAATATTATTTAATCCACTAGGGGCTGCGCCTCGGTTCATCCCCTAACCATAGGGGTTTTGCCCCGAAAAGGGCAGTTTTTCATATATCGTTTCAATAAGATTTTTCATTCGCTGCGTCTTTCGCCCTTTTGCTGATAAGTTCTCACGCATCGCTTCCTCTTCATTCGGTGAATCGGTTTAATCAAATGGAAATGAAACAGCTTTCATCATAGGCTAGGCTGACCATTTATCCCCCTTCGAGGGGGATTATCCCCTTTTCGGACTTGGCTATCCCCCACATCCCCCGAAAAATCCACCTTTTTTCCAAGATTTATTTATGAAAGAAACGCCATTTTTCGAGTTTTCGGCTATTGTCGAATACGCGTTCGCTCTGCCAGGAACATCAGCACCAGTCGAACGTGTTTTCTCGGCGATCAACAAAATTTGGACGACGGAAAAGACTCGTTTACAAGTTAAAACTCTTAAATCGATTCTTTTTACCAAAAACAATACCAATCTCAGCTGTTTGGAGTTTTTCGATTATTTGAAATAAGACAAAGATATGTTGAAACAAATCTCTTCTCAAGAAAAATACAATGAATCGACAAGTTCATCATCAGTTTGTGTTTGAAATTGAAAAACATAAATAAAAAATCAATATTTTCATTTATTAATACAAGTTTTTTCATTTTTATTTTTCATCCCCCTTCATCCCCCCCCCCCCCATTTTATCCCCCATTGGCTCCAAAACAAAAATGGTCACGCTAAGCCCACTCTAAGAACAAATGGTCTGAAAATTGAGCTTAAAGATTATCTCTTTGAGCCTGTTCACATTGGTTGAAATAGTCCGCCTAAATAAGACGGTTGAAATATTGCTCGTGTTCAGATTGAGACTATTTGAACCAGTAGCTGTGAGCAATCAGACTGGCGTGAAACATTTGGGAAACGGAACATTTCTAAAGAATTGCAAGTAATACGTGGCTGCCTTTTGCTCTGCGACGTGTTGCATCGACGACGACCGAAACAATAATGACAATGGAACACATTCAGTGCACAGAACTATATACATAGAACGCTCAATCTTCTATCTCTTATAAGTCATTTTTTAGCAGTTCAGTGGAGTAAAAAAATTGGGCCAAAGGGAGACAAATATATATAAAATCTGAGTAGTTGTAACTTTTCCACTGTAAATAAGTTACTCGAACTGTCATATAATTTGACATATGACAGAACATGATTCGATTTCGTTTTGAAATTAAATTCTAAATAGTTTGCAGTCAATATTAAAAGTGATTATAAAATTTATTTGTGTGAATTAAATTCTGTCGCGTCATCATGCCACGGCCTAAGAAAGGCTTATCAAAATGTATTGTCGAAAGTTGTGGAAATACTGAAGAAGATGTGGTGGCAATGTTTCAGTGATTCGTTTTTTTAATTTTTCAATTTAATTATTGGAAATTTCAGCAAATTGCTGCGAAATTTAAATATGATTTTATTACTGAATTAATGGGAATAAATATTTGCGTAGAATGTTTATTTAAAGTAATCACGCAGACATTTTATTCAATCAAATATAAACTAATTTTGACACGAAGGACGGTTTCGGCTATTTAACTTTGTCATTTTTTTTTACATTAGTTCATTTGATTTTGATATGACTGGGTTGCTAACATTAAAAGAAATCCTTGAGTAAACATTTTTAGGAGAAATTGGGCACAAGAATAAACTGAGAAGAAAAAATATTCAGTATATTAATTTGATTAAGTTTTGTGTTTGTCCACATCTTGGTAACAAAATCACTTGAGTGGAAGTCGGTCAAAGAGGGGGCACAAAAATCCTAACTCTCAATTAATATATAGAATTAAAACAACAAAAATTTCTAATGCGATGGAAATTTTGGATTTATCGCCGGAAAAAAATCAAATCTTAGCGCCTTAGGTAGCTATACATTTCAATTTCAGTTCAGTGAATGAAAGTCACATGAAATGTCATTGAAACGAAATATAGCCGGACAGAGAAAGCAATAATTTTTGACTTACTTTTAATGCTAGGCTTTATATGGCCATGAGCGTTCTATGTATATAGTTCTGTGATTCAGTGTAACAGCCAACCAATCAGAGCACGACAGGCGGAACTCTGAGAATGGAGTTTTTAGTTTTGAGGATGATTTTCCTATCAGCAGTCCCACTTCCTCACCTTGCCCTAATGTTGCCAGTTTCTGTCCTATTTAGGCGGACTATTTCAACCAATGTGAACAGGCTCTTTAAGCTCAAGTGGGATTTTCCGTTGGTAAGACAGAGATAAATATAATTTAAAAAGAGAGTGACATGATAAATTTCAGATCGAAAGTGAACTTAAAATTGAAGCAAGTTCTCGAATTTAGGACCAATGTGCGAAAAATTTACGTTTGCCCTTGTAAAATTGTGCTTTTAACTTTTAAGACCAAAATATCACATTAACTTTTGGGCGAACTAACGAATAGAAAAATTAAATATTCTTCTCATTTCCTCTAATATTCTTTAAACAATAAAACAGAAATAGTTTTTTCGATAATTATGACAAAAAGTTCAAATTTTAAATTTAGTATTGTGGACTGCATTTTCATTTTAGCTAAAAACTCGCAAAAAAATAACTTTTTCTGAAAATTTCAAAACTTGAATTTGTAGTACGAGAAATCGCAGCAGTTCGGTCAAATTGTATTAAATTATACAAGTTATATCAGTTGGCGCAAAAATGGCGTTTTTGAGATTTTGAAAAATCTCAGGGAATTATGGACCACTTTGTAAATCGATTAAAAATGGAAAAATGTGATAGACAAACTTTTTCTTTTGATTCATAACAGACAAAGTGAAATGAAGTGAAAAATTGCAATGAAAATCAGTCCGAAACGTATTGTTCGCAAGTCCAGTAACTTGCAGTCATTCCGGCGCATGCCAAGTGAACAGCTCAATCGCACACGTTGCTGCAATGGATAGTATTTAGGCGGTTCATTTTTTTTGGCATATTTTTCTTATAAATTATGCAAAAACCGATGTCTTCTTCCACCTCACAATCGGTTGAAGATGGTTGTTTCTTCTGTGGTGTCTTCGATTTGCCACGATCTTTTTGCTTTTTCGATAATGGTTTACCGCCTTTCTTCTCCAATCTCTTTCGCTTCTTATCAGCCTTCTCACGAAGCTCATTTACAACCTCTGGCGATGTCAAAACGGCCGATTTCATCATTACATTCAATAAATTCTTCATTACATCCACATCAGCAATAGCAACGTCGATCTTCGCCTTATCAAAACTCGCGATATAGCGCATCAAATTGGTTTTTTGGAATTTTGAACGCCGTTGAAACTTGCCGGAGTGAGCTCTTGTGAATTTTCACCTGCTTCATCGCCTCCAAAATATTGTCGAAATCAATTGATTTCTCCTTTTTAGCATAATAACGCGGTATTGTGGCTGAAAAAGGTAAGTAAATGTAACCGAAATTCTCTACAGAAGAGAACCTAACCTCAACATTGTATACTTGCATTTGGAAAATTATTATCGTACCAAAAAAATATTAGAAACTAGCTTGCATACCCGTCGTTGCCGGGTTAAGCTTTTTGTCTAAATTTTAGAATACGAAGAAAACCGGAAAGAACTTAAAAACTTTTTAATGGGTCTATGTTGGGGCTGGACCCCCGACGAACATCTATGCCAAATTTCAGGCCAATCGGTTCAGTACAGGCAGGGTTCCCACCCCAAAAGTGAAAAGCGGAGTGTTACTGATCGAAAAATAGTAGTGTCAGAGGGATTTCAGTAGTGTCAACTTTTTTAACAGTCATTTAGGCCCGTTTGCGCGTATTATTCTTAAAAAATTAAGTTGTGGTTAGCCTACTTAAACCGTAGAAATTCTTCGACTTAAATTTTTTAAGTTGAACATACGTTGCTAAGTTTTGTTGGTGCAAACGGCACTTAGAGTTTTATTGAGATAACACATTTTGAATGTTACCGTCTAATCAAAAACAATGTATAACCGAGACGATTCAAATCGAACAACTCATTTTAGAAGAAGCATGAATTTCTCAATCAAAAACTCGATACCCCATCGCCACGTGTTCAGCTAAGGCACAAACCAGAAAATAGTCGCTTTATGAGAAAGCTTAAGTGTAATTATCCCTTGTTGCCAAATATTTTTTCTATTCATTCGTTGTTAATTGCATGTTCCTCAGCAGTCGATACTTCTTTCTTATTTGGTGGAATAACGTCCGGTAGGCGGAGGGGAGGGGGTCAAAGTCGGCGAAAACTGGAAATCACAAAAACTTTAAAAATTTGTAACTTCTGAACGGATTTACCGATTGAGATGATATTGAACATTTTGGAAAGGTAATTAAATTTCCTTGTCACACAAAAATACTTTTTAACTCCCTCCCCCTCACTTTCATATTGTAAAATTCAATTTAGTGACAAAATTTAAAATATCTCGAGAAAGGCATTTTTTCCTTTTGAATTTTTTTCTGTAAATACCTACTATTATACCACACAAATTCGCTAAATAAAATTTGGGGGTAAATGCGTTGTTGATTTTTAAAAAAATTTCAAAAAAATTGAATACATGAAAATTTTATATATTTGACTGATTTTTGATTGGTTTTTATGTTTTATGTACCTACATAATATTAATGCAAAAATTTTAGGAGATTGAAATTAATTATAAATTCATTTAACCCGCATCCATCGTTTGTATCAATTTGATACAAATTTAGAATATTAATTATTATATTGTTTCAACGTTTGAATAATTTCAGTTGAATTTTTGGCTACCTTCCTAACTTTTCAAAACATAAAAAAAAACATTTAACAGATGCCGCAAAATGTACCGTTAGGGTTCTACAAAATTTGTAACAAATCCAACGGTGTGTATCATTTTGATACACGTGCCAATTTTGTTATCACCTGCATTGCATTCAGTTGTTTATTGAAGCTTGTTGAATAATTCGTTTTTTTTTATCAAAAAAAATAAAAATATCAGTTGTGGTCAACACAAAATTTTCTTCTACAAAATCTACGACCCTGTGCAATTTACGCTAGAGCCCTGTCGCGTTGTCAACCTAAGACGACCTCCCAATAAATTCTTGGTTCATCCAAAAATATCAAAAACGTACAAAATTTGAGATAACTTTAGAACGGTAAAAGATATCAATTTACGGTAAATGGCAAAAATGTAGAAAATGTTAATATCTTTAATTATTCTTTTAACTGACTTGTCGAAAAACCGTTATTTTGAAAATTATTCGCAAAAATATGATTTTTTACATATTAATGAAAATATCTCAATAACGGTAAAAGACAAAATTGTGCAGAATGCCATTCTCATTAATTGAGATATCGAGTTATAGCTAAAGACAAAAGTGTGGGAAATTTTATTTTCTCCAAGTTTTGTCATACTTAAGGCCACTAAAAAACGCGTAGTTTGGGAGTAAATTGAGAAAAACGAAATTGCGATTTTTGAAAAACCGCCATTTTGGATTTCCACCAAAAGTTGATAGGATCGTCCCATTTCAGGACCCAACATGCCTAAAAAATTTCATGGCGCTAGCTCTATTAGTTTTTGATAAATCTTGTACACAGACTGACAGACTGACAGACAGTCAGACTGACAGACATATTAAAAAAATGACAGAAAGACATTTTTTTAATATGACTCCAATCGACTCAGGAGTGATCGGGAAATGTTTTTTAGGCAAAATTAAGAGGTCGAAATTTTTCATGAATACAATACTTTATTATACTCGGTAGAAGAAAGTAAAAATTCATAATGGCTAGTACGTCAAGTGAAGATATATCTGGTAGTGATATTGAAAGTTATCCATATGGAAATTATGTACCAAACGAAAGTGATTCAAATGATGAAGATGATTTTGTGGATCAAGAAGCATGAGAACAATCAATTTTAGTACCTGACTCATGGCTTCAATCAAAAGATACATAAAATCAGTATATAAAGGATGATTGACTACAAAATATCAGGCGAAGTGCTGCTGATATCACTGATCATGGTTTGTATAAATTTGTGTCTTTCTATGGTGTCATATGTACCTACTAAAAAAAAGTTTTTCTTCTTAGTACATTGCATACTAAGAAAATTATTCGTGATGAAAATGCAAAAAAACCAGAAATTATTCACTATTATAATGAAACAAAAGTGGGTTTTTTGAAGCAAAACTTATGTAAAAAATTCGTATGTCCTAAACGTCATTATATTATTTGTGACAAATGTATCTAATTTTTATATCTATTATATATTTGTTCGAAAATAAATAAAGTCTGATGTTATCAATTGACAAAATATAACACCAAATTGTTTTTATAAATCATTTAATTGGTCTTTTTCTAACATGTATCAAATTGATACACAGCGTACTATTTGTTCATTAAAATAAACTATGGATGCGGGTTAAAAGAAAAAGTTTTAAATATATCACCATTAGAAAATTTTTTTACTTTGAGAAAATTTCCTTCTTGAATAAATCCGTGAAAATTTTGAGTTCCTGGAAGTGTTTTGACACTTTCAAACCTTCTTTGAAGTTGTTGTTTTACCTTATATTCTCAAATTCACTGACACACTATCATGATACATACATGTAAAAATTGTTCGATTATTTCAAAAATACATTACATTTCGGATGGCGCACTAGCCCAGTATAAAAACAAAAAAAATCATAAACATTCTACATCATAAGGAAGATTTCAATATAGATTGCGAATGGCATTTTCATACAATAGCACACGGAAAAGATCCGTGCGACGGCATCGGTGAAACAGTGAAAAAAAATGGTCACGAGAGCCAGTTTAACAAATGAGTACGGCCAAACTATAACAAAAGCTCAAGATTTGTGACCTTGGACAAAAAGCCTAAATATACAAACAGCTTTTTAATTTGTAACACAGAGATAATATGAGGTAAAACAACAACTTCAAAGAAGGTTTGGAAGTTTCAAAACACTTCCAGGAACTCAAAATTTTCACGGATTTATTCAAGAAGGAAATTTTCTCAAAGTAAAAAAATTTTCTAATGGTGGTATATTTAAAACTTTTTCTTTTAAATGCATTTATAATTAACTAGCAGACCCTACGTTGGCAGCTAAAAGTTTTTTGTATGAATTTTAGAATGCCAAAAAACCATAAATAACTTAAAAAGTTTTGGGAAAAAATGTTATCCTTACAGGACCTCCCGTTTCGAATTTTTCAAAATCTAATACCGGATTCGTGATCAGCGACCCCAAAAACCCCCTTATGCCGATTTTTCCGAGGAAAAACGGGAAAAAGGATATTTATCCTTACAGGATCTTTGGTTTCGAATTTTGAAAATCTAATATCGGATTCGTGATCAGCGATCCCAAAAACCCTATAATGCAAATTTTTCCGGGGAAAAATGGGAAAAAGGATATTTTCCTTATACTTATAGGAACTTCCGTTTCGAATTTTGAAAATCTACATAGCTAAAAACCTGCTCCTGGCAACGCAGATCATTTTGCAAGAAACCGCGTAAAAATCGGTCCAGTAGTTTTTGAGTTTTGTACTCTCAAACAAACAGTCAGGCAGACAAACAGACAGACAGACAGACAAACAGACAAACATCCATTTTTATTAGTATATAGATTTCAATCTCCTAAAATTTTTGCATTAATATTATGTACATAAAACATAAAAACCAATCGAAAATCAGTCAATATATAAAATTTTCATGTATTCAATTTTTTTGAAATTTTTTTAAAAATCAACAACGCATTTACCCTCAAATTTTATTTAGCGAATTTGTGTGGTATAATAGTATGTATTTACAGAAAAAAATTCAAAAGAAAAAAAAATGCCTTTCTCGAGATATTTTAAATTTTATCCCTAAATTGAATTTTATAATATGACGGTGAGGGGGAGGGAATCAAAAAATATTTTTTGTGACAAGGAAATTTAATTACCTTTCCAAAATGTTCAATATCATCTCAATCGGTAAATCCGTTCAGAAGTTACAAATTTTTAAAGTTTTTGTGATTTCCAGTTTTCGCCGACTTTGACCCCCTCCCCTCCGCCTACTGGACGTTATTCCAACAAACAAAAAAATACGGGTAACTTTTTTTTAGGTCCCTAACAACATCCAAATGAAAAAAGTTAAAAAAACAGAGGTGACTTCCAAGGTCCATACAAGTCGAGTATGAGTTGGTGTGGAATTCACCAGCAGGTTTTAAAAATGGAAAAAACCATAACTCGAGCATTTTTTCTAAGCTTTTACTTCAAAATGTTAGCCTTTTTTTGTTTTCAGTGGATATGGACGAATGCATATTAGACAACAGCGCAAGCTTTTGTGTATACTGTGCTTTTAAGTGACGCGAGTATTTTCTGGTTTGTGCCTTAGCTGAACACGTGGCGATGGGGTATCGAGTTTTTGATTGAGAAATTCATGCTTCTTCTAAAATGAGTTGTTCGATTTGAATCGTCTCGGTTATACATTGTTTTTGGTCTAATGTTTTTTTGCATACCATATCAGTACATTTTTATATTAGTACAAAAATCAATTTTTTTAAAAGCTTTTATTTAGCTTGCCTTCGTGTCTGTCTGTTTGTCTGTCTGTCAGATCAAATCTTGCAATCCAATTTTGACCCACTTCCACTTGTCCGATTGACTTGAAATTTTGCACACTTATATAAGTCCGATGACAATACAATATTTTCACTACTTCGTCCTTGTAAGGATAACGGAAGGTCCTGTAAGGACAACGTGATTATCCTTTTCTCCAAATTTTCCGGAAAAAATCTATTCTGGGGGTTTTTGAGGTCGCTAAATCCGAATCTGCCATTAAAAAGTCTGTAAGGATAACGGAAGGTCCTGTAAGGATAACGTGATTATCCCTTTCTCCAAATTTTCCGGAAAAAAATCTATTCTGGGGGTTTTTGGGGTCGCTGAATACGATTCTCAAGTTAAAAAGCCTGTAAGGACATCTCAAATGTAAGGATATATATTCGAAGACTAAAAAGAACAAAATAAAAAAAAAAATTTAAAAAAAAGCTTTTATTAAAAAGGAATGCACTAAAAAGAAAAAAATGATTTTCTGGACGCTGTGTATCACAAATATAAAAGCTTTTAAAAAGCGAGATAAAGCATAAAACAATAAAATAAAAATTTATCTCACTTTTAAAAAGCTTTTATATTTGTGATACACAGCGTCCAGAAAATTATTTTTTTCTTTTTAGTGCATTCTTTTTTAATAAAAGCTTTTTTTTAAAAAATTTTTTTTTATTTTTTTAAAATTAAAATTAAAGGAAGGAATTAAGTATTGTATGTCCCTTTTGTTCAAGGATTGAGTGCGTTTAGTCAGTCACTTTTTCATAGGGAATGCCTGAAGTACTTAAATATTTTACATAAAGAGTCTGAATGATTATAAATTACATATTTTTTAATTTTCCCCAGATAAATGAACTTTTCAAATCTAGAAATTAACTTTCTTTGTAGCACGTTTTTTATAGGGCGAAAAAGGTAGTGTTTTGTGTTTTTCAGTAGTGTAAGTAGTGTTAGGTCAAATTATGTCGAAATAGTAGTGTAAAACTACGATAGTAGTGTAAACGGGATCGCTGAGTACAGGGCCAGGAAAGCTTTGAAAGTTCTCGGGCATCCACTACCACGATTTACTTGTTTATATGGCTTACTCTCCGAGCCACTTTGTTGAAAGCTCTTTTTCGTTATGCTTGGTTTTGGCACTGTTAATTGTTTTACTTTACGTTAAAAAAAAGTTTTGATAATGAAAAACTTTTATATGAAATTTCCGAATTACAATCGGAAAATAAAAATAATTTCATAAAACCAGAAACATTAATTTGATCAATTGATATTTTATGAAACTACTGAAAATGCATATTTAAATTGTATTTTTTTATTGTTTTAATTTCCTGAAATCATAGTAAACATTGCATTGTGTTATCACACCGAATAAGAAAACAATCATGTCCAAAAGTCGTGTCGTCTTTTGAGACAGAACGGTTCATGATTTTCAGCAGTGTTAAATTTTTCATGATTTTCAGCAGTGTGAAATACACCACCGCTTCAGTCAATGTCCTAATGACAACTGAGTTAATAAAAATCTCTCGCATAAATGGCCTCACTTAGAACTCAGCAAAGCTCCATGATATGCAAAATGCCCAAGTGGAAGCAGAACGGGTTATATGCAAAGTAAAACAGATTATTTCTTTCATATGCGTATGTATGCAGTTTGCGTACAACCCAGAATGAAACGGGTAGCATGAAGAATCGATGGATAGAAGGGCAATTTGAGCCTCGAAGTTGCCCTTGGTGCACATGGCTGCAGAGGGCTGGTTCAGTAGTTTCCCCGCGAAAGAGTAACATAGCGCAAAAACTAAGCTTCGAAATCACTTTATCCCCTCCCCTTACTCCTCCCACCCCTCGCGCTACTTTTCCGTATGCCTATGTTGGAACCAGAACTACCACAGACACTCATGCCAAATTTCAAGACAATCGGTTCAGCCGTTTTTGCGTGATAGAGGAACAGACAGACACCAACTCATTTTTATATGATTGCCGAAAATCTAATGCTGTGTTTTTGCATGAAAAAACACTTATATGCATCAAATACACGAAGTTAGTTTGTCAAGAACTGAGTAGTCCGTAATTCCCCGACAAAAGTGGTCCATAATTCCCCAAACGCTCTTTTCTACAATATGGCAGCTATTAGTAACACAATGCAAACTTTATGCAAAATTTCTTGTCTGTGTCGAATGCTCAAGGTTCCGCGAATATTATGAACATATTTACCTGAGTTGGTTCTTGAAAAATTTGGTCAAATTAAACGAAACACAAAGTGAAATTTTTTTTTCGAAGTATATTTCTATTTGATATCGGAGCGAGGTGATAGTGCGTATACACAAGTCGAGTACTGCTAGGAAAATTAGCTTAACATGAGGCAAACTGATTACAGTTATTTGCAGCTACCAACCACTACTAGGGGAATAAAAATTACGCTGGTCCGCAATTCCCCGTGGTCCAGAATACCTCAGTCTCCCCTACAGATTTCACATTTATACTCTTTTTATGCTTCTCCTTTATGTGTATTGAATCTGATCAGGGTTGGGACTTGAGGATGTGTAAAAGGTACTATTTTTGCCCAAAAAGGGTACTAGATTGAGATAATGTGGTACTAGATTTTTTTTTTAAACTATAGATTTTTTTTAACTATCGTGCAACCAAAATCGTTTTTTTATGCTTATTACATAGGAGTCAAGAAAAATCTAAATCTCGTAATTTCAGAAAAAAAAATCCTTAACCTATATGGTATGACTTTTGTGCTGTAAATATAACCGTTCTCGGTCAAAAAATACTCTAGAAAAACTCCAAAAAACCAATAAAAATTGTCTAGATGTATTTGTTTTAAATTTTTGCTTTTATTTCAATTTTAAATTTTTGTATAAACTCCATCTAAAAACTTAAATTTCGAGAAGTATTTTGAGCTATTGCTAATATAAATCATATTTCCATGGCCTACGATTGATTTTCATATCTCCCTTAATAAGACGAATTCAGTAGTCTTTAATTAAAGAGTTGTGGCGGGATCATTTAAAAAAGTACTTTTTTCCTAATACATAGAAAAGTGATGGCTTTTTAAAGGGAGCTATAAATTCAGATAAAATCATTTTTTATATAAACCATTAAAAGGTACCAGATTCATGGACTGTGGTACTAGGGTACTAAATGAGTCAAAAAGGTACTAGATCTAGTACATTGGTACTAAAGTCCCAACCCTGAATCGGATGTATTGAAAGCACATGGCTCTGAAAAGTGTCGCTCTTAACGGCAAAATCGTTTGCTGTGGTATCCGACTCTCGTTCTTGGGAACGAAAATGATTTCTATTTAAGTTTTCGCTTCTTGTTCAAAGCGGTTTGTGGGTCTCGCATAAAATGAATGAAAGCCTCGAGCGATGGCTTTTTGGTATGATGCACACACATGTAAGTATGCATTTTACTAGTGAGTGAACGATATTTCGCTCCCAGCATTAAAGTTCTGTTCAGGGTTGTGACTTGATTTTCGAAATCGTAGTAAATCGGCCGAAAAATAGTAGTAGAATCGATGAAATAGTAGTAAATTTATGTAAAACCTTCGTTATTATAAATATAACTAATTTGAACGAAAGACTAGAAATGGGAGCGTTTTGAACACTGTATGTATGATATTTATTTCATAATTCTCTTATCATAAACCAATTATAAATAAAATTATTATACCCGTATGGTGAAACTGAATATCTCAAAAACAGTGCATCTTATCAAAAAAGTGCAAGAACAAAAGTTATCTAGGATATGATTCTACATAAAACTCCCATACATCAAAATCCAATTGGAATGAATTAAAAAAAAATCTCATTAGAAAGTTTGACTTCAAACTGGAATTTTGATACAACTGTTCGCCGTTCACTTAAATCACCATACGAATTTTCAATAATTGCCAGACTGGCAATTATAGCTTTTGTTATGTTTTAAATCAAAATTTGTTTCCTTAATTTCCTTTTCACTAAAATTTCTTACTTAAATATCTATTGGCGATCGTTGGAGGCGGATCCACGTCTGCTGGCCGTCTCTACGAGACAGACACCTTGCTTTTTTACTTTGTTTTTGTTGTTGACCGTTATTTTATAATTATTTTTGTGATTGTATAACTAGGCTTTTCGGTCGAAATTTATATTAAAATAAAAACGCTGGTTTTTAACTTTTTTGCTGCTCTAGGTTTCGGTAAATTGATTTCACCGTCTTCAGGAGCTATATAGTTAATTGATACAGTTTAAAATATTTAACATTTTATGAACAGAAATAAACAGTTTAGCGAAACATTTTATTGTCAGTTAAATGGTCAAGGTTTGAACACTAATACGAAATATCTCGTAGAGTAGCAAAAAAGTTAAAAACCAGCGTTTTTATTTTAGTATAAATTTCGACTGAAAAGCCTAGTTATACAATCACAAAAATCCATTTTTTACATATCAACGTAATCCTTTCATTAGAGTTATTGAAACTGAAACGCCGGATTCGTAATTAGCGACCCCGAAAAGCCCTCAAAACAATTTTTTTCAAGAAAAATAAGAAAAAAGAAATTTTTGTTATCTTTACAGGATCTCCCGTTTAGAATTTTGAAATTTTAACATCCAACTCGTGATCAGCGACCACGAAAACCCCGTAAAGCCAGTTTTTCGGAAACAAAATGAGAAAAAGGACATTTGCGATATTCTTACAGGACCTTCCGTTTCGAATTTTTAAGATCTAACATAGCTAAAAACCTGCTCCTGGCAACGCAGTTCATTTTGCAAAAAACCGCGTAAAAATCGGTCTAGTAGTTTTTGAGTTTTGTAATCTCAAACAGACAGACAGAAAACAGACAAACATCCATTTTTATATATATAGATTTGAAATTTCACTCGTGAAACGTCACACTTCAAATATCAAATGGCATAAAAGATGATAAAATGATTATAAAAGGTACTATCTCGGAGCTTTTATGTTATGAGTCATAACAGGGAAAAATTTATGTTATAGCGCGTAACATAAAATGAGATTTTCCTTACAGAATACCAATCGAGGTAATTATGTTATTTTAAGACATAACATAACATAAAATGATAAAATTTTGATATAGAATACGGCCCATTGTTTCAAAAGATACATAAATATATTCATTGTGATTTTTTTGATGATTTTTCTGTAAAAAAAAGTGCAAAATTTTACCTTTCTACCGGTGTAGGAACTCTAAAAAAATTTCTTTCGGGATTTGCATAAGTGTCAGAAGAGCACTCTGGAACGAGACATTTCAAAAATTCTTTTGGGGAGATTTTCATATGACTGGAAAGCATTAAGCCTAGTATGCAGTTCGAGTAAAATGAAATTTTCCATACAAATTTAACACTGCGCTTAAATTTAACCTCAGAAATTTTACCAAGCGGTACGCAGTTCGCTGGTAACATGATGTGAAAAACCCATGTTGCACTAGATGGCGTAGAAAGTCTCCACTTGATTTTACCAGCATTTTAACTGTTCGGTACATTAAATTCGAGGTAAAAATTTGACAGATGAAAATAATAGAGGTTCTGTTTCCAGTTTTCTTAACGAGTGTGGTTTTTTAATTGTGTGTGCTCGGCTGTCAATGTTTTTTCTCCACAAACAGTTTTTACTTCGGTTTTAATGTGCCAATTTGGAGACCGCGTTAACATTTCATTTTACTCGAACTGCGTACTAGGCTTTAAAGATGATTTTTTTATGAATTAGTGGCGACCTCCCAGCATGAAAATTTTCACGAACTGTCAGGCCGCTGTCGGAAGCATGATGGTGTTGGTGAAATTCAGCAAGGGTTGTGTAAATAGAATACAATTTTTTGACCGCTACAAGGATATGAAAATCTTGTTTTCCAAACAAATTACATTTAAAAACAAATTACATTTTCTAAAAAGCGTCATTTCATTAAAAATCACTTTTACGGTTCTAAAACAAGATTTTCTACACAAGTTGTGTCAGTGGACAGTGGAATTTTTTTTATTATGGTTCGCTTGGTTGAGCCCTGATAAAACGACAAGTTTCTTGTTTTTTAATGCCATATGACATGAATGATTAAAAGGGGAAGATGGTGTTGCTCGGTGACTTTTTTTTTATCGCGCATCTTTTTTCTCTGCCGTAGGTAAACGGAAACTTCCGTTTATTTCCCATCTATATTAGGTTATCATTGGTACTGATGTCAATGTGTATAATTCTGTGCTGGATCTCTTTCATGCTCGCCTTTTTCCTGGAGTTGGAAGAAATTGTTTTGATCCATTGTTGTTCTTTAGTCCTAGAGAGGACCATGTAAAATTTGAAATATTCACTTTTGTATTCACTTTTTCACTAAGAAGTGGCTTATAAGAAGTAAATCGGGCATAAAAGGTTTAAATGTAGAATCTGAATCGTACGTCGATGCGTCCGTCATGCGTCCGCCCGGTTGACAGTTCGATGCGGTGACAGTTGGGTACGGCAACGAAACTGGAGTTAATTCATTGTTTTGCACTTCTTCTATTAGTTTATCGTCGAAACAATTACTTTCAATTTGTTCCATACTTAAATTGCTTAAATCGTAAACAAACTTTTTTGCGAAATGACATTTCCGTGCGTTGCCGCATGTAAAAGTAGAAATTCGACCTACTCTATGCGGTTGCCGCATCGGAAAACGTATTATTAGGGGAGTACTCATAGCAGCCCGTTGATTCTACTCGAACTGTCAACCGGACGCACGCATGACGGACGCATCGACGTACGATTCAGGTTCTAGCTTTAAGAGTAAAAATATTTATACGTTGCAATTTCTGCATTTACAGCTATTTTTGTAGATTTAAAATCGTCTGTTGTGGCAAACATAAATAGTTTCAGTATTAAGCTAGAACCTGAATCGTATGTCGATGCGTCCGTCATGCGTCCGCCCGGTTGACAGTTCGATGCGGTGACAGTTGGGTACGGCAACGAATCTGGAGTTAATTCATTGTTTTGCACTTCTTCTATTAGTTTATCGTCGAAACAATTACTTTCAATTTGTTCCATACTTAAATTGCTTAAATCGTAAACAAACTTTTTTGCGAAATGACATTTCCGTGCGTTGCCGCATGTAAAAGTAGAAATTCGACCTACTCTATGCGGTTGCCGCATCGGAAAACGCATTATTACGGGAGTACTCATAGCAGCCCGTTGATTCTACTCGAACTGTCAACCGGACGCACCCATGACGGACGCATCGACGTACGATTCAGGTTATAGCTTAAAGAAGAGTGTAGAAGCGCGATTGTTCTGGAGCTCAGTCTAAAGCACAGCTAGACTTTTCAAGAAATTAGCAATATTTAGCCACCACAAGCATAGTATAAGGAAACATAGTAAAAACTCTGCCGAACAAATTTTCGACAAATTTCCCCGTCGAAGGGGGGGAAAAGGTCCCTATCATTCACTAGCTACGGCCTAAAAGTTAATTACTTTTAGACTAGGGAGCACGAAGCAGAGAGAACATTTTCTAATCATTTCTCGTCGTATCTATTCAATGAGATGGAGGAATCGAATGGATAATTTTTTTGCGTGTTACATCGGATCCTCTTGCTTCCTCACGGTGGAAAAATTTTCTCTAAAAATTTGTTCTAAGAGTTTATTCTCTAGATTCTTTTTTCTCTGCCACAAGCGCTAGTTACTTTGAGACAAGTAGAAAGATACTTAAGTGGAAACACAATTGATGCAATAATGTCGATGCACGCATCAAACGTGTATATTCTTATCGCTGCAGACACAATTGATACTGCAGCAGCAATGCATGCGTGTGCATCGACGCAACGTTTTGAAAAATTAAAACGCTGCATGCTGCATAATGGTTATCCACATAAGCGCATTTTCTTTGAAGATGAAGTGTGCGCAATCCTAAATTTGTTTCCGTTTTTCTCCTCAAGTAATAAATTAACGTATTTTATATATGTAATGTACAACAAAACAAGGATTATTATTTGTTGAATAAAAACACCGTCGATTCATCGTCACTATCTACTAAATTTGTTTCCAAACGACATTTGACACTTCACTGCAGCGCTGCATCAATTGTGTCCTCAACCAATGCTGCTGCATGCATTGCGATGCGTGAACGCACAACGCTGCAGCATGCTGCATCAATTGTGTTTCCAGCTTATAGCCCGTAACAGATTGACCGGCAGTAGCAGTGGCAGCAAAATGTTCTGATTGGCTGAAATCCGACAACATGGCGACACATGCAGTGAAAATATTTTTGCTGCTCGGTCATCTCAAATCCTAATTTTGCTGCATGTGCACATGCAGCAAAATTTAGTGAGGTTAGGTTTTTCAAAAAAAGCGCCAAACGATATAAAAACATTTGAAAGCTAAAAGAAAAAATCAACTCAGTTTCTTTGAAGACTAATGCCCTAAATACATGTGCAGAATTCTGCATGCAGCGGAATTTGAATACACACGTTTATATGAAGTGGAACACACGTAAATTCTGCATGCAGCGCAGAGCTGCATGGTGTCTCAAATTCAACTTTCTCTGTGCAGAAATAGTGATGCCAACCGAGGATTCTTTTTTGGTGTTTGGCAAAATCGCCTGTTAGCAAAGAGCCTATGGACTAGATTCGTATACAGTGGAAAAGGAAAGTTTGACACTTGGTAAGAACGATTTTTGGCAAAGAACGAGTCTCAGTTTTCTCAGTTTAATTTGCCTGCTAGTTCTTCAAATTTTTTCTCCCTCAAATACATGTTTTTGTAATGTTTACTTTTTTGTCATATAAAAACTAATTATTTCGAACAATTCTTCTTCCATTATTGACAGCAGCTGATGTTTATTTATTTATTTATTTCATCTACTGTTTAAAAAAAACTACAGACTACATCATATCTTATAATATATACAATATACCCAAAAAAAAATTTTAATAAGAATGAAAGAAATGAAAAGAAAAGAAGAAAAAATAATAATAATAAAAATAAATAACGATTTTAATTCAAAAAATGCAAATATAGCTCCACATTAGACTTCAATTTAAAACGCGTAGAGTCAAAATCAATAATATGCTGAACTTTGTTATATTTTGCACAATTTGTTATTGGTTCAGCTATGCCGTAATTAGTGCGATGATATGGAACATGAATAAATAAAGAATTTCGAAGAGGTCTTGGAGGCACATTTATGTTAATTAAAGAAAGAAGTTCAGAACATACAATCCTTCCTGACAAAACATCGTGAATGAATAGGGAGCAAGACACAAAACGCCTATTAACTAGTGACTGAATTCCTAGAAGCTTGCATCTCACCGAGTATGAAGGCATATTATGGCGATAATACCTATTAAATTTAGCTAGCGCAAATCTGGTAAATCTGGGTTGGACAGATTCAACCCTTTCGATGTGAACATTGTAGAACGGGGACCAAATAATTGTACCATATTCAAGTATCGGTCTAACCAGTGTAAAATACAAAGTTTTAATTGTGGTTAAATCTTTAAAAACTTTACAATTTCGTTTAAGAAACCCTAATCGTGAGTTAGCTTTAGCACATATTAAATCAATGTGGTACTGAAATTGAAATTTCTCATCGATGATGACTCCCAGATCTCTTACTTTCTGGACTCTAATTAAAGGTGCATTACTCAGGCTATAGGAGTATTGTAATACGTTTTTTTTTTCTTGCAAACGATATCACACAGCATTTAGAGCTGTTCAATCCGAATGCATTCTGGTCACACCAATGTATTAACTTATTTAAGTCAGATTGCAGTCGATCACAATCAGCTAGAGATGATATCGAATAAAACAACTTCAAATCATCAGCAAAGAGTAAGGCACGACAGTTAGTAAAAATAGTTGGAAGATCGTTGATCATGAGTAAGAAAAGCAACGGACCTAAATGGCTACCCTGGGGGACACCTGATTGAACTACAATTATTTTTGATCTGTAATCACCTATTTTTACGTACTGAAGGCGACCAATTAAATAATTTTTTAGCCACTCAAGCAATGATGAGTTGAAACCAAAATTTTCTAGTTTTGTAATTAGGAGAGAATGATCAACTCTGTCAAACGCTTTAGAAAAGTCGGTATAAATGGCATCAACTTGGGATCCACGTTCAAGCTCTGACACGGTATAGTTCGCGAACACAGAAAGATTGGTAATGGTACTACGACCAGCCATGAAACCATGTTGAAGGGAATTTATACAACCTTTCAATAAAAATGATAATTTGGATGCGATAATTGCTTCAAAAAGTTTTGAAACTGTTGGAAGCTTTGAGATTCCACGATAATTCTCAACTACTTGTTTTGCGCCCGATTTATGAATGGGGAATATTGCAGATAATTTCCAACGATCTAAGAATTGACCTGAAGAAAGTGATAGGTTGAATATAATCGATAGAGGGACAGCAAGAGATTCCCGGCAGCTTTTAAGAAAAAAGTTGCAAAGATTATCGTCATCGCATGATGTGTTATTGTCTAATGCACTTAGTGCTGAAATAACATCATTGGCGTCGATGTATAAATTACCCAGACCGTTAACTGGACTAATCGTATGCTGGGGGTTACATAATAGAGTCCTGGGAGGCATGTAAACTGTGCTAAAAAAAGAGGCAAAAAGATTAACAGATTCTTGCATATTAGATGAAGTTTCGTTGTTAAATTCCATAATGCTAGGGAAGGCAGAACTTTTTTTCAGTTTATTTACATATGCAAAAAATCTTCTTGGATTGCGCTTTAAATCTTCCTCCACTTCAAACAGATAGTTCTGGTAAAGGAAACGATGAAGAAATTCGAACTCCTTTCTAAGCTTCACGAATTGAGATCTAAAATGTTCGTCATTGAATAACTTCCATTTTTTGAAAGTCTTGTTTTTTGCGTTCTTTAACCTTTTCAATCCTTTAGTTACCCATGGACTATCAATCGAATTATTTTTGAAGGTGAAGGGCACATAGTTATTAACCGCTGAATACAAAATTTCTAGAAATATGTTGTAAGCTGAATCAAGATTAATTGATTTTAGTGACTCATTCCATGGAGTAGAATTTAAAAAACTATTAATCGCGTTAAAATCGGCTTTTAAGAAATTCGGTCTTTTGGAACTATTTTTGCTCACAATAAAAGGAAAATATAAACATTTCAAATTAATTAAAATAGCTTTATGGTGACAATCATTAACTGCTAGTGAAGAATCAGGTTCGGTTACTGATGATAATAAGTCTCCGTCAACGAATACCAGGTCCAAGAATTTGCTAAACATATTGGATACATTGTTCACCTGAATAAGGTTTATAGATGATAATACGTCAATAAACTGCTTTTCGATTATGCTGTTGGTGTTTGTTGCAATAAGAAACTTAACCTCAGGATCAAGGACCCAGTTTACATTGGGAAGATTAAAATCTCCAAGAACAATTAAAAAATCGTTATTGGTAATTAAGCGTTGAACGACGTCTTCAATATTGGCAAGATGGGACTCATATACATCAGCCGGACTCGATGGAGGAATATACGATGTGAACACGTATGTAATTGAGTTGCTCATAGACGTAGAAATAGCGATGCACAGCTGCTCCACATTGTTGTGCCGAAGAGATATGAGCTTAGAACGAAAGTTGACATGCACTGCTGCAAGTATACCACCACCCCTCTCTGCATGATTTTTACAACTATCCAATCGAAAAACATTAAACATTCTATCATCGAAGAATTCAGCAGACAGAATATTAGGGTGAAGCCATGTTTCCGTTAAGACAATCAAGTGGTAGTCATTTTCTAATACCGCAATTTTGAAATCTTGTAGTTTAGTACGCATGCCGTTGATATTTTGGTAGTAAATAATTACGTCCTCATCATTACCAGTAGGTCGTCCAGCGTCATCATGCGTATACCTTAAATTAGCATCAGGAAGCCCACTCGGGACTAGATCACCGAAAGATGACGGAAAAACGGTAGAGGTAGTTATTTCTGACGAGTAATTTAAGACGGGATTACGGGTTGTTTCATTCTCGAGTTTTTTGAAGACGACCTGTTGGTTCTTCTTGTGTAAACTTTGACCAGTAGATTCGGTGGCCAGAACGACGCATCTAGCAAAGCATCACTTAAATGTTGAGGCACTGCTAATTTAAAGGAAGCTACCACTTTATCAGTCAAATTTAAAGGTGTCAAACAATTGCATTTAATGTTAGTTGTATTTATTCCTTTACTATTTATGTAGTTAATAATCTCCGCTGATGTAGTCCCATATGCTAATCGCGACAAGAAGATAGTCGAAGGGGGTAGAACAACTCTCAACAAGCAATTGTTATTATTATTGACATTTGTCAATTCAACACCCAATTCCTTTCCACCACCACGAGAAATGTCCGCATAAGATAATCCTGCAGATGTAGTTGATGATAACGACAAAACATCGTGATTTGCAGGAATGTTATTCAATTCCTCTGATACGACACTCGAGCAAATGGAATTGTTTTCAATGAACGGAGTACCGGTAGAACCAGCTGTGTTTACCTCAGTCCCCGGAGTTGCGGGAGTAGTTATAATAACGGGAGCAGCTACTTTCGATACACAGCTCACCGTGGCTACGGAAGAGGACGACGAGTGATTTCTCGGTCTTAGTGCCATTTTATTTCGCGTTGGTTGAGAAATTTGTGCAGCCAGTGGCTCTAATGCGAGCTTAGTTAAATCACATAACTCATTGTACTGAGATTTATGCGCAGAAAACAAGTCGTTGGCGTCATTTAACATAGACGCAAGTGATAAGAAATTTGTCTCGAATTTTCGAAGTTTCGACATAAGCACCTGGTACGAAAAACTCTTACAGTTTGAGCAAAACCATCTGAGACCAGAGTCAACAGCATTCAAGTCATCAATGCACCTTCCTTTAATCTGCGGAGTGACACAATTGCCATGAAATACAGCTAGGCAGCCAGAACATGTGATGAAATGTCAAGAAAATCTGCTCATGTGTTTTAGCTGCAGATATGCAAGCAGCGCTGCATGCAGAAAATCTGCACATGTGTTTAGGGCATTAGTGTGTGCTTAATAAATTATATTTTTGCAACATCATTAACAAAAAAAACAATAAAACTGAATTTGATCTGAAATCTGAGACACTAGTAACCGAATGTCAAAATGTTGCTGCCACTGCATGTGAAATCCAATGTGTTTCAACGAACAGCATTTCTCTATTTACTGCTACTGCTACTGCCACTGCTACTGCCGGTTAATCTGTTACGGGCTTATGTGTCTAGTTTCTGTAAACAGAGTATTTTTCGAGGTTTTGGGATACATTGAATATTGCTTTAAATAATGTCATCAATAAGACCGCGCACAAGTATTTTGGATAAACCATTGAGCCGAGGAAAAACAGAAGTGTCGCTTAGTTGTTTTGCCCTTCTATTTTCAGAAATTGTTCAATACGTCCAAAGTCGTGTTTTCACAGTACCCGAATTACAAAATAGGTAAACTTAGCTATCCACCTGCTATTTTTATGAGTAATATAAAGATAAACTTTCTTTTTAGGCTGCACGAACTAGGCCTGGATGTGGGGACCAGAATTATTGACATATATTTCGTCCGGGAACGTAACTCGAAACGGGAAACTAAGCTCACAAATATGCTCCTGTTCATTAAAACCACGTTGTGGAAGGTAAAAAAAAGTTGTATTATTGGTTTGATAATCACTTGCCGTCTATAGAACTTGTTTGGAAAAGAAGCCGAAAAACTTGAACATGCAAATGACGATGAAAGAACATACTACATAATCGAAAAAGACCCGTTGGTGAATAAGTTTATAAGCATCCCGAAGGACAAGGGCTCTCTAAACTGTGCTACTTTTACTGCTGGTATTATTGAGGCCGTTCTGACTCATTGTGGTTTCGTGAGTAAAGATTCCATCATTAAAAAAAGACGCCCTAAACAATTTTTGTTGTAGCCATGCAAAGTATCAGCTCATTGGCACAAAGGAACTACATACATGGTGAAATTCGAGGACTTTGTAATAATTCGAGATAAGCAGTTAGAAGATAAATAAGTGCTATTTAAGAACAGTTTATTTAATTCGAAATACATCAAATATTAAATCAAATGAATTTGAACTGACGATCTTTATATGCGACCTGTCCAGTCCTATATTTTTGCTCTCGGCAATCTCTTTCCGACTTGAGCCACCAAGCGTATAGAACAATTGGTAATACCACTGAAAACGCTCCTAGCCTGAAGGACTTCCCAGTAGGACGAAAATGTTCAAAATTGGATACTCTCATGGCCTGGAATCTCAGGAGTGCGGTGTCGTTCTAAAATTTGTGAACGGAAAAGTGACGTAACATTCAAATCGCTTTGAATCGTGTTCTAAACTTACTATTGTGCCACCTTCGCCGGTTGCATGACGAAAAGGGCTGCTGATTTGTTTGTTGAACTCTTTGCGGAGTTGCATGGCCCTTTCATATTTCTTCTTAATAAGCTCTTGCCCCTGTTTGGAGTCCTCCATCGTAATCGTTATTGACAACTGGTTCTGAATTTCGTTAGAAAAATATACTAGATTTGCCGAATGAAGTGTTAAGCAGTAAATTACGCAGGGAAATAATCCTTGAGCCAATAGAATAAGACTGGTTTTCGTTAAAATGCAAAAAGATTGGGTTGCCAACTTAAACTAAAGAGTCTATAAACCATAGACGGTGTTTAGATGAAGTTGATCCTGACGCCTGGCCATAAACGAAAAACATTGCCCGTGTTTATATTGAAGTCTGATTTACAATGCAGCAGCAATGCCAACAGCAATATCGATGCAAAGAGCGACGGCAAAAAGAGAAATGCTTTCGGATGACTTACAATTAAGCAGCAACAACAACAGTAAAAATTGACGTTTCTGAATTGTTGAATTAACCTTTCTTCCATGATTATCTAAATTAAATTTTTATTAAATAAATAACTGTTGGAGAAATAAATATGACTAGTTACCTGTGCAATACTCACCTGGCTAGAAAAAGTATAGTTACTTGAGATTTTTTTGTATCATTATTCAGTAAACTGTCGTTGTGAAAAGATTATGTTTAATTATTGTAGTTACTTTTATTGTTAAATAAATATATATTGTGTTTGGATCTTGGACAATTAGTGTTTGGATTTTGGATATATTTGTCCCATCTACCATAATCTTCAATAATAACAATCTTAACCATATTCTGAAACTTACTTTTAAACACAAAATTCGTTTCCAAAATTAAACTTTGTTGTCAATCACTTGTATACATAACCAACAAAACCCAGCTATCAACGTTGCTGCTTAGCGTTGCTGCTCAAATTTAGGATTAGAAATGAATCGGCAGCAAATTATATCTCTGAAAATCTCACGTCACAAAGTCGATTCTCGACCAATCAAAACACTTTCTCTGTGACGTTGCTGTTGCTGCTGCATTTTAAATCAGCTTTGAGATTGTAACTGAAAGCTGAACGTTAAACTTTCAGTTTCAATGTGAAACGTGGAAACGGAATAAATTGACAACCACACTTGATGAATAGAATTGTGAGTTTGTTTTCGGTGATATTATCCCAATATTTAAAAATTCCGACAGCGACTTTAACCGAAGTTCTAGTGACGACGATGAGGGTGAACAGGTGAAAAGCACGGCCAGATATATTGACTTTTGTGGTGGATTCGGAAGAACCTTTATGTGGTGTACGTACCACTTAGATTACAGAAATATCCGAAACATAACAAAACATTACGTTTCGGATCCAAGTCAAACGTATAGTGTTCCTTTTCGAAACGTATAGTGTTCCTTTTCGAAACGTTTGTTTGCTGTGAATTGCCGTTTCCCGTTTGTTGTTTCTTGTTATGCGATGCAGGAAAAATTTTCATTGGGCAAAAATTATCAAAATCAGTATCTCTACATCTTTGACTCAAAAGGTTAGGTTAGGTTGGAGTGGCTGCCAAAAAGGCACACTTAGGCTAGAAATGACCCATTGTGATACCACGCGAATCTTGACGATCCATTTCCCTATACCTCGAACCATTTGGAGCTTCTGATGAAGCGGAGTAGATCTGCGACGCTTGTGGCGCTTAGGTCTTCCAGATCGTTTAGGAAGAAACTGCCCAAATGAGTTCTTCTGCGTTGAGCTAGTGCTGGGCAATGGCAGAGAAGATGAGTTGTCGACTCCTCTTCGTCCACATCTCCGCAGCTTCTCCAAAAGTCGTTTGAGGGAGCTCCGAGCCTATCGGGATGTCTACCTATTAGGCAGTGTCCTCAGGCCCGGCTCAACCTAATATGCAGACCATGCAAGGCATGGGGGCGCCGATCTAAAGGGCGCCTTTCCTCTTTCGATTTAAATAATTATATATTTTCCATTTTTACTTTCTTCTACGGAGTATAATAAAGTAATTGTATTCATGAAAAATTTCGACCTCTTAATTTTGCCTAAAAACATTTCCCTGAGTCGATTGGAGTCATATTAAAAAAATGTCTTTCTGTCAGTCTGTCTGTCAGTCTGTCTGTCAGTCTGTCTGTCAGTCTGTCTGTCAGTCTGTCTGTCAGTCTGTCTGTCAGTCTGTCTGTCAGTCTGTCTGTCAGTCTGTCTGTCAGTCTGTCTGTCAGTCTGTCTGTCAGTCTGTCTGTCAGTCTGTCTGTCAGTCTGTCTGTCAGTCTGTCAGTCTGTCAGTCTGTCAGTCTGTCAGTCTGTCAGTCTGTCAGTCTGTCAGTCTGTCTGTCAGTCTGTCTGTCAGTCTGTCTGTCAGTCTGTCTGTCAGTCTGTCTGTCAGTCTGTCTGTCAGTCTGTCTGTCAGTCTGTCTGTCAGTCTGTCTGTCAGTCTGTCTGTCAGTCTGTCTGTCAGTCTGTCTGTCAGTCTGTCTGTCAGTCTGTCTGTCAGTCTGTCTGTCTGTCAGTCTGTCTGTCAGTCTGTCTGTCAGTCTGTCTGTCAGTCTGTCTGTCAGTCTGTCTGTCAGTCTGTCTGTCAGTCTGTCAGTCTGTCAGTCTGTCAGTCTGTCAGTCTGTCTGTCAGTCTGTCTGTCAGTCTGTCTGTCAGTCTGTCTGTCAGTCAGTCTGTCAGTCTGTCAGTCTGTCAGTCTGTCAGTCTGTCAGTCTGTCAGTCTGTCAGTCTGTCAGTCTGTCAGTCTGTCAGTCTGTCAGTCTGTCTGTCTGTCTGTCAGTCTGTCTGTCAGTCTGTCTGTCAGTCTGTCTGTCAGTCTGTCTGTCAGTCTGTCTGTCAGTCTGTCTGTCAGTCTGTCTGTCAGTCTGTCTGTCAGTCTGTCTGTCAGTCTGTCTGTCAGTCTGTCTGTCAGTCTGTCTGTCAGTCTGTCTGTCAGTCTGTCTGTCAGTCTGTCTGTCAGTCTGTCTGTCAGTCTGTCTGTCAGTCTGTCAGTCTGTCTGTCAGTCTGTCTGTCAGTCTGTCTGTCAGTCAGTCTGTCAGTCTGTCTGTCAGTCTGTCTGTCAGTCTGTCTGTCAGTCTGTCTGTCAGTCTGTCTGTCAGTCTGTCTGTCAGTCTGTCTGTCAGTCTGTCTGTCAGTCTGTCTGTCAGTCTGTCTGTCAGTCTGTCTGTCAGTCTGTCTGTCAGTCTGTCTGTCAGTCTGTCTGTCAGTCTGTCTGTCAGTCTGTCTGTCAGTCTGTCTGTCAGTCTGTCTGTCAGTCTGTCTGTCAGTCTGTCTGTCAGTCTGTCTGTCAGTCTGTCTGTCAGTCTGTCTGTCAGTCTGTCTGTCAGTCTGTCTGTCAGTCTGTCTGTCAGTCTGTCTGTCAGTCTGTCTGTCAGTCTGTCTGTCAGTCTGTCTGTCTGTCAGTCTGTCTGTCTGTCAGTCTGTCTGTCAGTCTGTCTGTCAGTCTGTCAGTCTGTCAGTCTGTCAGTCTGTCAGTCTGTCAGTCTGTCAGTCTGTCAGTCTGTCAGTCTGTCAGTCTGTCAGTCTGTCAGTCTGTCAGTCTGTCAGTCTGTCTGTCAGTCTGTCTGTCAGTCTGTCTGTCAGTCTGTCTGTCAGTCTGTCTGTCAGTCTGTCTGTCAGTCTGTCTGTCAGTCTGTCTGTCAGTCTGTCTGTCAGTCTGTCTGTCAGTCTGTCTGTCAGTCTGTCTGTCAGTCTGTCTGTCAGTCTGTCTGTCAGTCTGTCTGTCAGTCTGTCTGTCAGTCTGTCTGTCAGTCTGTCTGTCAGTCTGTCTGTCAGTCTGTCTGTCAGTCTGTCTGTCAGTCTGTCTGTCAGTCTGTCTGTCAGTCTGTCTGTCAGTCTGTCTGTCAGTCTGTCTGTCAGTCTGTCTGTCAGTCTGTCTGTCAGTCTGTCTGTCAGTCTGTCTGTCAGTCTGTCTGTCAGTCTGTCTGTCAGTCTGTCTGTCAGTCTGTCTGTCAGTCTGTCTGTCAGTCTGTCTGTCAGTCTGTCTGTCAGTCTGTCTGTCAGTCTGTCTGTCAGTCTGTCTGTCAGTCTGTCTGTCAGTCTGTCTGTCAGTCTGTCTGTCAGTCTGTCTGTCAGTCTGTCTGTCAGTCTGTCTGTCAGTCTGTCTGTCAGTCTGTCTGTCAGTCTGTCTGTCAGTCTGTCTGTCAGTCTGTCTGTCAGTCTGTCTGTCAGTCTGTCTGTCAGTCTGTCTGTCAGTCTGTCTGTCAGTCTGTCTGTCAGTCTGTCTGTCAGTCTGTCTGTCAGTCTGTCTGTCAGTCTGTCTGTCAGTCTGTCTGTCAGTCTGTCTGTCAGTCTGTCTGTCAGTCTGTCTGTCAGTCTGTCTGTCAGTCTGTCTGTCAGTCTGTCTGTCAGTCTGTCTGTCAGTCTGTCTGTCAGTCTGTCTGTCAGTCTGTCTGTCAGTCTGTCTGTCAGTCTGTCTGTCAGTCTGTCTGTCAGTCTGTCAGTCTGTCAGTCTGTCAGTCTGTCAGTCTGTCAGTCTGTCAGTCTGTCTGTCAGTCTGTCTGTCAGTCTGTCTGTCAGTCTGTCTGTCTGTCAGTCTGTCTGTCAGTCTGTCTGTCAGTCTGTCTGTCAGTCTGTCTGTCAGTCTGTCTGTCAGTCTGTCTGTCTGTCAGTCTGTCAGTCTGTCTGTCAGTCTGTCAGTCTGTCAGTCTGTCAGTCTGTCAGTCTGTCAGTCTGTCAGTCTGTCAGTCTGTCAGTCTGTCAGTCTGTCAGTCTGTCAGTCTGTCAGTCTGTCAGTCTGTCAGTCTGTCAGTCTGTCAGTCTGTCAGTCTGTCAGTCTGTCAGTCTGTCAGTCTGTCAGTCTGTCAGTCTGTCAGTCTGTCAGTCTGTCAGTCTGTCAGTCTGTCAGTCTGTCAGTCTGTCAGTCTGTCAGTCTGTCAGTCTGTCAGTCTGTCAGTCTGTCAGTCTGTCAGTCTGTCAGTCTGTCAGTCTGTCAGTCTGTCAGTCTGTCAGTCTGTCAGTCTGTCAGTCTGTCAGTCTGTCAGTCTGTCAGTCTGTCAGTCTGTCAGTCTGTCAGTCTGTCAGTCTGTCAGTCTGTCAGTCTGTCAGTCTGTCAGTCTGTCAGTCTGTCAGTCTGTCAGTCTGTCAGTCTGTCAGTCTGTCAGTCTGTCAGTCTGTCAGTCTGTCAGTCTGTCAGTCTGTCAGTCTGTCAGTCTGTCAGTCTGTCAGTCTGTCAGTCTGTCAGTCTGTCAGTCTGTCAGTCTGTCAGTCTGTCAGTCTGTCAGTCTGTCAGTCTGTCAGTCTGTCAGTCTGTCAGTCTGTCAGTCTGTCAGTCTGTCAGTCTGTCAGTCTGTCAGTCTGTCAGTCTGTCAGTCTGTCAGTCTGTCAGTCTGTCAGTCTGTCAGTCTGTCAGTCTGTCAGTCTGTCAGTCTGTCAGTCTGTCAGTCTGTCAGTCTGTCAGTCTGTCAGTCTGTCAGTCTGTCAGTCTGTCAGTCTGTCAGTCTGTCAGTCTGTCAGTCTGTCAGTCTGTCAGTCTGTCAGTCTGTCAGTCTGTCAGTCTGTCAGTCTGTCAGTCTGTCAGTCTGTCAGTCTGTCAGTCTGTCAGTCTGTCAGTCTGTCAGTCTGTCAGTCTGTCAGTC